>CAUYUJ010019721.1:0-37500 GCA_963575745.1 Prorocentrum cordatum
GCGCACTGTGCTGAAGCCCTCGCTGCGGATGCCCCTCGATGGGGAGGGTGGGGCGGCGGTGGGCGGGCGCTCCTGGGGCTATGCTGGAGCCCTGAGCCCCATCCAAGCAATCTTGGAGCCATCTTGATGCCTCGGGGGGGCGTCGGAAGCGAAATGGCGAGAACGCGCGCCATGCCGATTTGCTGTTGGGTTTTGTTCCCAACCATCCTGTGGTGTTGGGTCTTCGTTTTGAAGAGACAGCGCCCGCGTTCACCTCCTCCTCCCGCTGCCCCCTCCATCCTCCTCTTATCATCATCATCGTCAGCATCGTCATCATCATCATCGTCATCATCGACGTCATCACCACCATCACCATCGTCATCATCATCATCATCATCACCCATTTCGGCGCACCCCTCACACGCTTCGCGTCCCCAGAGGGAGCTCCACCGAAGGCCCCAGTAGCAGGGTTCGCATGGCGGCCTCGGGCCATTTCGGCACACCCCTCACAAGGACTGTGGCCCCATAGGGAGCTCCACCGAAGGCCCCAGTGGCAGGGTTCACATGGCGGCCTCGAGCCATTTCGGTACACCCCTCACGAGGATCGTGGCCCCATAGGGAGCCCCACCGAAGGCCCCAGTGGCAGGGTTCGCTCAGGCCATTTCGGCACACCCCTCACGAGGATCGTGGCCCCATAGGGAGCTCCACCGAAGGCCCCAGCGGCAGGGTTCGCACGGCGGCCTCGGGCCATTTCGGCACACCCCTCACGAGGACCGTGGCCCCATAGGGAGCCCCACCGAAGGCCCCAGTGGCAAGGTTCGCATGGCGGCCTCGGGCCATTTCGGCACACTCCTCACGAGGATCGTGGCCCCATAGGGAGCTCCACCGAAGGCCCCAGCGGCAGGGTTCGCATGGCGGCCTCGGGCCATTTCGGCACACCCCTCGCGAGGACCGTGGCCCCATAGGGAGCTCCACCGAAGGCCCCAGCGGCAGGGTTCGCATGGCGGCCTCGGGCCATTTCGGCACACCCCTCACACGGTTCGTGGCCTCAGAGGGAGTTCCGCCGAAGTCCCCAGCGGCAGGGTTCGCGTGGCGGCCCCGCCCCATGTCGGCACGCTCCTCGCACGGGCCGTGGCAGCATAGGGAGCTCCACCGATGGCGGTACCCACCGCGCGGTACCCTCAACTGCATACGGTTGGGTTCTTCGCCAGGATATATATATATATATATATATATACATATGTATATGTATGTATATATAAATTGGCAAGGTCGTGCGCTAGCGCTCTTTAAACCAGCACCACATAGGCGTCCCCATCGCGGTGCCGCGCGTGGGCCGCGTGAGCATCACGCATGCTAACTGCCATCAACTCCCACGAAAGCGAAAACCATCTGCTTGAGCGGGCGCGCCTGCCAGTGGGCAGCAATTGCCTAACGACAACGTACAGCGCCCCACGTTCACAGACGCAGGCCGACACGAGACCAACACCATCCCCGACCAAAACCACGTCGTGAACGTGCAACTCGCGACCATCCTCCCAGGCGCCATGACCCAACTCCACATTTGGATAGCCTGGCAATTCCTTTCTAGACCCGCGAAGGCCCTCGCGGAGGGATTGCACACCATCGGTCAAATCATTATGGTGCCTCGTCAACAAGTGCGAGAGGACAGAGTGCTCGTACCGCTGTGTGTTCCTGACGCTGTTCTCTGCGGACTGCTTGACGCGAATATTCAAGCGCTCAACAACGAACATGTCGACTACAAACTTGCCTTTCCAAATTTGATCTGGAACATGCATCATGGCGTGGTGTTTCGGAAGTAAATACCTCTTGCCGCATGCGGCTGCATGCCTATCCATGTGTATGCGAAGAGCGGCCCTGAGCTCATTGAGAATGGCTGCGAGCCCAGTCTGCGGGGCCCTCTTAGCCTCGAGGACGAGGTCCAAGACAGCACATGCTGCGCTGAAAGACTCGTTCTCCCTCTCAAGGCCAGGGATGTCGAGCAGTCTGCATTCGACAAAATGCCGCATTATAACATACAAGGATATGCAATCACCTGCCTTGCACCGAATCTTCAACCCCTCCTCGGAGGATGCGGAAAATGCGTCGTAGACTTGGCTGATCTTGACGCCCATTGATAAGAGGAATGTCCAATCAACCTTCACCAACCCATCCCACATCTCGAACATAATTCCCAGCTTGCTCTCGCACGCCCTCACGTAAGCCGTGCGCCCCCAAGAAAATGCGCCATGTTGTAGATAATGATGCACCCAGCCTGTGCGGATGATGTCAGATATGTCGAGGATGCCGCACAAAGCCTCATCTGCTAGAAGGCCCAGTGGGTTTGGGTTGAAGCCGACGCCCTGGATGAGCTCCTTGAAACCCCCGGCGCCCATGGCCCCAGCGTCGCGTCTCGCTTGCGCCGCCAAAACGACCGCCAGATTTGCAACCATGCCCTCGTGATCACGCAACCGAAATTTCGAAAAATCTGAACAAGATATATCGTAGCACCCTGGAATGAGATGTGAATCCTTCTTCCAACAATTGCCGCAAAAAATGCATGGCTTGTGGGAGCTTGCGCCCGCCCAGTCCAATGTCATCCTGTGGCCGTCGAGGTCGGTTAAAACACCTTTCACCGTTGCGAACAGCAGGCGCGTTTGGCCGAGCACATTCAACGCCGCGCCCGCGTCTCTGAAGGACAGGGGGCCAAGCAGGGTCTCACGCAGAAGTATTGCGAACAATCTGGGCCACTTGCCCTCGACCTTGCCTGTGATGCGATCCCGAATCACAGCGAAGGTCATCCAGGTTGCCTCGTGGCTCAAAACTGATCCCCCGAGCTCTGAAAAATTGAAAGAAACAGCCATGGTTTTTCGTTTGGTATTTCTGCCTTTTTTTGTCGCCAACCGCGCACTCGTCTAAGCCGATGACCATGCTCCAAGGTCTGTCAATCGAGCAGGGGCGCCTCGAGAAAGCATTCGAGAAACACGTCTGCAACTCGCCCGAAGCAGCCGCCATCTCCTGGGGAACGAGCGCGGGCTGGCAAACCCCCCATCGCCATGGTTCGCCAGTTGTCAAACGCAGATCGACGTCGGACCTCGCCCTCTCGAACAACTCGTGGTTTATAGCGCTAAGCTTCTTATCGCCGACAGGCTCGCAACCGAATTTCGCGGCAATCCGCACTAACCCATCCAGCGATGCCCCGCCCGTGTGCAGCGCGGACTGCAGTCTCAAACGCTTCTGCGCTGCGTCGCGGGCCATGGAGCGGAAAATGCCGCTGCTGCGGATGGGGGAGAGGGGGGGGGGGCGCGCCAATTGGGGGGGGGGGGGGGGGCGGGCGGAGAGACGCCATAGGATGAGGGGGGGACATGCCATTTTTTTTGGGGGGGGGCAGATGATATGCGCACCCATATGATTCAGTCAACCTCGCCAGCCCTCTGGGCGTAGGCGGCCTAGATCGCTTCCTCTCCCGACCCCCGTTCCTGGGGCGGGCGGGCGGGCGGTGTGCGCGTGTGCGCGTGTGTGCGCGTGTGTTTGTGCGCGTGTGCGTGCGTGCGCGCGTCGCTCAAGGTGGCATCCAAGATGGTCCAAGAGGGCCCAAGACCGCCCAAGGACGTCTCCAAGTGGCCAACGGGCTCTCCATGGAGCCCCCCCCCTATATATATATATATATATATATATGCGCATACATATATATATATGTATAAATCTGCTCCTCCTCTCACCCCTCTTTCTCCTCGCCCCCCCCTCGTCCCTCTTCCTCTCGCCCCTCTGACCATTAAGCTGTTGGTGGACGTGCCCCTATGTATGGGGATACATCCGTAGCCAAGTTTGGGCTCGAGCAGCGGGGCCGCCGCTCTCTGTTTGCGAATTGCCCTGGGCTCTCCAACTGTTGCCATGGCGACGCCGGCGTATATGCAGCGCACCCTGACGGTGCACGGCTACATCAACGAGTCGACGCCTGAAACGTCGCCGTATCTCGAGACCTTGATGCGCATCGAGGAGCAGCACAACTACGCCATGTACATGTCTCGTTCGAATTCGAACGGCTGGCGCGTGACCGACTGGCGCGGCAACGTGAGATACTGGCCGAACAACATGATGATCGTGCAGTACAATTGCCTCGGCGGCGCCAGCAAGGACGTCGGCGGCCCCAAGCTGACGGACGCGGTGCTCAAGACCACGGTGCTGATCAAAACGAACGGCGGCGAGTGGCACGGCCACGACAACAAGGGCAGGTCGATCCGCATGGTGCCGAAGGAGAAGCACAGGCGGGAGGCGCAGTCGCGGGTGCAGTCTCACGCGTGGGACGATCAGGCGGGCTGGCGCGACGTGGAGAACCCGTGGGACGACGGACGCGGGCGGGCCCTGCAGGTGCGCTGAGCATCGCTGCAGCGTTGCTCGCTGCGCCGTGAGGCCGCGCGACCACGCGGGCCATTTCTAGGACCTCGAGCGCGAAGCGCAGGTGCTCGAGCAGAGCGGCACATCCACCACCTCCTCCTCCCCCTCCTCCTCCTTTTTGAGCGTGTCATCCACCTCCTCCCCCCCCTCCCCCCCCTCCCTTGCCCCCTCCCCCCCCCCCCCCTCCCTCCCCAGCCCGAGCCTTGAAAACATCAAACGGGGATGCGAACGACGACGACGACGACGACGACGACGACCAGGTATGCGGCGCTTCCGCTGAAACGAACGCTCTCCTTCCTCCTCCTCTCTCCCCTCCTCCTTCCTCCCACCATCATCCTCTGACCATTGAGCTGTTGGTGGGCGTACCCCTATGTATAGGGATACATCCGTGGCCAAGTTTGGGCTCGAGCAGCGGGACCGCAGCTCTCTGTTTGTGAATTGTCCTGCAGTGGGCCGCTGCCAGAGTTCATGCGGCGCACCATGACGGCGCACGACTACATCAACGAGTCATTGCCAGACGCGTCGCCGCATCGAGAGACTCTGATGCACATCGACGATCAGCACAACTACGTCATGTACATGTCTCGTTCGAACTTGACAGACTGGCACGGCTACGTGGGCTACGGGCCGAACAGCATGATGGTCGTGCGGTTCAAGTGCCTCAGCGGCACGAGCCAGGACGGCGGCCCCAAGCTCACGGACGTTCCGCTCAAGACCACGGTGCTGTTCAAGAACGGCGAGGAGTGGCACGGCCATGACTACAAGGGCAGGTCGATCCGCATGGTGCCGACGAAGAAGTACAGGTGGGAGGCTCAGTCGTGGGTGCAGTCTCACGCGTGGGACGACCAGGCGGGCTGGCGCGACGCGGAGAACCCGTGGGACGACGGCCGCGGGCGGGCCCTGCACACGTTGCGCTGAGCGCATCGCTGCAGCGTTCGCTGCGCAGTGAGGCCGCGCGAATACGCGGGCCACTTCTAGGACCTCGAGCGCGAAGCGCAGGTGCTCGAGCAGAGCTACGCGCTCAGAGTTTACCTCCTCGTCCTCCTCCTCCTCCTCCTCGTTGAGCGTGTCCTCCACCTCCTCCTCCCCCTCCTCCTCCTTCCTTGCCCCCCTCCTCCACCTCCTCCCCCCTCCCTCCCCAGCCCAAGCCTTTAAAACGTCGAGCGGGGATGCGAACGACGAACGCGACGACGACGACAACGACCAGGTCAGCGGCGCTTCCGCTGAAGCGAACGCCGACGACCAGAAGCGGCGCTTCCGCTGAAACAAAGCGACGACGACGACGACGCCGACGACCAGAAGCGGCGCCTCCGAAACCGACGACGAAAACGACGACGACGACGACGACGAGGACGACGACGACGACGACGACGAGGACGACGACGACGGGAGATTGGAATATGGGGGTGAGGCAACCCCCGCTGAGCATTTTTGGGGCTACATAGTAAGTCCCATAAGTAAGATAAGTCGTACATAAGTTAGATGGTAAGTCCGATAAATATCGGCAGCGTCAGAAGTTACAAGTAGCCGAAGTGCAGAATGCGTCCAAGATGCGCGCTAGGTTAATTGGACCGCCTGCGACTAAGCTATCCAACCTATGCGATTACATCATCCTCTGAGCGAGTGCAACGCTACTTGTGGGTGTACAACGCTACCTGATTAGCCGTTAAGCGAATACACGTATATTTGTATAACTGTATCTGGCGCAAGAGCGCCGACCGATATCAGAAGAACACCGACAAGCGAGACACAGCGGTTGCCCAACTCCGGAGTGCCACGCTTGGCTGGAGTGGAAAATCCGTCTGGGCTTCGCCATACCGCCCTCCATTGGCCCGGGCAACTCGTAATTGTTTCGGGTTCAGACGTTCCTTGAAAACGGAAATGGGAATGGGATACAATATACAAGTTCACGATGCAAATCCGCATTCTGTTGAAATTGGTGGGGAGCTTGCTTTCACGTTAACACTAGATGGAGACAGTACTACTCGGACTTAGGCTAACGACTGGGGTAAATGGCCGGAGTTGCATTATCACCCGAAATTTCAAGAACCAGTCCAAGCATGTATTGTGCAAAGAAGCACACAGGGGATGAAGGGCGGAGGGAAAGGTGCATCCAAAAGCGTCAGGAAGTAGGATGCACGGCAGGCGCTGGACGACTCTACCTCTACAAATTGTTCTGCCACCAGTGCCGGAACCTTGGCAAATTTGCTGTGCACCAATTTTGGAACAGTGGGTATCCCGGGCAAAACTACCGCCATATCTTGTCCGCCCAATGTACACCATCCAACTCTTCAAAAAGATCTCACTTCCGACCTATTTTTCTCATATTCATCTCCATCTGCTTCCTCCTCTTCTCTTCATTCGCTTACTGTCCGAGGATCTGCTCCCGAAGTGAACAAACATATTCTTTCTGGCAGCATGCCAAGACGAATTTTCGCTGGCGTTGGACGCTCGCTGGGCAAAGCTACCACGACGTCTTTTTCCGCTTGTACGGCTTTTTCCGATTACAGATTCATCTTTGTCTTGCGCGGGAGTTGCTCTTGGTGGAGCGCCCCACGGCGACACTGTTTCACCTGGCAGGTCTGCTGCTATCTACGCTTGCCCCGACTTTCACCACGAAGTCGACGCCACGGACGGTGACGAGATGCGAGACAGTATTGTTCACAAATCGTTCGGCGAAGAGGGTGCTCATATTGCGGAGTTGGGCAAAACTACCATTCCCGAGCACGGGCCTCTTGGTACGCATGGGGGGCCGCCGGACGCCCAAGGAGAAGCAGTATCCAGACAACTTGCCGGAACTACCACATCTTCGACTACCTATTCTACCAGCCTCCCCCACCACGCCCTCCCTAGCATCGTGCACGGCGTAGGCAAAGCTACCGAACTTGCGCGTGACAGTGCTGCAGAGTTGTTGGATCAATTCCACGTTGTTTCTTCTACACCTACCTCGTCATCCCCCACCGCCCCTCCCGTCTTCAACGGGTTCGACGTGGAGCGCGCCACGGAGGTGGTGCACACCGGGCCTGTTGCGAAGACTTGGCACTTGGAACATCGAAGGGATACATGGAGATTCGACTATCATAGTAGATGGGCTGACACTCGCGATGACGAAAAATAACACTGATATATTGTGCATACAAGAAACACGGTTGCGCGGATCAGAGTACTACACCCAACAGGGCTTCAAGATTATCTTGTCTGGGAGCCTGGACTTTGACAACCGTTCGTACGCCAGAGTTGGATTTACTGTTGCACCGCAGCTCTCTGCAGCAATCGTTGCTTTCAAAGCTTGCAGCGAGCGGATAGCCGCCTTGCGGATCAAAGTAAACGGAGGTATGCTTACATTGGTCACTGCCTACGCGCCGCACTCCGGACACTATTGCGAAGCAAGGCAACTCCGGACACTATTGCGAAGCAAGGCAAGCATTCTTCAACGACTTGGGAGAGCAGATTCGGGCAACGACGTCGCACAGCACCACTTTTATATTGGGGGACTTCAACGCAAAATTGCTTTCATCCCGAGCTGGAGAAGAATCAATCATTGGGCCGCATGTATGTCAAGATCACAGACCAGTCGGGAATGCAGGGCAGGCTGTCTCCATCAGGGAGCTATTACTGGAAAAATGAATCGAACATGATTTGGTTATTGCAAATGCATTTTTCGAGCATCCCGACCACAAGAAGGTCACATACAGGGACTTGGGGGCAGCGCCGATGGACTCCGACATAACGTGTGAGAAGTTCTCTCAAATCGATCACGTTCTTTGTCATCGCACAAAATTGGACATCACCCGCAACTGTTGGACAAGCCGGGGGGGCGCCATTAACAGTCACCACTTTCTCACCATCTTGGAAGCAGGCGTAAAGTTTGACACCAAACAACGCGTGCAAACCGCGGGTTGACAGGAGTTCCTTGGGGGATCCAGGACTACATGCGCAATTTGCCAAGCAATTTGTCGATGCAGCTACGGCTCTTCCTACGCCAGCCTCGTTGGACGAAGCTGCTAACAATGTACATCGAGCTTTTGTCGAATCTGCTGGAGTACTTCCGACCTCTACCAAGCCGGCGCGGCGACCATGGACAAGCCAAGCTACTCTTAATCTTATTTGCGAGCGGACTGTTTGTCGGCAAGCGGGGGCCTATGTGAATGAGCGTCGCATTAACAGGTTGATACGGGACCCTGGGAAGAAGGATCGCGCAAGTTGGTTCGATGAGTTTGTTTCCACTGGCAGCTGGGACGCAGTTCAACACTTACAGAAGCAACGTAATGTTTTACATGCAGTTATCAAAAGACCAGATGGGGTCCTATCTGACACAGCAGACAGAGCAGATGTATTGGCATATCATTTTGAAACACAGCAGTGGGAGTATAAGTATGGGGACCGCCGGCCCGCAAACACAGCACCCCTAGGCGACGTCCTTCCCATCGACACCAGCCCGTTCACAGCGCATTAAATTTAATGAGGTGTTGCGCAAGCTAACGAAAGGGAAGGCAGCTGGACCAGACGACATATTACCAGATTTTTGGGAACTTCTTGCCTCGGACAGTGCAGCTTGCGTTATCTTGCTTGATCTGTGTCAGCGGTGCTGGGAAAACAAAACCATACCAGAAGCCTGGAAGCGTGCAAACGTTGTCTTGTTGTTCACGAAGGGCGACACAGCATTGCCAGAAAACTACAGACCTATATCACTGCTTGCGGTGGGCTACAAGATACTGGTTTCTTTATTGCACGCGCGGATAATCCGAGGAGGAGGTGAAACGCGCATGCGGGAATCGCAATACGGATTTCGACCGATAAGGGGGACTGCTGACGCTCTGATGCTGATCCGACGTATGATTGACGCAGCACATCAGAGCAATGACGGCGGGATGATTATAGTGTTGCTTGACTGGGCAAAAACATTTGATAGGATTAAGCCCGATTGCATGTGCGCAGCTCTGCGACGCTTCGGGCTGCCAGTGGAAATTGTGGATATGATTCACTCGATCTATGCTGCAAGATACTTCACCATTGTGGACCACACTGGAAACTCTACTGAAAGGCGACAACGTGCGGGGATAGCACAAGGCTGTCCGCTCTCTCCATACTTGTTCATGGCAATGCAGTCTGTGATGCTAAACGATGTGCTCACAGACGCCCGGCTGGCCCCGGAACCCCCCTATGCCGTGACGCGCGACATCCTCTATGCAGACGACACAGCTTTGGCATCCCAGCACAAGCACAACATGCAATCCATCTTGGCCGCAATTGTGGACGAAGGCAAAAACTATGGTATTAATTTGAATTTGGAAAAGACAATACAGATGCACAATCCACAGATGAGACAATTACGCGACCAACTGGGGAGGCGATCAAAACTACGAGGGTCGCGAAATATCTCGGTGGCCTCATCACATGCGATGGTAAAGTAAGCGCGAAACTTACACGCACATTGGGGGAATCAAGCAAACTGATCAAACAGTTGGACAAGTTATGGAGCCACGCTTCCATTGGGCAAATCCGGAAGCTCACAATTTACAGAAGTTGCGTTGTCAGTAAGTTGTTGTATTATTTGGATTATATATGGTTGCTGAAAGCGGACAGAAAACGATTAGATGCCTTTCACTGCCGATGTCTACGCAGAGTCTTGGGAATACCGTGCTCGTACATATCAAGGGTCAGGAACGTTGACGTCTTGAGCAACGCCGGTGATATTCCACTGTCTGACGTTTTGCTTGGACGGCAGGGGAATTTATACAATAAAATAACTTCACATAGTAAGGAATCCTTGGTCAAGCAAATACTTTGCGAAAACAATGGCGCACCGAAAAGATGGGCCCGCCGCCGGAGAGGCCGTCCACGACAGCAATGGGCCAAAGAAGTTTTTGAACGAACGCAATCTTTGCGCATCATGTTCTTTGTCATCGTAATCACCTCCCTCTTCCCCCTTCCTCCCCGCGCGCATTTGGCGCGTCTGCGCTGCACCTGCACGTGTTTGGCGTGTCGCCCGCCTGCTTCCGCACGTGTTTGGCGTGTCTCAAGTCTGACCACAATCGTCCTTTGCACGTGTTTGGCGTGTCGCACGGCTGTTCAGGCGCGTGTTTGGCGTGGCTCAGGCTTGTGGCAACGCGTCCTACTGGACGCACGGCTAACTGACTGACGGAAGTAGATCGGAATCTGGGAATCCAGAAATACCTACTTTCAACGACCGACGGGTGCTTTCAACGACCGGCGTATAGTAGAGAGGGAGCTTATAAGCAGGAGAAGAACGAATGAACGAACGAACGAACGAACGAACGAACGAAAGAAGAAGAAGAAGAAGAAGAAGAACGAAAAAGAATAATGATAATAATAAGAAGAAGAGTAAACAGCCCGCAAACTGAAAAACTGTCGGAACTCCGTGCGGATCCTTCCTGGACTGGCCCCGGACCCTCCCCCCCCGGCCCCTGGCGCGCGGGATTGGGCGTCGCTTCACGGGGGGAGGGCGATATACATGTCGCATGCTTCTGGATCCTTTTTGGCCTCAGTCCGTTGGGCGTCGCCTCATGAGGGGGTGGTACACTTGCCGTCGCTCGGACGTCCATTTCCCGTGAATTTTTGGTGTTGTGCGTGCTTTTTTTTCGCTCGATGATCCAGGATGTTCCTCAAGGGTCCTCGCCGAGGAAAAAATACACACGTCCGAGCGATGCCAGGTGAAGGGGGGGGGGGGGAAGGGGGAACTTCTCGGGCCCGAAAGGCCCCCATTTGGACCCCAAGGGGGCCCCTCCAGGGACCTGGGGCAATCAGCACGCAAGGTGTCTTGGTTGTTCTCGGGGCAGGTTGAGATGAAGGAAGGCGCTGCAGTAGCGCTTCCAAGAATGACTTCAGTGAATGCTGATACCCATTGGGTCAGCTTCCAAAGAACAGCGTACGCTAAGCGTGCGAGGCCTGGAAGGGCCACTTTCCTGCCGCCCTCGCTGCCCCCCCCCCCACACTTGCCGCTCCCCCCCGTTGCTGCGCGGGGCCCCGCGCCGCTCCGAGCGACGGGCCTCCGACAGACTCTTGCTTGTGCCGCTGCTGTCCCTCCCTCGAGGGGTACCCGTCGGTCGGAAGGAGGTGGAAGCATGAAGTGGGAGGGCGCTGAGACTAGATTGGGGTTCCGTGGCCGTGAGGGCTCGAGCCACGGACTGGATGCTCCGTTCGGCGCGCTCCTGAGCAAAGACCTGGCAGGGGTGCGCACCCCAGTGAAGCGGGATGCCCAGGCGACGGCACGGAGCTGCAGCCGGAGCACAGCTGGAGAGATGTCGGCAGATCCCTTGGGTACCCATCGGTCGGAAGATGACTACCTACCAGACCACCCCAACCCAACCCGAAGACCCGAATATCGGGTTGGAGGGGGTACGGGTTCCATCTGTGTCTTCTCAATGTTCCCCGACCCCCCCCCCCACTGGAAGTGGATGGCAAACTGAGGCCTTCGGGTTGGGTTGGAGTGGTTTGGTGGGTGGTGAGAAGAAGTAGGTAGAACCATGAAGCAGGAAGGCGTTGAAAATAGATTGGGTCTCCGCCCGCCTCCCAGAGGGGACGGAAGAGGGACAGCCGCTCGAGCCTTGAAGCAGGAAGGCGTTGAAAGTAGATTGGGTCTCCGCCCGCCTCCTAAGGAGGACGGAAGAGGGGAAGCCACTCGACTCGAGCCTTGAAGTAGGAAGGCGCTCAGAGCAGACTGGAAGTTGGGACTCCCCCCAAAAAACGACTTTCAACGACCTACGGGTGCAGGCGTCGAGGGCGCCGAGGTCGACGAGGACGGCGAATGCGAGGTGGGGAGGAAGGGGCCCAGGGTCAGCTCGTCCTCCCGAGCCGATCTCTTCGACGGTCCTGGGCCACGTGAGGGGCCCTAGGACTACCCTGGAACGCGGGAAGGATCCTCCAGGGCTGCATCCTCTTGGACCCGCTTCCTTCATGGCGAGGCTCTTCGACGGTCCTGGGACGCGTGAAGGGCCTCAGGACTGTCCCAGAAAGCCGGGAGGATCCTCCAGGGCTGCTTCCTCTTGGACCCGCTTCCTTCGTGGCGAGGACGGAAGAGGGGGAAGCCACTCGAGCCTCGAAGTAGGAAGGCGCTCAGAGCAGATTGGAACCCGGGCCTCCCCCAAAAAACTGCATTCAACGACCGATGGGTAGCGCCGCCTTCCCGGGTCTCGTGGCCCCGCCTTCCCAAAGCTCGGGAGCGCGCAAACAGGGATGGGCGATCCGTGGATTTTGCGCGCGGTCGCCAAATCAATGGATCGGGGGAGGTGCCCTTCCCAAAATGCGGCCGCTGCCGCCTCGCTGAATCCGCGACTCCCCATGGAACCATGCCCCGTCGCTAATCCACGCCCCCTTTGATCCATGTCTGCGATCGCCGGGGCCCCCACTGGCCCGCCCCGCTCGGCGGGGGAGATCCGCGGGGGAAAGCCGCGGGTTCCCATGGAAGCGGGACCCGTCGCTGTTCCACGCCCCCTCTGATCCATGACTGCGACCGCCTGCCCGCAGCGCCCCCGCCCGCTCGCGAGGAGGCGCCCGTGCCGCGAGGCGGTGGGCCCGGGGCGCGGGGCCGACGAGCCAGCTGCGGGGTGCGGCGGGGCTGCGGGCGCCCTCCCCCCCCCCGCCCTCTGGGCAGTGGAGGCCGATCTGGCGGGTTCGGGCTGGGCGAAAGGGGGGGAGAATATGGAGGAGGATGGGAGTGGAGAGGAGGGAGGAGGAGGAGGAGGAGGAGGAGGAGGAGGAGGAGGAGGAGGAGGAGGAACAGGAGGACGAGGAGGACCAGGAGGAGGCGGAGGAGGAGAAGGAGGAGGACGACGACGAGTCGGAGGATGCGGAAGGGGAGAGGGGGGGGAGGAAAGAGGGGGAGGAGGAGGGGAGGAGGGGGAGGATAGCAAAGGGGGGGTTCGAGAATCAGCTCACGTGGCTGACTTTTCCAGCGCCTCCTGGCGCCGGAGGCGGCCATGTGTCAAGGAATGGGCCCATCGATGGGATCGAAACCAGCTACATGCAGCAAATTTCGTACCCCCCCTTTCCCTATCCCCCCCTTTCGTCCAGCCCGACGGGTCCAATCTGGCAATCTTGGGGCGCACAGAGACATACTAGTACTGGATGTCCTCCTTGGAGGCGCGCGTCCGACCCGAACATGCAGTACACCCATCTTGTAGTGCATCGTTCCCCGCGCGGTGTGGCCAGAAAGCGCCCGCAACGACGCATATACTAAGATTTCCCGGTGCGCGCGTCGCCCCGGGGGGGGGGGGGGGGGGCGACGCACACGTAGTATTAGTATGTTGGGGTGACGCCGAAATCTGGCGAGGGAGTCAATCTGGTCCAACCTGGCGAGAGCCAATCTGGCGCCAATGTGGCAATCTGGCAAATGGCCCCAGCATCATCATATATATATGTATATATAAATATACACATACATACATACATACATACATACATACATACATACACACACATACATACATACATACATACATACATACATACATACATACATACATACATACATACATACATACATACATACATACATACATACATACATACATACACACACATACATACATACATACATACATACATACATACATATCGTTTGAAGAGCAATCTGGCATACGACCCAACCTGGCGGATGCTGAAACAAAATTGTGGCGCGCCCCTTCGGGTGGAAAGCACTCAACCTGGCGAACCTTCCAATCTGGCAGTCTCGCCCTGGGGGGCGCGCAACCAGGGATGGGCGATCCGTGGATCTGGCGCGCGGTCGCCGAATCCATGGATCGGGGGAGGTGCCCTCCCCAAAATGAGGTCGCTGCCGCCTCGCTGAATCCGCGACTCCCCATGGAACCATGACCCGTCGCCAATCCACGCCCCCGTTCGCCCGCCACTGGCCCGCACTGGTCCCCACTGGCCCGCCCCCCGCCCCCGCTCGCCCGCCACGGGGCCGCCCCCGCCCCCACTGGCCCCCCGCCCCCCACTGACCCGCCCCCCCGCCCCCGCCCCCATGTCTGCGATCGCCTGGGCCCCCGCCGGCCCGCCCCCGTTTTGCCCGCCACGGGGCTCCGCTGGAAGTAGAGGTCGGCACCGTCGGCGATGAAGATGTAGTCGTACTGCCCCTGGGAGCAGGGCGCGAGCAGAGCGTCGCCCTTGGCTCGAACACCGCTTGACGATCACGAGGAAACGAAAACGGCACCACCCTCGGCGATGGACAGACCTCCCTTTCGTAAAACTTCCCGTCGTGAAAACGGCCTCGGACCGAAGCCGACGGACCCGGACCTGCAAAAAGGACGGCCGCGACGCCCTCTCGCGAACCGAAAACGGCCAGTTCGCTTATCGGCGTGTCAGGGCAAGAGGTCTGTCAACCTCCGAGATCCCCCGAACGTCCCGCGCCGTTCCAGACCGCTGCAACGCGAGAACGGCAGCCAGACGGCCGCGCGCCGGCGCCCGAAAGCAGACCGAGGGGACGAAAGCGGCATGCAAAACCCACACGCAACAGCACGAAACTGACTACCTACCAAACCACCCCAACCCAACCCGACGACCCAATTTGACCCGAATTCCGGGTTGGGGGGGGTAGGAGTTCCACGTGTTTTTACAATGTTCCCCGACCCCCCCCCCCGCTGGAAGTGGAGGGCAAACTGAGGCCTTCGGGTTGGGTTGGAGTGGCTTGGAGGGTGGCGAGAGACAACGTTTTGCTCGCGCCCTGCCTGGAACTTCTTCAGGGTCTGGGTGTACCAGAGCAGCTTCAGGCCGTTCCCGTAGAACTTCCCCTCGGCGTTCTGGAAGGGGATGCTCTGCCCGCCGACCTGGAGGGAGGAGGCGGCGCGGCAGCAGGGGGAGAAGCAGGAGTGCGGCGGTGAGGAGGACGACGGCAACTGCAAGGACGACGACGAGGGTAAGAACGAAGAGAAGCGGATTGGAGAAGGGGTGATTGTGCATGAGGAGGGGGGAGGAAGGGGCGAGGGATTCCGTGGCCGCTCGGGCCCGAGTCACGAGCCACGGACTAGATGCTCCAATCGGCGCGCTCCTGAAACGACCTGGCAGAGATGCGCACCCCAGTGAAACGTGATTCCCGGGCGACTGCACGGAGCTGCAGCTGGAGCACAGCTGGAGAGATGCCGGCAGATCCTAGAAGAAGAACAACGCCATAAACATAAACTTTTGGCGCTCCGCGCGGATTTCTTGGAGCGCGCCAGGGGCTGCGCCAGAAGCGCCGCCGGGGGGGGGGCCCGGCGCGGATCCAAGATATCCGCGCGATGGGCCAAGCATTTTATGTATGGCGTTTGTTCTTCTTCGAGATCCGTTGGGTACAGGCGTCGAGGATGCCGAGGATGACGAGGACGGCGAATACGAGGAGATGGGGAGGAGGGGCCCCTGAGCCGGCTCGCCATCCTGAGCGGATCTTCGACCGTCCTGGGGCACACGAGGGGACCCAGGACCCAACCAAAAAGCGGGAAGAGTCCTCCAGGGCTGCTTCCTCTTGGACCCTATGGGAGGAGGAGGATGAGGAGGAGGAGGGGGAGGAGGAGGAGGAGGATTGCAGTGTAGCGCTGATGCCCTTCAGGGTGGGCAGAACCCTTTTGAATTGGATGGGGCACGTGGACTCTCACACCTTTAAAATAGGTGCTCGATGTTGTCACTTGGTAATGGTGGGTGATTTGCGTATAGCGCATATCCTGTGGCAGCCACATGTGTCTCGTAGCCCCGTGACTGGGTGGGAGAACGCATGTTGGTCAGACGTCCCATCATGAGGGGACGACGAATGATGGACCCAAGCATGATTTGCAATAGCAACGTATGTAAATGTGAGCCCCATGTGGTGTCAGCATTGGTGCTGACAGAGCTCACCATACCGAATTCAAGCAACAATGTGTGTTCCTAGGGGGGCACGGTTTGTCCGCCCCACGGGGGGGGGGGGGGGGGGGCAAACATAGCTCGGTCTTCAAGTGACCGGAGAACGTATCCCGCATTTCGGTCCTCATGGGATGCTGGCGGAGCTTGTGCGGAATACGTCCGCCGAAAAGGTGGCCGCCTCCCAAGGGTGACACCGGCGGGTCGGTGTTGAAGAGCCATGTGACAACCTAAACGGTCGCCCCCTGGGTCCCTGGATGGAAGCCTAAGATACTAGACGTACCCAGTTATGACCCCGTCCGAGTCCAGGGCAGCCCCACTCCCGAAGTCTAACGGCCACGCGGCCAAGACGAGGTTCCAATGTTGGCACCTGGTGCTGGTGGGTGATACGCGTGTAGCGCATATCCTGTGGCAGCCACCTCTGCCTCGCAGCCCCGTGACCTGGGGGTCAACGCTTGTTGGGCAGACGTCCAAGCAGGAGGGAACGACGAATGATCCAAGCGTGATGTGTGTGTGAACAATGAATGCGAATGTGAGCCCCATGTTGTCAACATTGGTGCCGCCAGAGCGCATCGAACCGAGTTCAAGCCCCAGTGGCGCTCCCAAGGGGGGCACGGTTTGTCCTCCCCACGGGGGGGTCAAGCGTAGCTCGGTCCTCAAGTGACCGGAAGACGTTCCCCGCACTTCGGTCCTCATGGGATGCCGGCGACGCGTGTGCGGAAGACGACGGGGGTGGAGGTGGTCGCACCCCGAGGGTGGCACCAGCCGATCGGTGTTGGGGAGCCCTGCGGCAACCTAGACGGTCGCCCCCTGTGTCCCTGGATGGGGGACTAGATAGTGGATGTACCCAGTTATGACCCCGTCCGAGTCCAAGACAGCCCCGCTCCCGAGGTCTAACGGCCGCGAGGCCGAGACGAGGTTCAGAACCGAGGCAGACGCGGAGACAAAGGAACAGCAGTAGACAACAGCGGCCAAAGGCGAAAGGTGGTGAGCGGGCGAGTCATCCGAAGGAGGAGGAGGAGGAGGAGGAGGAGGAGAAGGGGGAGAGGAGGAGGAGGAGAAGGGGGAAGGGGAGGAAGGGGGGAGGAGAAGGGAGACGAGGGGGACACCTATGCAGCAAACAGGCCACATACATCTGGCAGAATTGAATCGCGCGGGGAGGATCAGTGGGGCTATGGCTGGACCCCATGGAGAGACTTGGAGTGCAGTGCGAGGCATGGCTGGAGGTAGGTTCTCACCCCACCCCCTGCGCATCGTGACGTCTCTTTGGGGGTTCAAAAAGCTCTTTTTCTGAAAAAGAGCTTCAACCAAATCAGGTTGGAAACATATTGCTCCGTACGACACTCCTCTTTCTCGACGTGTATTATCATTCCACCGTGCCCATGATTATGGAACGCCCCAAAAAGTGTTCGTTTCGACTCAACATCCTCGCCATGAAATCTCCCAGAGCTGAAGTGGATAGCGTTGCCTGCCCCCCCCCCCCCACAGTGATCGTGCATCTCGCTCAACGTCTGCTGGGGTCCGATGTGCTCAGACCCACCACTCTCCTTGGAGTTCGATGCAGGTCACTTCGAGGTGTTGTCTGTGCGTTGCCTGGCGGGTCGGATGCGACAGCAGCCATACGCATTGCGACGCATGCACAACTACATGGTGAAAGGACCCGAGGACGCTGGAGGACGGAAGAGGCCAAGGTCTACCCAAGACTCTTTTGTTTGACGCCTCGTGATGCTCTCTCACGTAAATGCCTCATGAAGTATCAAGGGTTGGAGGCACAGGAAGAACTTGACAGTCCGATCGATGCAACACCCTTCGTAGTGAGCGCTGACCCTTACACGGGGAGAGCTCGACAATGACTTCAGGAGGTGAGGGGGCTAGGCTCGAGCTGTCCCCCCCTGTGGCGCCCATCCTCTCCCAACCAGAAGCTTTTCAGGAGACTGGCAGCTGCAAGCACGTGCCATCAAACCGAGTCGACCGACCGACCGAGGAGGAAGAGGAGGAGGAGGAAGAAGAAGAAGGAGGAGAAGAAGAAGAAGAAGATGAAGAGGAGATGAGGAGGGGGGAGGAGGGGAAGCGACGTGACCAGAGTTTGTCGATATAGCCATCCTCTACCTCAAGGTCCGGCAACGTGGGATCGCAGGGGCCGAGGGGGCCGACACCGACAGAGCCTCGCTGGAACTATCCTCGCGTCACGATCGATCAGTGGACCGAGGCAAAAGCGGTCCGAGCGAAGAGCCCGCGCCGCGCAGGAGGCTCGAACGACCAACGGAGGCGACCGAGAGGCCTGATACACCGAAAGCCTCTGCAGCGCGCAAGACATAGGAGGATGAGTAGTAGGAGGAGGAGGAGGATGATGATGATGATGATGAGGAGGAGGAGGAGGAGGACGAGGAGGAGGAGGAGGAGGAGAAGGCGGAGGCGGAGGCAGAGGAGGCGGCGGCGGGGAGGAGGAGGAGGAGGAGGAGGAGGAGGAGGAGGAGGAGGAGAAGGCGGAGGCGGAGGCGGAGGAGGAGGCGGCGGCGGCGGCGGCGGCGGCGGAGGAGGAAGAGGAGGAGGAGGAGGAGGAGGAGGAGGAGGAGGAGGAGGAGGAGGAGGAGGAGGAGGAGGAGGAGAGAGGGGGAGAAAAGACACAGGATGCGACGACGCTCTGCACTCTGCGGACGATCGCTGGGCGAGTACATCGCCTGGCGCGGCGTGCTCTCTCGCTCGCGCGGAAGCCCCCTTCAGGTTGCGCTGCACGGGAGCACCGCCAAGGGCCAGGGAGGACGCTGCTCGGGCCGCTGCTCGGGGTGGGGTGGGAGTGGAGGGGGGATGGGGGGGGGGGGAGAGTAGGGGAGGCGAGGCTCTCGCTCGGAGCCCTTTTGCCCCCGCACGACCAGTGAGCAAGGAATTCGGGAAGGCGACGGGGAAGGTGCGCTGAACGGGAGCGCCGCCAAGGGCCAGGGATGACGCCGCTCGGGCCGCTGCTTGTTGTGGGGTCGGATGCAGTGGGCCGACGATCCTCAAAACGTGTGCCAGCGCCAACGTGTGTTTGTCCATCGAGACCGCTCGAGACGATCCAGGTCATGTAATGATCTGCCGGTGGGGCTGAACGGGGTAAGCACGCATTGGGCTAACACACGTCCTGACGATCATCGAGGGGCCGTGCCGCGCCTCGTGCCCCCCCCCCTCAAGCCAGCCGTTCGGACACGCCGCTGGGCGCCCGAGCGCGGCGCGCGGCCGGTCGGGCCGCGCCCCCGCGCTGCCTGCGGGCGGCCTGCCCGCCCCGCGGCCGCGGCGATCCTGCGCCGCTGCACCGCTGCGCCGCCGTCCACGCGGCGGGCCCCGGCGCCCACCTGCCCTCCCAGACCCCCGACGTCATGAATTTTTCATGACGTCGACCCCAGCGGTCTGTTAGGAGGCAACTACTGGGAGGTTTTCGTCGGAAGGATTAAGGAGGATTAAGCCCCATTGGGGGGCTCTTACGCAAGAGTGGGCCTCGGATTAAGCGGGATTAAGCCGGATTAAGCGGGATTCATCCGGATTAAGCGGGATTAAGCCGGAGTTCGGACCAGGGCAAAATCAGAATTTGACCTCCCAGGAGTTGCATCCGAAGGTCTGGACCCTTTCCCCGGGACCGGTTTTTCGTCCCGAGTCGTTTTTTGACGGTCCCGAGGGCCGGGAAGGGCCCCCAGAGGCCAAAAAGAATGAAAAACCTCCCGTCGTGATTTTGTCATAACTCGAGGGGGTCTAGGGCTCCGAGGAGCCGGCGGAGTGACGGCCGGGGGCGGTCCGCGCATGCACGGCAGCCTGGCCGCCGCGGTCGCTGCGCCTGGCCGCCGCGGCCTCGCTGTGGGCGGGCAGCGCGCCCTCAGGAGGCCATGGCCGGGGGCACGGGCCCGTGCCTCCGGCCGGCCCTCAGGAGGCCACGGATGATGAAGGCATGCATGTGCGACGGAAAGGAACGAGGTGGCCAGACCCCCTTGAGTTATGAAAAAATCATGACGGGAAGTTTTTCATTCTTTTTGGCCTTCGGGGGCCCTTACCGGCCCTCGGGACCGTCGAAAAACGACTCAGGACGAAAAACCGGTCCCGGGGAAAGGGTCCAGACCGCTGGGGTCGACGTCATGAAAAATTCATGACGTCGGGGGTCTGGGATGCACGGGCGACGGAAAGGAACGAGGTGGCCGGCGCGGGCCGCAGGTGGGACACGCCGCATTGGAGACGAGGGAGCCTGCGCGCCATCTTGCGCAGGCGGCGCGAGGGTGTCGGCGCAGTCGACCTCGCTTTCCTGCGTCGCTCACCGGGTCCTGGGGCCAGCCCCGGGGTCCAGGATCCGTTTACTTCAGGACCTCCTTTCCTTCACGGCGAATCCTCATCCGCCCCGGCGCGCGCAGGGTCGACTTCGCAAGGCGGCCGGGCCCACCGCTTGCTTTGCAGAGTTGGGGGGGGCAGTAGAAGCTTGCTGCTGGCTCAGCGTCAAGAGAAAGGACAGAACCACAGCCCCAGGGCCTCGGGCTGGGTACACACTCGGCGCACCCAGGCTCAATAATGGTAGGTGGCGACGTCCAAACCCTACCCCCCACCAACCATCGATTCTCCAGAATCGATGGGAGGCGGGGTAGGGTTCAGATTTCGTCGCCGATATGGCGGATTCCGGGAACCATGGAACCCCAAACAGTTGTCATCTCTCCGGGGCGCATTATCCGCCAGCGGAGGCGATCTCGGTTTACCTCCGCCGCCTGTCCGCCGCCTTCCGCCGAGGAAGAGGTGACAACTCCTTCGATCCTCGAAGGAAATGCCCTTTTTGCGAGGTGGGGATTTATCCATATCCACCGCCTGGGAACCGACGTCCTGGTGCCCCAGGGAGCGGTGGATATGGATATATTTCGGCCCCCAGGGGGCCCGAATCTGTCCATATGCACCGCCTGCCGAGGCTCCGAGAACTGACCCTCCAGGCGGTGGTCACGCATAAACTCTCGCCTCGGACTGCTTGGAACGCCCACTATTGATGGGGAGGAGGGGCGCGAAGCGGACCTCCCACGGGCCCAGGCCGACGTAGGAGATCTTGACCTCAGCGGGGCCCACGGATCCGCACCGGTCCCCTGGCCTGGCCCCTACCAGCACCGAGATCTGGACAGACCTGATCAGTTAGTCAGACCCAGGCATGCTCGAGTCGTAAAACAAAAAAACACGACGGCTGGTTGTTGGTCGTTGTCGGCCGCTCAGGCTCTCAGGGCCCAGGGCCGTCCAGAAACGACTCGGGACTCGGGAAAGGGTCGTGACTTCGCGGGGGAGCGCATAGTGGCAATCGTCGGGACATCGCATGTCTAGGGAGTCAGCGCAAACGCGGGTCAGCCAGGGCCACGTCGCGAATTCCCAGGTCGGCCGCGAAGTAGCTGCCAAGCCCGGATCAGCGGAGGGCGGGGGAGCGGGGTCGGCTCCAGGTGGCTCCCCAATCTGGATTGGCCAGAAGACCTCGGACGGCACTGGCTAACCCCCGTCAGCGCCGACCCCCGTTGCGCACGTCAGCGCCGCTCGCCAGCGAGATCGGACGGACCCGGCTCTCGGCTGGCCCTGGGCAAGGCCCCTCCGATCTGGCGGCGCGGGCCGACCGAGGCCGAGGCCCGTGCCGCCCGCCGTGGCCCCGATCGATCGACCGGTCGGGCCGAGGCCGGCGGGTCGGGGCCCGGGGTCTCGACGGAGCTGTCCTTCTTGGAAAGGTTCTTGATCTTGTCGGCGGCGTTCTCCTGCGGGCGGCACAGGAGGGGGGGGGGGCTCCACCCCGGCCTTCCTACAGGCGGGGCCGAGGGGGGGGAATCCGAGGAGGTGGCGGAGAGAGGGGATGGGGATGATAGCCGGGGAGGGATCGGGAGGGGAGATGAAAGGGGAGGGGAGAGGGAGACGTGACGCGGGGGAGGGCCTTGAGATCCGACGCTGCGAAATCATTGCAACATCACGGGAAATCCCGACCAGAGCCCTGGGCCCCATCTTTCTGCGGCACTCTTCCAGCACAGTCCATCTGTGATGGTCCTGGGGCCCGAACCACAGCAGAAACGACTGGCGTGAAAAAGTTGCAGCGCCCGGATCTCAGGGGGGAAGAGAGAGAGAGAGAGAGAAACAAAAAAGAACTAATCAAACAAAGCAAATAAACGTATAAAAAAAGAAAGGTGGGGGAGGGAGACCAGGAGAATCGGGGAGGCGTAAGACTCGGGTTCGCGGGACTCGGGTTGGCCTGACGGGGCCGTCAGGGAAATCACGATAGCCAATATGAAATATGACGCGAGTTCCCAGTGTAAAGATCCCACGAAAACTGGACTTTCAAAATGCAGGAGGGGCTGGTCGAAAAGCGTCGGCAAACCCAAGTCCGGCGAACTCGAGTCTTACGCTTCCCCGAGAGAAGAAGCAGGCTTACCCATCGGTCGGAAGAAGTAGGTAGAAACATGACGTAGGAAGGCGTTGAACGTAGATTGGGTGTCCGCCCACCCGCGAAAGAGGGCGGAAAAGGTGAAGCCACTCGATCATTGAAGTAGGAAGGCGCTTGAAGCATATTGGAATGTGGGACTCCCAAAACACCTACCTTCGACGACCGATGGGTATCGCCAGCGGTGGCAAGCCACCCGACTGGGCCACGCCCCCCGCCGCGTTCCGCGGCCGCGCGGCGCCCGCCCGCGCCCTTCCCTGCGGCCGCGGGGGCGGGTGGCGCCCCTCCTCGGCTGGACACGGGCGCGCGCCGCTTCGCCTCGCCCGCCACGCACCATACTTAGGTCGGGCATGTCCTCCTACGGGCGGGTGGTGGAAGAAGAAACGAAACGTGGCCAAACCATATTCAAAAAGGGTCAACGCTAGACGAACAAATGTCCGCCTGCAGAGGGACATGCCCGACTTGACACCATACCCAGACCCACTCGCGTCGGTCGGTCGGCCGGAGTCGTAAGGCTGCGGGCAGCCCATGGACGTGCGCGGCAGCATGCAGATCGGTGCGTCTGTGTGCCCGCTGGAAAATGCTGAATCAAATGTGACGCGCAACTTGCTTCGAAGGAAAGCAAAGGCAGAGGAAGGCAAGGAAGGCAAGGGTCATCGCAACGGCCTTGCAGACGTGCTGCATCGGATTTCTGCGTGGATTTTTGCCCGAAGCGGCAAGCGAAAAACGAGGTGAATTTCGCGTGCACCGTGGACTCTTTTTGGTGTTCATTCCTGCCCCGAAAAACCCGCACGAAATTCACCTCGAAATCCGGAACGAAATTCTCCAGGACATCCCAGGCCCATCCGATCGTTATCCGAACGAAATCCGCTCTGCGATGCAGGCGCCATGACAAATATGACGCGCAAGTTGCTTCGAAGGTAAGCAAAGGCAGAGGAAGGCAAGGAAGGCAAGGGGAAGGCGGAGACGAAGCCCTCCCGATCCAGGGAACGCGGAGACAAAGGCAGAGGAAGGCAAGGAAGCCAAGGGAAGGGATCGGCGGCAAGGAAAGCAAGGGAAAGGCAAGGGGAAGGCATGAGGGGTACAAATCCGGACGGCCTGTTTTTCCAATCTGTCGGGCTCCATTGGCGCCCCCGCCGGGCCCCTGGGACAAGCAAAGGACGGCTCGGGAGGAGAAGCCGGGTCCCAGGGGAATGGTGGGGCCCCAAGAATGTACACCACCACCGCGTCGATTGCCCCTCCCTGCTCTGCCCTCCTCTTAGTTTCCTCTTTAATGGGGGGGCGAGGGGGTGAGGGAGGTGGTGGTGGCGTCTATTTCTGGGCCCCGTAGGAACGGGTCCAGACTTCTGGGGTCCACGCCATGAAGACATCATGACGTCGAGGATCACACCTGGCAAGCAGCATCCGCATGGCCTATGAGCCACACTTGCGAGAAAGAGCGCCCGCGAAACACTCCCAATGAGGGGATCCCTCCTTAGCTACCCCCCCCCCCCTTGAAACTCCCTTGCCCGAAGTCCCCCCCCTTGAACCTCCCCTGCCCGAAGTCCCCCCCCTTCTCCCTTGCCCTTATTTCGCGCTCTGGAAGCTACCCCCCTCCCGTCCCGTCCTTTCCAGACAGGGGGGGGGGGGGACTTCGCTACCCACTCCTTCCCTGGAGCTCCTATTGCTGCAGGCCCCCCTCCCCCCTCCCCTCCGTACCGAAAACCAAAACAGCACCGAAAACCAAAGGGGAGCTGAAAACCAAAAGAGCGCCAAAAATGAAAAGGGCGCCGGAAGTGCCGAAAACCAACAAGGCACCGAAAACCAAAGGGGCGCCGAAAACCAACAGAGCGCCGAAAATCAACGGAGCGCCGAAAACCGAAGGGGCGCCGAAAACCACAGGGGCGCCGAAAATCAAGGGGGCGAAGAAAACCAACAGGGGGACGAAAACCAAAGAAGCGCCGAACAGAAGAGGGGACGCCGAAAACCAGAAAGGGGCGCCGAAAACCAAAAGGGCGCAGAAAACCAAAAGGATACCGAAAACCAAAAGGGCGCCGAACAAAAAATGAGCGCCAGACACCAAGACGTCGCCAAAAACCACAAGGGCGCCGAAAACCAAAGATGTGCCGAACACCAGAAAAGGGGCGCCGAAAACCACAAGGTCGGGCGCCGAAAACCAAAGGGGCGCCGAAAACCAAAGAGCGCCGAATGCTACAAGAGCGCCGAAAACCAAAGGGGCGCCAACAACCAAAGGAGCGCCGAAAACCAAAAAAGGGCGCCGAACACCAAAAAGGGCGGGCGCCGAAAACTAAAAAAACGCCGAAAACCAAAGGGGCGCCGAAAACCAAAGGGGCGCCGAAAACCGCAAGGGCGCCGAAAACCAGAAGGGCGTCGACGACCAACAGAGCACCGAAAACCAAAGGGCGCCGCAAACCAACGATGCGCCGAAAGCCCACGAGTGCCGACAAACCAATGGGGTGGTCAAAACCAACAGGACGCCGAAAACCAAAAGGAGCACCGAAAACCGGCGGGGCGCCGACAGCAAACGATGCGCCGAAAACCACACTGGTGCAGAACAACCAAAGGGCGCCGAAAACAAAAAGGGAGACGATAACCAAAGAAGCCTTGAAAACAAGAGCTCCGAAGACCAACAGGGCGCCGAAAACGAAAAGAAAGCCGAACACCAAAGGGGCGCCGAAAACCGCAAGGGCGCCGAAAACCAAAGGGGCGCCGACGACCAACAGAGCACCGAAGACCAAAGGGGCGCCGCAAACCAACGATGCACCGAAAGCCTGAATGAAAGGCGCCGAAAAATCAAAGGGGGGCCGATAGGCGAAAGGAAATCAAACATCTAAGGGCGCCAAAAACAAAAATCGCGCCGAAAGCCGAAAGGCGCCGAAAAACAAAGTCGCACAGAAAACCAACAGATCGCCGAACACCAAAAGGGCGCCGCAACAAAGATGGGGCGCCGAGAACCAAAGAAACGCTGAAAACCAAAAGGGGCGCACAAAACCCAAATGGGCGCCAGAACCCAAGAGGGCGCGGAAAACCCATGATGCGCCGAAAACCCAAATGGCGCGCAGAAAACTTCCAGGGGCGCCGAAAACCGAAGGAACGCCCACAGGAGCGCCGAAACTCAAAGGCGCGCGAAAACCAAAGGTGCGCCCGAAACCGAAGGGGCGCAAAAAGTCAAAGGGCCACCGGAAACCAAAGAGGCACCGAAAACCAAAAGGGGCGCCGAAAACCAAGGGGGCGCCAAAAACCGAAGGGGGGGCGAAAACGAAAGATGCGCCGAAAACCAAAGAGACGCCGAAAACCACAAGTACGCCGAACACAAAAAAACAATCATTTCGAAACCCCCAATTTCAGCCAGGGCCCTCCAGCTGGAAATGCCAACAGAAGGAAGAGAGGAGGGTTAGCCTACAAGCTAGGTGCGCTCGCGGAATCACGTCCGATGGTTGTTTCGGATGGGCATGTTCTCGATTTGGGCGCTTATTTGGGAGGACCGAAAAGCATGCGGGAGCACGATTCGGAGGACGCGTAGCCTGAGAGCGCAATGCGTGGCGACGCTCCAAAGTGGGGAGGGGGGGGCTTCTGCGACCCTAAAAATCAACGAATCGACACCGAATGTGGAATCACTTCCGATGGTCGTTTCGGAGGGGCATGTTCTGGATATGGGGGGCTATCTGGAAGGACCGAAAAGCATGCCGTTACATGGCGTTGGGAATAATGACGCCAACGCTGCAGCGGGAGCACGGTTCGGAACGAGCGGACCGCGGAGATGTGGCCCACGCTGCAGCGAGAGCACGACTCGGAACAAGCGGCAGCCTGAAAATGACGTCAGCGCTTCAGCGAGAGCAGCAAAAAAACAAGCGAAACCCGATTCCCGATAACCTTGTGTACAGAACCAATGCGCGGATGGGGGGCCGAATATTCCCCGGACGTCACCACGGGAGACAGGAAACTAACGCATATATATATATATATATATATATATGTATATATACATATATGATATGTATATATACATATATACAAGACTGCATTGGCGCTGCGCGCCGCGCACCTTGGACCTTTTGGAATCCGCGCGCTAGCGGAGTGCGAGCGTGCGTACATGCGCACGCACATGCTTTTATGAATGCATAGTGCATATGTACAAATATATGTATACGTTTGTATGGATATGCGCATGTAAATGCAAATGGTCAGTGTAGCTATGCGTGCGCAGGCACATGCGTATATCAGGCGGTAGTGGCCTGACCAGATGCTCATATCATCGCGCCACTAACAGGCGCGAGGGTCTCAGGCAAACGCCGTCAGACTACCGTGGGACAACGCGTCGCCGAGGTCAGTGTTGCGAGGACGTCCCGGGTGAAAATGGCCTGAACACCTCCGTTCAGGGGAGGGCATATCCGAAGTCAGCCGTGCGAGGAAGTTTCAAGCGAGGAGTGGTCTGCACACCTCTGCCAGGGGCATCCTTGAACTTAGAGTTGCGAGAAGTCGCACGCGAAAGTGGCCGAACCACCATGGTGTAAAGCACCTCCGAAGTGAGACTTGCGAGAGTGTCTCAGGCGACAACGGCTGGAACGCCTCAACTGAGAGCGTCTCCGGCCCCAGAGCTGCGACGATGTCTCGAGCGAAAACGGCGGGACCGATGCGAAGCAAAGCGCTTCTGAGGTCGGAGTTGCGAGCATACCTCTGGCGAAGCGGATTAAACTACTTTCCGTTATCTCCTCTTCCTCCTTCCCCTTTTCATTTCCTTTCCTTTCCTCCTCCTCCTCCCCCTCCTCCTCCTCCTGTTCCTCCTCCTCTTCCTCTCCCCCCATCTCCGCTTCTTTTTCTGTCCATTCTCCCCGTCCCTGGCGGCGCGGCGCCGCTCGGCCTCTCTGCGAGTCAAGCGGCAAAGGGTGAGAGAACCCCCCCGAATTAGGCACGGTATTTCCCACGCCGCCAAGGGGGCCCGAAGGTAGTGCAAGAGGCGGCGCAGGTTCTGAAATCCCCCAGGGGCTCCTCGGATTCGGCCAGCCCTCTCCGGCAAGGAAGGCAAGGGCACCGCGTCCAGGTGCTCAATCCCCCGTATCCCCCTCCCCTCGTCTTCGTTCCCTCCTCCATGTCCCCCTTCTCCTCGTCCTCGCCCCCCTTTTCCCCCTCATCCTCCTCCTCCCTCCCCCCTCCTTATCCTCCCTTGATGCCCCCGCGTGGTTTTCGGGCCATGGCTCGGGCCTCTGGGGGCCGTTCGCGACGTTTCCGGCGCCCCCAAAACGCTTCCGGCGAGTCGCAGATACTGAAGGAAATCCCCAGGCCGGAAAAAAAAAACGGAACAAACAATCCGAAAACCTTGATCCTCCATTCTCGGTTCCTCTCTCTCGGAGGAGGAGGGAGGAGGGGTGAAGGACGAGGGGAGAGACAATGAAGATTAGCACGGCGACGACGACGACGACGACGACGACGACGACGACGACGACGACGGAGGAGGAGGAGGAGGTAGAGGAGGAAGAGAATGAGGAAGAGGAGGGGGAGCTCTTGGGTCCTTCGGTGGCTTGCACGAAAAATGGCCTCGCTGCGCCATTCGATACGACAACGACGACGACGAAGAAGGCGACGACAAAGAGAAGGAATAATGAGAGGGGGAGACCGCTGTGTTGGGATCTCGTGGTGCGCCTCTCGGGGCCCTCTGGGAGGCAGTTTTGAAACCTCTTGGGGGTGTTTTGGGGTTCTTGGGATCTTTTTGGGGCCTCTTCGGGGCCTCTTGGGGGCTCCTTGGGGCCTCTTGGGAGCCTCTTGGGGCCTCATGGGGCTCTCGCCGGGCCTCTTGGGGCCCTCTCGCGGCGGAAAATTTAGTTTTTACCTAACAGCGAAGACTGATAGGTTTCTAGTGGTCTCAAAAGAGCTCACAGATCACTCCACAGGGGGGTCCGGGCAGGTGTTGGGGCGTTTCCGGGCGGCATGAGCCGGGCTCGTTTTCCACCAACAGTCACACACTTCGTGCTCTTCGCCTTCCCAGAACTCCATTCCCAGGCCACATTCTGGGGGGCCGGATGCAACAGTCACACACAAAGTGCTCTTCGACATCCCAGAACGCCATTCCCGGGCCACATTCTGGGGGGCCGGATGCAACAGTCACACACTTCGTGCTCTTCGAGTTCCCAGAACGCCATTCCCGGGCCACATTTTGGATGCCCGGAGCCAACTGTAGGCCACTTCGTGCTCTTCTATTTCCCAGAACTCCATTCCCGGGCCACATTTTGAATGCCCGGAGCCAACTGTAGGCCACTTCGTGCTCTTCGAGTTCCCAGAACTCCATTCCCGGGCCACATTTTGAATGCCCGGAGCCAACTGTAGGCCACTTCGTGCTCTTCGAGTTCCCAGAACTCCATTCCCGGGCCACATTTTGAATGCCCGTAGCCAACTGTAGGCAACTTCGTGCTCTTCGACTTCCCAGAACTCCCATTCCTGGGCCACATTTTCAGCAGGGGCAAGAGCACGACGAGGAGGAGGACGAGCAAGACCAGGAGGACGAGGACGAGCAGGAGCAGGACGAGGAGCAGGAGGAGCAGGAGAAGAAGGACGAGCAGGAGGAGGAGGAGGACGAGCAGGAGGAGGAGGACGACCAGGAGGAGGAGGACGACCAGGGAGGAGGAGGAGGAGGAGGAGGGGAGGGGGAGGAGTACCAGGAGGAGGAGGAGGAGGAGGAGGAGGAGGAGGAGGAGGAGGAGGAGGAGGAGGAGGAAGGAGGAGGAGGAGGAGGAGGAGGACGAGGACGAGGAGGAGGAGGAGGGGGGGGGAGGTACCAGGAGGAGGAGAACGAGGACCACCAGGAGGAGGAGGAGGAGGAGGAGGAGGAGGAGGAGAGAACACCACGAGGAGGAGGACGAGCAAGACGAGGAGGACGAGAACGAGGACGACCAGGAAGAGGAGGAGGAGGAGGAGGAGGGGAGGGGGAGGGGGAGGAGGAGGAGGAGGAGGAGGAGGAGGAAGAGGAGGAGGAGGACGAGGAGGAGGAGGAGGAGGAGGAGGAGGACATTGCCGGGCAACATTTTGAATAGCCAGACGCTTCATATTCCTTCCGCCACAGCTGTGTTTGGTTCAGGACTTGCTAGTGACACTGCAGTCCTCTGCATTCAATTGGCCACTACATTCATTCACTGCAGTCCACTGAGTTTTGATTGCAATGGCGTTCCCCTGGCCGTACCCCCATGTCCAACGTTCATCCGCAGCCTCTGCTCCGCGAGGCTCGTCCGAAGTGTCGCCGCCTCGCGGTGCTTCTCAGCCTGCGCCGCCTCGCGGTGCTTCTCAGCCTGCGGAGGAAGGTGGACAGACGCCTGGTTCTGGCGCTGTGCAGCCTGCGTCTTTCACGGTCGCCTCGTTCAATTTCGGGTTCGAGCAGGGCATGATGACTGGTAAGCAGGCGGCCACTCACTGCGCTAACTTCGGAAGGTTGTGCGCCAAGATAGTGGAGACCGCTGATGCTGATATGGTCTGTGGCTGCGAGGTCGGTGCGTTCCGTGAAGGCTTTCGCCGAGCAGGGATCAACGTGACAGACATCCTCAGTAAGCCTTTCGGTGATGGCATTCGCTTCTTGGAGGTCGACAACTACTTGACTCTCTGGGGGTTCCGCGGTGCTTCTCAGCCTGCGGAACTGACTCTGTGCGAAGACAGCAAAGTTTACAGGCCTCCTAGCGGCCGAGATATTGATGCTGTTATTTCACATTTTGAGGTGAACAAACCAGGCCATGACAAGTTCCACGTGGTGATCGCCAACATGCACATCGTGTGCGGCAAGAAACCGCCGAGCATCCAGACTCGAAAGCGGACAGTTCGCCATCTCCGCTTGCACCTGGACGGCCTGGCCAAGATTCTTGAGAATCTAAACGAGGCAGTCGTTGTGCTTGTAGTCGGCGACGACAACCTCACTTTCCAGGAGGCGCGGGAGGCTTACCAGCGCGAGCAGAACGACGAGAAGGTATGGGAGGTCCATGCCACTCCGGCCGACCTCAAAGGCGACCACGTCGCGGTCTGCGGAGCAGTCGCCCGTTTCTGCTCCATTGCCGTTGGCGCGTCTTTTACGGATCGTGGCATGCGCAACGACGCACACGATGCGGTGGCGGTTGTGCTCACTCTCCCTGGTGCTATTCAGCCTGGGGAGAGCAAGAGGCGGAAAATTGTCGTCGAAAACGTCTCCGACGCCGACGTCAGCGTACAGGCGGACCGCGAGTCTTCTGTGCATTGGGATCGGTCGCCGAGTTCTGCTCCTCCGCTTTCACCGACTTCACCGGGTGATCCCGACTACGTCGAGGATGTCGTTCAGAATCGCGCGGACGACTTGCACAGGGAGCTGAGGAAGCTTTGGGACGACAGGTACGACGAGGAGTACGATCCGAAAGTCCTCCATCATCTCAGTCTCTTGCTTTTCAAAAAGAGGAAGTCCACGGAGCCAGCGGACACTGATCCAGCTGGCGCTCCTCAGCCTGGCTCGGAATATGACACGGCCTTTGCGTCTCAGGAGGAGACTGGCCGAGCCATTCTCTCTGTCCTTAAGCTTCGACATGACTTTCTGCGGAGCAAGAACATCGACGACATGCGCTACGTTCTCACGGAGCCTGAGCGCCAGGAATTGGTCAGAGTAGCTCGCGACCAGTACGAGCAGTCGCGGCAGCAGCGTGCGCTTCAGGAACGGGATATCGAAAAGGGAAAAGCGAAAGGCAAGTCTGCGCCACAAGGGGGCCATGCGGTTCCGCAGGGTCCGAACAAAGGGCCAGGCGGTAAGAAAGGTTCTCACGGTGCTTCTCAGCCTGCGGGAAAAGGTGGCCAGGCCAAGGGTGCAGGTCTGGGTAGCGTCGCCAAGTTTGTGAAAGACCAGAAGCGTAAGCGGTGGCATCGCCATTTGCAACGTGTGGCCGGTACTAAACAGATCTGGGAGGTGCTGGCCTTCTCAGGGCGCTTCGACGTTGATTGGTTAACGCAAGCGTTGCAAGCTGATCACAGTGAGGGCCGTGATGCAGCAGTTCCCGAGGAAGCTCTGCGGCAACAGCGGCGCCGGCTGCACCACCAGAAGGCCGAGGCCATCGCGCGCTACAACGAGGGGGAGCGGCTTTCCCTATATCTGTCTGCCCAGGCTGGCCAGGCAAAGCCGAACTTCACGCGCAGGCAGCAGGACGTGTTGCAGATGTTTGAGAGCGGAGCGCTGCTTCAAATCCGCAACCAAGCGATTCTGGCGTGCGGGCACGGCCGTCTGTTCAGGGGCGATGGCGACTACCTGGACATCGGCGGCAGCACGGGCGGTGGCTCCAGGCGCATCATCGATTCTTGGCAGCCGCCGGACTGGCGTGACTTCCTCCAAGACGATCAGGACATCTGAGTTTTGCAAGTCTCTCTGCCCGCGGTGCTTCTCAGCCTGCGGTCTGCCGCTCTCCAGCTGCGGTCTCGAGCAGTAGTGTTCGAAAGCATGCGAGTTCCTGCGGTGCTTCTCAGCCTGCAGGTTTCGCAGCCTGCGCTCTGCAGTACAAGTGCTTTTCAGCATGCGACATCCTGCGGTGCTTCTCAGCCTGCAGGGTTCGCAACGTGCGGTTTGCAATGCATTCCTTTTCAGTATGCGAGTTCCTGCGGTGTTTCTCAGGCTGCAGGGCTCCGAGGCTCTTCGCTTCGATGCCATTGTTTTCAGACACCGTAGCTCCGTTCCGTAAACGTCTTCCAAGAGCCGCTCGCAACCTTTTGCAGCTGGCTGTCTGCACGCTTCGCCGGCTTTTGCTGCGCGGACACTTTTCACACACACGTCAGCGCCGTTTGTAGGCGTCAGAAAAACATGTAGACATTCACGAAGGGCTCAGTCTGTATATCGTCACATCATTACATACGCAGTCGTCGAACACATCGGTGTACATTCAGCGCTTTGTCCTTCTAGCTGGGTCGCTTCGTGCTGAGGCTGAGGCTGATGCAGGCTGAGGCTGAGGCAGGCTGAGGCTGAGGCCGAGGCCGACGGCAGACTGAGGCTGAGGCTGAAGCAGGCTGAGGCTGAGGCAGAGGCAGGCTGAGGCTGAGGCTGAGGCAGGCTGATGCTGAGGCAGGCTGAGGCTGAGGCTGAGGCTGATGCAGGCTGAGGTTGAGGCAGTCTGAGGCTGAGGCCGAAGCTGAAGGCAGACTGATGCTGAGGATGAAGCAGGCTGAGGCTGAGGCTGAGGCAGGCTGAGGCTGAGGCAGGCGGAGGCTGAGGCTGAGGCAGGCTGAGGCTGAGGCTGTGACTGCGACTGCCGTTGCCGCTGCGACTGTCATCGCGAATGCGACTACGACTGCGAGAACAGCAGAACTCTACAACTGGATTCTCATTTGAATCTTAAGGGGAATGTTTCCAGATATGCTCCTACACATCGCTGTTAGGTTGCTTTGCCGGGATAATGAATTTTTAAGCGCCCTCTTGGGTCTCTCTTGGGGCCGTCTTGGTGCTCTCTTGGGCCGTCTTGGGCGCCTCTTGGGCGGTCTCGGAGCCCTCCTGGACCGTGTTGGGGCCTTTTTGGGGGCCTCTTGGGCAGTATTGGGGCGATCTAGGGAGCCTCTTGGGCCATTGTGGAGCGTCGGGAAGCGGGAAAAGCGAGAAGGCCAAACACATAGAAAAACACACGGGAAAATCAACAATTGTAGCCTCTCGGGGCTCTCTTGGGAGGCCTCTTGGGGGTCTCAGGGGGCGTCTTGGACGCGTTTTGGGCAGTCTTGGGCCCAGATTGGGCGTCTTGGGCCGATCTTTGGGTGTCTCGGGGCCCTCTTTGGCCGTCGTGTTTTTTTTTTTCGCGTCGCACTCGCAGGACAGACACGGAGCACTCTGCAGGAGCGCCCCAAAGGCTCGGGGAGGTCGAAATTCGTTTGGGGGGGGGGGCGTGTGCCGCTTTTCCGGGGTCCCTGGCCCTGTATATATATATATATATATATATATATATATATATATATATATGTGTGCATCTATACACATGTATATATATATATATAATGTAATTGTCACCCCCCTTGGAAAAGAAGGGCCCGGGCATACCCCTGGCCTCGAAAAGGGGGAAGGGGGGGCGTAGCTTCCGAGCACCCCTCCCTTTAGCCAGGGATCCCCCAACTACAAAATCCAATCAAAAGGAGGGGGGGAGCTTCGAAAGCACCCCCACCCCCACCCCCCTCAGGAAAGGTAAGCCCGGGCTGACCCCAGTCGCCAAAAAGGGGGGGGATAGCTTCCAAGCCCCCCCCCTCTAGCTGAGAAAAATATTCCTGTGGCCGTTGGGGCTTTCCGTGGCCCGTTGGAGCTTTCAGTGGCCCCGCTGCGGTTTTCAATGGCCCAGTGGCCCTGGTGGCCCCGTTGGGGCTTTCTGTGGCCCAGCCGCCGCTTCTGAACACCATACCCCAAACACCATATGACGCATTTCAAATTCAACCTGAGGGACACAGACACGACAAGCACTTAAACCCTAGAGACACGAACACGACACGCACTAACACCTTAGAGGCACGGATACGATACGCACTTAAACCTTCGAGACACAGATACGGCACGCAGAGACACAGATAAGACACGCTCTTCAAACTTAGGGGGAAAACTACGACACGCACTTAACCCCCAGGGACACGGATACGACATGCACTTAAACCTTCGAGACACAGATACGACACGCACTGTAAAACCTTACAGACACAGACGCGACACGCACTTAAACTTTAGACTTTAGAAACACAGACACGACACGCATACAAACCGCATAATCACAAACACGACACGCACTTAAACCTGCCGGAGGAGGACATGCACATGCGAGAAGTCGCGTGAAAACATAATAGATGTGAGATGTTTTGGTCTGGGCCCTTTGTGAGTCCTTATTCCAGATTGCTGGGGACTACAAGGGACCTGAGGACAGGCCCAGCACGGGTCACGGTTGCAGATCTATATATATATATATATAGAGAGAGAGAGAGAGAGAGATTATCATGCGGACCTTTCCAAGGGAGTAGAGTTCCTGGAGGCGATGCATTCGAGATTCCGTTCGCGATGTTTCTGGCAGTTTCGCTAAGGACATCCTCGGGATCCTAAACATCGATGGCAACCAACACGCAGATCGTAGCGTCATGGTCCCAAAACACATAGAAATGTCAACCGATTAACATGCAATCTTCAAACACATGGTGTAAATTCACTGGTTTTCCACACGAGTGCTATAAGTGGACCTCTCCGAAGTAAAATCAAGCTCGGAGGCGATTCATTAAAGGTCCCATTCGCGATGTTTCTGGCCGCTTCGCTAGGAGGGACATCGTCGAAACTCTGAAAACCGGTGGCGCCCTTCACGCAGATCGTGGCGTCATGGTCAAAACACACATTGGTATATCTTATGTGTTTCGCATTTGTTTCATGTATGTTTGGAATGCGTTTGGTATACGTTTCGCTGACGTTTCGTATGCGTTTCGCACACACCGGACTCATTTTTATAGCGCTCACTTCGATAGAGCTCACATTCAAATTGAAGTCCAGAAGGGGCCGCACATGCAGGCACATGCCGCACAGTCGAATGCACATGCCCATGCAACTCCACAAAAGCCTCAACAGCCCTGCCGCACATGCGCGCACTTGCCGCACAGTCCGATGCACAGTCGGATGCACAGTCTGGCAAAACTCTGAAAACATAAAACGCACATGCGCGCACATGCCGCAGAGTCGAAAATGAGCAGGAAAGAGGAATGAGGGGAGAAGCGAGGGGAACGAAGGAGGCTAATGCGGCTGGAACTCTAACTGAAACACCATACCCACATAAGGGATGTGGCATTCTATAACACCAATCCGACACGAGGATGGGGTCAGCGCTCCGGTAATGGAGATCACGCGAGGATTTCTCAGGCGGAAAGGGCCTGACCACCTGAGCGCAAGGCATCTCAGAACCCAGAGTTGTGAGGATGTCTCAGGCGAAAGTGGCTGGACCACCATAGGGCAGGGCATCTCGGAGGTCAGAGTTGCGGGGATGCCGCAGGCGAAAGTGGATGGACCACCTGAGCTCAGGGCATCTCCGAGGCCAGAGTTGCGGAGTTGTCTCAGGCGACACTGGCCTGACCAACTCAGCGCAGGGCACCTCGGAACCCAGAGGTGCGACGATGCCTCGGGCGAAGGTGGCCAGACCATCATGTGCAAGGGCATCACCGGGGTCCGAGTTGTGGGGATGTCTCAGGCGACAGTGGCCTGACCACCTCAGCTCAGAGCATATCCGATGCCAGAACTGCGAGGACGTCTCTGGCGGAAGTGGCCCGCCCACCTCCGCAGGGCATCTCGGGATCGCTGCGAGGATGTCGCAGGCGAAAGTGGCTGGACCATCTGAAGGGGAACTGGGACACACAAATAAATATATCCCTCATGTTTTCCCATATTTTCTGGGTCTCTGTCTTCCCCCCCACTTCCCATATTTTCCCATATGTTTTGGGAATCGCCGGTTAATTGTGTCTGTGTGTTTGTTCCCCTCCTAAATCTCCGAGGTCAGAATTGCGGGGATGTCGCAGGCGACATGGGCTCATCGGAACCCAGAGTTGCGAGGATGTCTCTGGCGAAACTGGCCTGACCACCTCAGCGCGGGGCATCTCGGAAAACAGAGCTGCGAGGATGTCGCAGGCAAAATTGGCCAGACCACCATGTGGCAGGGCATCTCTGGTCACACAGAGTTGCGAGAATGTGTACATAAGGTGAAGATGGCCTGACCAGCTGAGTTCAGGAAATCCCAGACCATCATAGGGAAGGGCATCTCCGAGGTCAGAGTCGCGGGGATGCCACAGGCGAAAGTGGATGGAGCACCTGAGCTCAGGGCATCTCGGACTCCTGCCCACACGACCATGGCCTGGCCGGCCCCCGCTTTGTTGCACGTTCTGCACATGCTCCGCACAGCCACGCACAGCAGTTGAACAGGCCGGGGCAGGCAAGCGACGACCCTAACGGACCCCAAGCTCGCATTCAAAATAAACATGAGGCGTCTCGTGAGACAGCGAGGCGTCCCATGGGACAGCACGCCCCCGGAAAACTCTCAGCCCTCCTTCGGCACAGCCCCCACGCAGATCGAGGCCTGCAAGGACTGTTGGCACCTCGTGGGGGGGCATACACGAGGTCAGCATTGTGAAGATGTCTCAGGCGACAGTGGCCTTACCATTTGGGTTCAAGGAATTTCAGAACTCTGAGATGCGCGGATGTCTCAGGCGAAAGCAGCTGGTTCGCCATAGGGCAAGGCATCTCCGAGGTAAGACTTGCGAGGATGTCTCAGGCCAGAGTGACCTGACCACCGCAGGTCAGGGCATATCCGACGTCAGAGTTGCGAGGATGTTTCTGGCGAGGGTGGCCTGACCACCTGCGCAGGGCATCTCGGAAACGAGAGCTGCGAGGTTGTCTGAGGCAAACATGGATGAACAACAGAGCACCTCTGAACCCAGAGTTGCGAGGATGTCGCAGGCCACAGTGGCCTGACAACCTCAGCGCAGGGCATCTCTGAGGCTGAAATTGCGGAGATGTCTCTGGCGTAAGTGACCTGACCAGCTGCTCAGGGCATCTCGGAAACCAGAGTTCAGACCACACTGCCAACGTGGGCTGACCACCGCAGGTGAGGGCATCTTGCAATCCAGAGTTGCGAGAATCTCTCAGGCGAAGGTGGATGGACCAACTGAGCTCAGGGCATCTCTGAAGCCAGAGTTGCGAGGATATCTCAGACGACAGTAGCCTGACCACCTCAGCGCAAGGCATCTCCGAGGCCAGAGTTGCGAGGATGCTTCACACGAAAATGGCCAGACCACCATGTGACACGGCATCTCGGAGGTAAGCGTTGCGAGAATGCCTCAAGCCAAAGTGGCCTCACCACAATAGGGAAACTTTGGGACCCTCACCCCAGGCCCCGAAGGTCACGAAGGGCTGAAGGCCCTTGTAGTAGGGA
>CAUYUJ010019721.1:42500-101857 GCA_963575745.1 Prorocentrum cordatum
CTTTGCTTCTTCGAGTGCCGTCACTGCGGGCAGGCAGCTCGGCCCGCTCCGCAGGGGTCGGCTGCTCCTCTTGGTGGCCGTCGCTCCTGGCTGCCGCTTCTCGCCCTGCTTCTCCGTGCTGCCCCCTCGTTCCTGCGCCTCCTCCCGCCCCTTCTCAGACGACGAACATGGAGGCCGCCCAGCTGGGGTCCGAGTAGATGGGGTCGGAGGATCGCGCCGCATCGCCGACGTAACGACGACGTCGGCGAGGTATCGGCTACGTCGGCGCGGAGAAAATCGGGCTCCACGGCGATGCCGCGCGATCCTCTGAGCCCATCTACTCGGACCCCATCTGGGAGGCCTAAAGAAAAATAGCATAAACAGAGACTTTGGAGGGTCCGCGCGGATTTCTCGAATCGATGCTGGAGCCCCCTCCCTGGCGCGCGGAGCGCGCCTCCGGTGCCGCCAGGGGATACCAGTACCGATCCCAAGGAATCTGCGCGGAGCTCCGACAGTTTGTTTACGGTCATGAACCTGTGCTGAACGTGTCGCCGCGGCGGCCCGGGCGACACGCTATGCCCTGCGAGCGGATAGCGTGTTGCTCCGCTCCGCGGGGCGGGAGGCTGGGAAAGGCTCGGGACGTTAACGACGACTGGAACGTGGATGACGTGTCGCGCCGAAGCGTGGTGGGCCAGAACCGCGGCGTGACACGCTAAGCTAAAGCTGCCGATTGTGGTCCTGGTCCTCATCCCCCCATCTCTTCTCCGAGAAACCTCCAGGACCCGCCGAAAATCCAGGATCCCATGAAAACTCCAGGGGCCACCAGACGGTTCCAGGCGCGCCCCCAAACCTGCTTCTGTTGCATCTCCTCCTTCTCTGCCTCCTCCTCGTCCTGCTCTTCCTCCTCTTCCTCATCTTCTTCCTCCTCCTCCTCCGCCTGCCCCTACTGCCCCAACGACGCCTTCAGGAATCGCCAGAAACCCTCCAGGAGCTCTTGATGAAACTCCGGGGCGCCCCAACCGAGTCCAGAACCCCTTCCCGGAACCTTCTCATGCTGCGGGCGCTGCTCGTCCTCCTCCTCCTCCTCCTCCTCCTCCTCCTCCTCCTCCTCCTCCTCCTCCTCCTCCTCCTCCTCCTCCTCCTCCTCCCCCCCAAAAGCTCTCGACGTCCTCCGTGGGGGCAATCAGGATGACGTCCGATTGCGGCGCCGCCAGCTTGAAAGAGGCGACGTTGAGGATGCAGCCGTTCGTCAGTTGATCGACACTATGGCGGCCTGGAGAGGCCTGCGTCGGGAGAGCCTACCAACCTCCTCTCATCTCTCCTACCCCCTGCTCCTCCTCCGCATCCTCATCCTCCGCATCCTCCCCCTCCTTCTAATCCACCGCCTCCTCGTCCTCATTAACCCTCAACAAACTCCGACTCCTCATCATTCCTCCCCCACCCCTCTTCCTCCCCTCCTCCTCCTTCTCCTCCTCCTCCTCATCATCATCATTATCCTTCTCCTACCCCCTCTCTCCAGAGTAGGTGGTGAGGGGGGCGGAGAGGGAGACAGATAATGAGGGGGCGAAGGAGGCAGAGAAACAGGAGGGGAGGGGGGGAAAGGGGAGCGGGAGGAAGGACGAGAGGTTGGGAGAATGGAGAAGGGCAAGGGATGGAGGAGGGATGGAGGGCTGCAGCGACCCGCGGGAGGCGGCGGGGTGTGGACAACGCCCCCCCCCCAAGACCTTGGAGACGAAGCAGACAGTCAGCAGAGCGCTCCGAGGCAGCTTGTTCTCCGGCATCGCCAGCTCCTGCGGCGTGGCGCGTACCACGTGCTCGCGCCGGCCCAAGTCTCCACCGATGAGGGTGCAGGGCCACCGCGCTCCCTCGAGAAACACAGACAGGCATGGAAAGCGTGCACACACAGATCATACACAAATCTAAACATCTATGTGCGGATGTGTACAGGGCGGAGGGGCTAAGAGAGAGAGAGAGAGAGAGAGAAAAAAAAAAGAAATAAATAAAGAAAGAGATCGAGCGAGAGAGGTATTATACACAACCAAACAAACAAGCAAACGAACAAACACACACACACAGACACACACACACACACACGCACACGACAACAACAACTATACTATACCGACGTGCGTGAATGTGAAAGAAGGGTGGGGGAAAGAGGGAACCACATCTCACCACGTTGCTCTGCCTCTCTCCCTCCTCACGCCCCCCTTACATCCCTTCTCCTTCCCTTCCCCACACCCCCACTCCCTCCCGATACCGACCATCCTCCCCCTAATCGTCAACGCTCTTCTCCTCTTTCCTCGCCCCTACTCCACCCCCTCTTCCTCCTCATCATCATCCCGCTGCTGCTGCTGCTGCTAATCCTAATATTCCGCTCATCCTCGTACTCCCTATCCCCTGCACTCCACCTCCCTCCCCTGCCCCTAGAATTCAAGATCTGTGCCGCCCTCGCGCGGGGCGCAGGCGCCCTCGAAAGTCCCCAGCCCCTACAGGGATGCAGGGCGGCACCTGCTTCAGAGTGCGGCTGCCGCCTTGGCGCCACGCAGGAGGCCAGTGCGCCTTTGAGCAAGTCTGGCTCTGGGCCGAGACGTCCTCGCGCATCAGGACACCGTCTAGCACGAGCAGGTCATCAGCTACAGGGAGGGAGGGAGGGGTACGGACGACCACAACCACATACCAGACAGGGGGTGGGAGCATGACGGGATACGGGTATTCAGCTGCTGTCCGCTCCCCCCTTCTCCTCTTCGTTGTCCGCGTCGTCCTCCTCCTCCTCCACTTCCTCCTCCTCCCTCCACCTTTCTCCCTACTGCAGCTCCTCCTCCTCCTCCTCCTTCTCCTCCTCCTCCTTCGTCTCCTCTTCCGTCCCCTTCCTCCGCCTCCTCCTCGAGGGCTCCTCTGCGCCTCCTCCTCGAGGGCTCCTGACGACCACGAAGGGATATCATCTTGGGGGCTTCAGCGGCTCTCTCCTCTCATCGTTTTCCCCGGTGGGGTGGTCTGCGGCCTCAGGCGGGCCTGGGAAACTTTAGAATTTGTTTGAAACAATTTTTTGTTTAAAAAGAATAAATTTCTCAGCGTATAAAATTTCTAAAACTTTTTAAAATTTTCCAGAAAAAAATTGAAATTCTGGAGGTCCCGGAGATTTCGGCGATCCTGGTGGGGAGGTCTGCGGCCTCAGGCGGGCCTGGGAAACTTTAGAATGTTTAGAACTTCTAGATTTTTAAACAATTTCTCTGTGGATTAACTATTCTTAAAGTTTTTGAAATTTTTGAAAATTTTGAAAGGCTGGAGGTCCCGGAGTTTTCGGCGATCCTGGTGGGGTGGTCTGCGGCCTCAGGCGGGCCTGGGAGACTTTAGAATTTAAAAAATGCTTAGGATTTTTAAAATTTTCTCCGTGTATTAAATTTTCATGTTTTGAATTGTTTTTTGAAATTCTGGAGGTCATATTGTTGTTGGTGATGCATATGGTGGTGTTGCTAATGATGGCGATAGTACTTGTGATGGTGATGATGCTACTGTCAATGGTTATCTCGATGCTGATTGTGATGATGGTGATTGTGATGATGTTGGTGGTGATGATGGCGATGCCGATGGTTATTGATGTCGATGGTTATGGCGATGGTCGCGATGCTGATGTTAATGACGTTGGTGACGGTAATGATGCCGACAACGATGATGATGACAATGATGATGGTGATGGTGTTGCTGATGATGCTGCTGCTGATGATGGTGATGAGGACGATGACTGGTCACAGTAAGACGGGTGAGCATCCTACGGAAACGTCGTTGTTTCATGCATCTTGGGCACCTTCTGGGTAACTCATGGGAGCATGTTTGAACGGATCCCTGAACATCTCCCGAAATCCAAACGCAAGTTTCCTGAGCAGCGTTCCGCAATGCCGTCAGGGACCCTCGGAAACTTATCTGAAGCCTTTCGATTTCCTGTGGATTGGTCTGGAGCCTTCTGGGCCCTCCCAGAGGGGGTTTTAGGAGGACCGGTCCCCCTAAAATGGGAAGGGGTTTTAGGGGGTCCCCCTAAAACGGGATTTGATTTTAGGGGGACCGGTCTCCCTAAAACGGGATTTGATTTTAGGGGGACCGGTCTCCCTAAAATGGGAGGGGGTTTTAGGGGGACCAGTCCCCCTAAAACTGGATTTGATTTTAGGGAAACCGGTCTCCCTAAAATGGGAGCGGGTCTTAGGGGGACCGGTCCCCCCCTAAAACGGGATTTGATTTTAGGGGGACCGGTTTTCCCAAAATGGGAGGTTAAATTAAGATGGGATTTTAGGGAGGCCGCCCGAAAGTGGGAAGGGGTTTCCCTTCCGCCATCTGCTATCCAATGATGTTGGTGATGGGGTGATGGCAACGGTAACGACGAGGATGGCGATAGCGACGACGACCAAGACGACGATGGTGATGCCGACGACGATTAGGATACTGCTCGTGGCGGCAACGATGACGATGACGACAACGAGAGTCATGATGACGATGATGATGATGATGACGGTGGTGGCGACAACGGCGATGACGATGGTTGCCAGCGTGGCCCCGCAAGCAGTTCTTTGCAGCGCACTCCCTGTGGAACAGTGTGGATGTGAGTTCTCTAGTTGCTGCTCGTGTAACTGCTGCTGCTGCTGCTGCTGTTGCTGCTGCTGCTCCTCATCCTCCTTTCATCCTCCTCCTCCTGCTCCTCCTCCACCTCCCCCTCCCTTCGACCTCTCAAGGCCCTCGCAATGCCATGTGAGCGTCGAGAAACTATTCTGGATGAGGGTTTCAGACCTCCTGGGGCTTAGGCCGTGAGTTCCTCATGACGGTGATTTTTATTAGGGAGGTGTCTCCAGGAATTTCAGAGAACACTCCAACATCGTCGAGGCATCGCCGTCTCGCATCGAGTTCTGCAGGCTGCTTTCCAATTTCGTGGCAGTGTATCCAGACCGCCTGGACACGAAGTGTGACAAGGTCACGTTCCGTGAGCAGTTGGTGGCGGCGTGTCGACCGAATAGAGCAGAATGGTTTTTCAACCATGTCAGGTACCGTTCTCGATGAACGGCGGACGCTAACGCCTTGCTTGGCACTGGCACGACCAGGAACGAGCAGGTGCACGCCACCCTGAACTCTGATTTCAGGCAGACTCTTCGGGTAAGCCACCAGATGCTTGCAGCCGAGCTTCGGACCTGGGGCGCCATGGAGCTGGCGCTCGCGCACCGGGCCCTGGCGGGTCGCACGACCGTCCGGGTGAAGCATGCAAGCATGCGGCCGTTTGTCGTCGCCTCGACCCAGCTGTTCACTCAGGCCAGTTGGACGGCGCACTTGAATAGCGCGCAGGCCCAATTCGAGAGTTTTGTCCCTGAGGCGACGACGCGGCGAATGCCGCGCCGTGGTCCTACAGAGCGCCAGGAAGAAGTATTCCGGCGCATTTGGGACGCAACGCGCCCGGGGGGGCGCGCTGCCATCTTCGACCTCTCAACCAAGAAGAGGCGCACGTGATTGTAATTCTGGCAGCGGCGGGGTGAGCTGCAAAAGTTGATGCCCGCGCTCTTTCCTCCCGCGCAGCCTCCAGGAGAAGGGGGCCCCGCTGCGCTCGCAGTAGGCGGCCCCAGTTTCCCTCGGAAGATTCGCAATTCGGCCTTATAGGGCCCCTTGAGGCCCCAGGAGGCCCAAGGATGCCCAATCATGCTTCAAGAACCCACATGCAAGTCCAATCGTTCACGGTCGTGTGTAGAGCGTTTATCGGTCATACATCGTACAGGTGGCAATTATTATGAATATGCACATATACACGTGTATGTATATAGAGTACAATCCATGCAATACACATGGCATATCACTCTTCTATTATAGTATTTATGTTTTACATAATACAGAATGATTGATTGGCGTATGCTGCATAGTATAGGATGGGTACATTCCATATAATTTTGATACATAGACATCGTCGTATATACATACTGGAGTGTAACCATGTAGACATGACCGACATTTACAATCATATGCATACGAATATGTTCAAAGTATACGTACATATACATAATATAAGTATACCCTAGTATATCTATCATTTGTATTACTGTCACATGATAGAATATATACAAAAGAAAATTATTATAGCTATAATTGTATATCACAATATATATATATATCCATGCATATAATATGCATATATCAGTATGTATATATACTAATATATATATATATACATATATATATCACTATACGTGTGTCTGTACGTGTGTACATATTGCACACGTGCATGTGTATTGTTATAACGTGACGATGACGATGCGTCGGTGTGTCAAAGATGTGCAGTTGTTATTGGACATGCTACAGTGTAGGCGGCATACGACGTGCTATACATATACGTGTGGGTGTTACGAACGCACATACATCTCTCATCCACACAGGGGCCCCCATGGAGGCCGCAGGAGCCAACAATATGCTCCAGTAGGTCCAGGCACCACAAGGTCCTAGCAAACATATGGGGAATCACCACGGATCCTGGGAAACCCAAGGGAACCCCGGGAGGCCATTGAACGTTCCAAGAGGAAGTGCGGGGAGGCCCCAGTGAACCTGAGGAAACCTTAGGAGGCCTCAGGATATGCCAGAAGAGCACAGGAGACCCCAGCTTTTCAGGACCCCCAGGAGGCCCCAGGAACCCCCTGGAATATTCAAAACGCTCAGGAGGCCCCAGGCGGCGGCAAGGCATCCCACGGGAAACCTGCGGAGATTCCAGGAGGCCGTGTCTGACATGTGGTTCTGGCGGTGACCACGCCCAGTGGTGGCCCAGAAGCCCCAGGACTTCACCGCGTGGCGTTGGGATCTGGGTCGTGTTTCGAGGATGCGTCGAGCGGTGGTGGCCCCAGGACTCGCGAAACCCGCTGGTGACCCTGAGTATTAAAACCTGGGGGTGGCATTCTGAGGATTTGGGGTCACCGCAGGATGTCCCGCCACTTGGTTTGAGGGCGGCCAAATCAATGGTGTGAAGTGTAGTAGGGTTCTTCCGAGGGTGCGTAACCATTCGCGCTTCACGCTTTGCGGTTCGGCTCCGACTCTTCTCATCTTCTTCTTCACCGCCAAGGGGCTTCGCGAGAATGCGAGGCGCGAAGTTGTTCTCGCTTGCCGCTTCGCGGGGCATGGGGGGCGAAGATCGGAGCCCCAGGAATAACATATATTTGCGCACTAGTTGCCGCCGCCTTCCGCGGTCGCCCCTGCTAAGGGCATGTGCTCGTCTTCAAAGGCGGCCAACTATCACAGGTTCATTGTTCTCCCCTCGCAGTGCCGCGCTCATCTTATCACCCCTATTCCTCCAGGTGGCTTCCGCTCTCTGCAAGTCCACCTCGGCAAGCGTCAGTTGGGCAGGGTCGGGCGAAAGACGGGGATAGTGAGGGAAGGGGGAGGGAGTGAGGGTGGGAGGGAGGGAAGGATGCACGAGAAGGAGGGGGAGGAGGAGGAGGAGGAGGAAGAGGAGGAGGAGGAAGAGGAGGAGGAGAAGTAGGGGGAGGAGGAGGAGGAGGCGGAGGAGGAGGAGGAGGAGCAGCAGCAGCAGGGAAGGGACGGAGGGAAGGATGGAGGGATAGAGGGAGGGAGCAAGGAGGAGGGAGGGAGGGAGGGAGGGAGGGAGGGAGGGAGGGAGGGAGGGACGGGAGGTTCGGTGTCTGGTATGTGGTTCTGGTCGCTGGCACGGGAGGGAGGGCGGCCCATTGCCAAAACCATGGTTCAAGGGGCCCCAGGACACACAAATGAATACACACAAATAAAAACAATCCACATATTTTCACATATCTTTTGTCTTCCCCCCCACTTCCCATATTTTCCAATACTTTCTCGGGAATCGACGGTTAATTGTGTCTGTGTGTTTTTTCCCCTCCTGAATGTTACCGTCCTGCGCATTGGTCGCTGGGACATGAGAGCTTGAACCCCCCAGCAGCCTCATGAAAGTGGAGGGCGGTGCCCGTTCGAGATCGCGCACAGTTCCCAGAAGCCGATGCGAGCTGCATGGATGGAGGGCGACAGCCTCTCAGGAAGTTAGCCAGCCGACTCTGCACAGGATCGCTGGCGTGCGCTCCAGAGCACATGCGGCTCTCACTATGCAGGCCGAGTGGGCCTTCGTCCTTCCAGCGGGCAATTTTGCCCCAATGGAAAGAGATGGCTACATGGACCCGAGAGGGGGGGGGGCTTGAAACGGGAGACTCAAGCATCCGTGGCGCGAGCTGGGTTTACCCTGGTCCTCCTCCTCCTCCTCCTCCTCCGCCTCCTCCTGCGCCTCCCCTGGGAGGGGCCAGGAGGGACGAGCAAATGGCAATGAGCCCGGCGTGGCCCCAGTCCGGGGAAAGCTCCCCGCTGCACGGGCGCACTGCTCCGTGGGATGCGTGGCCTTGCGCTGCATTGCTGTTGGCGTGCCGTGGCATGGATTGGCGCTGCCTGGCGTTGCGCGGCATTGCGCGAAGGATTGCAACAAAAACCGAAGGATTGCAACAAAAACCAAAAACCCTTCGAAGGGTTTTTGTTGCAATCCTTCGAAGGGTTTTTGTTGCAATCCTTGGTTTTTGTTGCAATCCTTCGGTTTTTGTTGCAATCCTTTGTTGCAATCCTTCATTGCTCTGCAGGGATTGGTATTAGGTCGGGCCTGACACCCTACAGGCCGACTTCCGAGGAAACGTGACAAACAGTCAGAACCAATATTCAACATGACCAAGCAAATTCAAGAATCGTCCCCGGACTATTTTTGGACTATTTTTGAATATTCCTCCTGTAGAGGGATCGGCCCGACTTCAAATTGGCACTGGTCTGCCACGCCTGGCGCTGCTGGCCGGTGCGCCGCACTGCTCTGCAAGCGCCCGGGGCTCGAGCCACAGGACCGGGGAGCCCGAGGAGCCCTGGCAGGGAACGGGACGGGCCTTCGGTCGGGCATGTTTTCCTACAGCTGTATTTTTTTTTGACGAAAAGGAGAAATAATCAAGAAATGCCCCAAACTGGTGAAAAAATCAATCCCCAGGGGGGAGGCTATTTTTCGCCACCCCTCACGAGGATCGTGGCCTCCGAGGCGGGGGCTGCCAACGACTACCCCCCCTCCCGCCCCAAGGGGCCCCCAAGAGCCCCCCAAGAGGCCCCAGGGGAGCCCAATACGCCGCCAAGGAGCCCCAAGACGCTCCCAAGAAGCCCCCAAGACGGCCCCAAGAGGCCCCAAATAGCGCTCCAGGGCCGGCGGAATGAGCGAAGCATTTAAACAATCAAGAAATGCCCCAAAATGGAAACCAAAAATTCAAAAATCGTCCCCATACTATTTGTTGACCATTTTTGAGTAATTCTCCTATAGGGGGACACGCCCGACTTAAGACTGGCCCGAGGAGCAGAAGCGGGGGGCACGACGAACCCAAAGCAAGGAGCAAGCCCTTTTGCTGGTCTTGTCACCACATTGCGCAGCAGCGGGAGCGTGCAACAGGAGGAAGGAGGAGGAGGCGTGGAACGGACGCTGTGCGGCGGACCCCTTCGGCCCAAATGGCCACCCATACAAAACTCAAAAACGCACAGCGGCAACCCAGGTGGCAGGAGCGAGCAGGGAAAGCAAGGGGCAAGACCGGGGAGCCCAAGCAAGGAACCAGACTTTGGACGACCATGCTGACCGGGGTCCCATCGTACTTGAGCGCCGATGCTAGTGACGGCGACGGTGACGGTGACGATTCTGATAACTCGCGCCGATGCTTTGGACGCCGATTCAAGCAAGGACCGGGTTCCCATCGTACTTCAGGACCACATCCCAGAAAGCATCTCGAGCACCCAGAAAGGTATCGAAACAGTGTCAGCTCGACGCGCTAGCGAAGTGCCGAAGGAACATCGCCTCCCAGGTCCCGACATGTGAAAAACATCCAGTAACGGTACTTTCTTGGTGCTCGAAATTCGTTCTGGCGTCTTGTACACTCTGGCGTAAGTTCGAGGCGGATTTCGAGGGTGATTCGACACGGATTCGGCACGGATCCGACATGGATGCGACACGGATTCGACGCGCTCGACACGGATTCGACACGGATTCGACGTGAATCGCGGCGCGACGGGACAGCCAAGGCCCCCCGAAGATGCAACACAAGGCAAGGAACAGGACTGGAGAGCCCAAGGCCCTGAGAACCCAGCGGAAAGCATTAGTAAGGAAACAAGCACTCGGGGGCGGCCAAGAGGGGGGAGTCCAAGAGGGGGGCGTCCAAGAAGGGGGGGCGTCCAAGAGGGGATAGCGTACCGACGACCGGGCCTGGCACCCAGCGAATTCTTCACAGACAAGTGGGGACCCGTAGGCAAGGCCTAGCTGGGGACAAAAACCTGCACACTCGATCTTCCTCCTTATTACTTATCTCTTCTCCTTCGTGCTATGCACTCCCACTCTGCCACCGAGCCCGACGATAGGGGACCCTGTCCAGAGGGTCCCATCCGACCTGTCAAACAACAAGAGAAAGTGAGTGCTGATTGACTCAACACGGACAAGGGCTGGACCCGAACGTTGTTTTTCGCTTTGGCTTCGTTTTGTTGTTCGTTCTGATCTACCTGTTGTCCTGTACCTCCCTGTCACAACGAAAAACAAAAACACAGCCAAAGTCCAGCAAGACAGCGTTCAGGTCCAGCCCTGACATGGACATTCTGTCACCCGTGCTGCAAACTGCGCGGAAAGGGACGGCCCGCGGCGCACATGCCGCGCGAGAGGCCGGCATGTCGCTCTCGCCTCGGCGCCGCGTTCACCTGTCTAGAGAGCTGAGCTCGCGCTTCGGCGCGGCGCACAGTCTTCGAACGCAACCTTGTCGACGCGCGGGCAGACAAAAATGTCGTGCTCGCCTCGGCGCCGCGCAACGAACGAACGAACGAACCACCACTGCGGACAGCTGTCCCGGCCTGCTCGGGACCTGGTGGAGGAGGCCGTGGCCTCTTCAAACCTGTACGTATGGATTGCACGCGATCATGCATGTGGACAGCGAGACGAGGAGGGGGGGAGGGAAGCTGGCTGAGGGAGTGGCACTCCCACCTCGGCGCGGCGCATGCCTTTCACTCGCCAGTGTGTGGGGGGGGCCCGCGCGGGTGGGCTTTCTGCTGCCCTCGCCCCGGCTCCGTGCGCATGCCGCTCGGATCGCATGGCATGTCGTGGAGGCGACGGCGGCAGCGGGGCCGCGCGAGAGCGGGCGGAGTGCTGGCCTCGCCCGAGCGCCGCGCAGCTTGTGAGTGAAAGTGCGAGTGCTGCGTGAGAAGCGGCGCATGCCTTCGCCGCGCCCTTGGGTAGTTTTGCCGCTCTCGCCCCTGCGCGGCCCGCGTCGCTTTCCCTCCGCCAGGGTCGTCGGGAAGAGGGTCCGCTTGTGAGCGCCTTCCGTCCGCGAGGTGGGAGCGCGTTCCAATCCCAAGATCAAGTTGTGCCACACTCCTTTCTTCTGCTGTGGGGGGGGTATGGTGGGAATAGGCGGGGCCGTCTGACTTGGTTGACCTGGGTAACTTGGCCCTTCCTCCTTCTCCCTCCTCTCTCTCTCTCTTTTTCTCTTTCTCTCTCTCTCTCTCTCTCCCTCTCTCTCTCTCTCTCTCTCCTGGAACTGGAGGAGGGAGAATAGCCCTCCTCCCCTTCCAGAATAGCCCCTCCTCCCCTACCTGGAGAACTTGACCCTCCCTCCCCTCCCTCCTTCTCCCTCCTTCTCCCTCCTTCTCCCTCCTCTCCCTCCCTCTCCCTCCTTCTCCCTCCTCTCCCTCCCTCTCCCTCCCTCCTCTCCCCCCTTCTCCCTCCTTCTCCCTCCTCCTCTCGCTCTCCGTGCGCCACTTCTCTCCTCAGCCCAGCACAACCGGGTGGCCGTTCCCACGGGTGCCGCAGTGGCCAGGCCGTCGCCCGCGCCCGGAGCCTGGGCTGCCTGCTGCGCTGTCGCTGCGGTCGGGAACGCTTGCTTCGCTTATCGTGTCGCGCCTGCGGGGCCTTGCGACAGGCTATGGCATGCGAGCTGATAGCGTGTCGCTCCGCTCCGCTCCGAGGAGCGGAGGCTCGGAAAGGCTCGGGAGGCTGAAGCATGGGGACTGGGAAGTGGATGGCGTGTCGCGCCGACGCGTAGTGGGCCAGAACCGGCGGAGCGACTGGACGATCCAAAAATTCCAGACCGCAGACTACCTGCTCGTTGCTCCCGATAGGAGCTTCCCTAGAGGTCCACCCTCAGGGGCCGCCCAATGTGGCCACCCTTCGGGGACACTGGAGGCGTACTCTCGCAACGCCCGCAGCACAGCCGAGGTTCAAAGTCATGCCACACGCCTTGCAGATGATACTCCGGGACCCGAGAGCTCGGAACTCCCAGCAGCTCAAAAATGCGGATGGCCGGAAAGGACCAACACGCCCAAGAGCTGGGACACTCCACCCTCCTCCCGGAGAGGGGCGGTGGACTGTGACTGCCACTCCTCTCCACACGTCGGTCTTCCCGGCGGGCCGCCCGGGCTCCACTCTCTGCTCAGGGGCTGGGGCTTCCGACGCCGCTGGAGGCTAGAGGCTGATGACGGCGCTGCAGAGAAGCAAGCTCCTCCCTCGTCTCCCTCCTCTACAGAAACCTGCCACGGCTCGGACGTCCATTCCCCGTGCACTGCCCGATGTCGTGGGCTTTTTCGTGTCGGATGAGCCAACATGCTCCTCGCTGGTACTCGCCGAGGAACAGCGCACACGTCCGAGCGATGCCAAGCTAGAGGGACCACAAAACTACATGACCACTATTTCTCTGAGGTCCGCGCAGATGTTCTGGATCTTGAAGGGTGAACAAAAACGCCCCCCAACCTGGGTTACAGGTGCGTGGTCTGTCAACCTCCTGGGAACCTCCAGAAGCAAGAAAGCCGCCAGGACGCCGCGAGACGCGCGCGACACGCAGGAGGTTCAGCGCACAGGAGGTTCAGCCCACAGGAGGTTCAGCGCACAGCGCCTCGTAAATCAGGGTAGGGGCGTTTTTCTTGCGCCCTTGGGGATCGGCGCTCTGGACCTCCCCCCACTCTGGCGCGACGGAGGCGCCGCGCCAGAGGCACCTGCAGGGGGCCCGAAGCGCCGATCCATGGAATCCGCGCGGAGCTCCGAAGGTTTTTTATATATGCTGGGCTTGCTTCCTCGATCGTCGACCGTGCTCCTCCTCCCTCCGCCTCCGCCTCCTCCTCCTCCTCCTCCTCCTCCTCCTGCTCCTCCTCCTCCTCCTCCTCCTCCTCCTCCCTCCTCCTCCTCCTCCTCCTCCTCATCCACCTCATCCTCCTCCTCCTCCTCCTCCTCCCTCCTCCCTCCTCCTCCGCCTCCTCCTCCCTCTCCTCCTCCTCTTCTCCTCTCCTCCTCCTCGTCCCCCTCCTCGTCCTCCTCCTCCTCCTCCTCCTCTCCTCCTCCTCTCCTCCTCCTCCTCCTCCTCCTCCTCCTCCTCCTTCTCCTTTTCCTCCTCCTCCGTCTCCTCCTCCTCCTCCTCCTGTGAGCTGTGAGCTGTGAGCTGATGGCGTGAAGTTCGGTACCGATGTCGCCCTCCCCCCCCAGGCCCAGTCGGCCCTTGGGGGGGTGATCAAACTAGTGCCAGGCGACCCCTGGAGCACCGCTTCAAGGGTCTCCTCCTCCTCCTCCTCCTCCTCCTCCTCCTGCTCCTCCTCCTCCTCCATCTCTCATTTCTCATTTCCCATGCCGGCCAGGTTCAGTGAACACTAGCGAGCAGCAAAGCTGAGGCCACCCTCAGCGGGCAAAGGCGTGTCAGCCTGGCGCATCAGCGCGACTCCTCCTTCCCCCCTTCCCCCCTTCTCCCTCCTCCTCCTCCTCCTCCTCCTCCTCCTCCTCCTCCTCCTCGTCAAAAGGGCCCTCCCTTCCCCTTCCCCCCCTCCTCCGGAGGGGGGAGGGGGCGAGGCCGTCCGCGGGGCCTGCCGCGCGACGGTCTGGATCAGGGACTGCTCGTCGAGCGCGAGAGCGGTGCCGCCGACGGCGAGGGCGCAGCAGGAGGCCAGCCCCCGAAGCACAGAGCGCGCCATCGCCGCTGGAGGTTGCTGGCGGCGCGCCCGGGGGGGCCCAGACTCATGTTTTACCAGCCTCGAACGTATCCCTATCCCTAAGATTGACACGCCAAAAGGCGATGACAATCTTAGGGATTCGCCCTCAAAAAATTACTCCGACGGTAGGACCCCACATGAGAATCTGTTTAGCTTACCCTTTGCCCTTTCCTCTTCCTCCTGGGGCTCCCGCCTGAGACTTCCTCACAATTCACTCACAGACGAGGCTCCCGCTCGAGACTTCCTCCATATTCATATCTCAAGAGCCCAAAAGTGACGACAGTTGCACGTTGCGGATGACCCGCTCGGATTCAAACATGCGGGCCCCATAAGGAGGAGGCTCCCGCCTGAGACTTCCTCGCAATTCACTCACAGACGAGGCTCCCGCTCGAGACTTCCTCCATATTCGAATCTCAAGAGCCTAAAAGTGACGACAGTTGCACGTTGCGGATGACCCGCTCGGATTCAAACATGAAGTGCGGGCCCCATAGGGAGGGGGTTCCCGCCTGAGACTTCCTCAAAATCCACTCACAGACGAGGCTCCCGCCTGATACGTCCTCCATATTCAGGCCTCAAGAGCCCAAAAAGTGACGACAGTTACACGTTGCGGATGACCCGCTCGGATTCAAACATGAAGTGCGGGCCCCATAGGGAGGGGGCTCCCGCCTAAGACTTCCTCGCGGTTCACTCACAGACGAGGCTCCCGCTCGAGACTTCCTCCATATTCAAATCTCAAGAGCCTAAAAGTGACGACAGTTGCACGTTGCGGATGACCCGCTCGGATTCAAACATGAAGTGCGGGCCCCATAGGGAGGGGGCTCCCGCCTGAGACTTCCTCACAATTCACTCACAGACGAGGCTCCCGCCTGATATTTCCTCCATATTCAGGCCTCAAGAGCCCCAAAGTGACGACGGTTGCACGTTGCGGATGACCCGCTCGGATTCAAACATGAAGTGCGGGCCCCATAGGGAGGGGGCACCCGCCTGAGACTTCCTCGCAATTCACTCACAGACGAAGCTCCCGCTCGAGACTTCCTCCATATTCAAATTTCAAAAGCCCAAAAGTGACGACAGTTGCACGTTGCGGATGACCCGCTCGGATTCAAACATGAAGTGCGGGCCCCATAGGGAGGGGGGATCCCGCCTGAGACTTCCTCGCAATTCACTCACAGACGAGGCTCCCGCCTGATACGTCCTCCATATTCATATCTCAAGAGCCCAAAAGTGACGACAGTTGCACGTTGCGGATGCCCGCTCGGATTCAAACATGAAGCGCGGGCCCCATAGGGAGGGGGCTCCCGCCTGAGACTTCCTCGCAATTCACTCACAGACGAGGCTCCCGCTCGAGACTTCCTCCATATTCATGTCTCAAGAGCCCAAAAGTGACGACAGTTGCACGTTGCGGATGACCCGCTCGGATTCAAACATGAAGTGCGGGCCCCATAGGGAGGGGGCTCCCGCCTGAGACTTCCTCGCAATTCACTCACAGACGAGGCTCCCGCTCGAGACTTCCTCCATATTCAAGTCTCAAGAGCCTCAAAAGTGACGACAGTTGCACGTTGCGGATGACCCGCTCGGATTCAAACATGAAGTGCGGGCCCCATAGGGAGGGGGCTCCCGCCTGAGACTTCCTCGCAATTCACTCACAAACGAGGCTCCCGCTCGAGACTTCCTCCATATTCAAATCTCAAGGGCCCAAAGGTGACGACAGTTGCACGTTGCGGATGACCCGCTCGGATTCAAACATGAAGTGCGGGCCCCATAGGGAGGGGGCTCCCGCCTGAGACTTCCTCGCAATTCACTCACAGACGGGGTTCCCGCTCGAGACTTCCTCCATATTCAGGCCTCAAGTCAGCGAGTAGTGATGATGATGATGATGATGATGATCGTTCGATGCCGATGATGGTGAGTGATCGTGGGGTGGTGATGGTGATGCTGATGGTGATGATGATGATGAGTGGGGAGTGATGGTGATGGTGATGGTGATGCGGAGGGGGAAGCAAAGAGGAGCAGAGGAGAGGGAGGAGGAGGAGGAGAGATCCTGCGCGGAGGGTGTGCAGAGAGAATAAGAACCCCACGTAGGATGTGGGGAAGTATGCTAACGGAGTTCCCCACATAAAGATATTAACGGTTTCGTGGGACCCATGGGGTACGACAACATCAACACGAAGGAGAAGCTCATCGAACGAGTAAGTACGCACGAAAGGGCAGACGAAAGAAAGGAGGAGGGAGGACAGGTGCTCAGGAAACGAAGCCTTGTAATTAGTACGGTCTCTTGATACCCTCCTCGCTCTGGCGGGGCCCCGCTGGAAGATGGAGGGCTACGAAACCTGGTAAAGAGTAATGCTTTCCGCGACCCTCCTCGTTCAAGCGCGGCCTCTCTGGAGGAGTGGAGAGGGGACACGAAACCGTGTAAACTGTATTGTTTTCCGATACCCTCCTGGGGGAGGAGGAGGAAGAGGAGGAGGAGGAGGAGGAGGAAGAGGATAAGATGGATGATGGTGAAGAGCAGCAGCAGGAACCGCAGCAGGAGCAGCAGCGGGAGGATGACCAGGACTATGAACATGAGAAGGAGGAGGGTCGGCAGCGTCATCGTCATCGACATCTTCATCATCATCATCATCATCATCATCATCATCATCATCATCATCGTCGTCGTCGTCATCGTCGTCGTCGTCGTCGCCATCATCGTCATCGTCATCATCGTCACCATCGTCACCATCACCGTCCTTGGCATCATCATCGTCCGCATCATCGTGGACGTCATCATCATCAGCATCATCGTCGTCATCATCATCAACAGCACCAGCAACGTCAGCATCAGCAGCAGCATCGTCATCATCACCAGCATCTGCATCATCATCCTCGTCGTCGTCGTTGTCATCATCGTCATCGTCATCGTCATCATCATCATCATCATCATCATCATCATCATCATCATCATCATCATCATCATCATCATCGTCATCGTCATCATCATCAGCAGCATCATCATCAGCAGCATCATCATAATCGCCGTTATCGCCATCGTCATCGTCCATCACCATTATCGCCATCGTCATCGTCATCGTGAACAGCAGCATAACCATCGTCATCACCATCATCATGATGAAGCCTTCCTCATCGCAGAACTCCCCCTCCTCCTCACCCTCCTCAGTGGAAGGAGTAGGACGTGAGATGGATAGGTAATGTTCTCCCCTCCTCCTCACCCATGTCAGTGGGAGGGGCACGAAACCATTTTAATAGTGTGAGTTTCCGATACCCTCCTCGCTCAGACGGGGCCTCCCTGGAGGGGTGGGAGGGGCACGAAACCATGAAAATAGCATGGGTTTCCGATGCCCTCCTCGCTCAGGCGGGGCCTCCCTGGAGGGGTGGGAGGGGCACGAAACCATTGAAATAGTATGGGTTTCCGGTACCCTCCTCGCTGACGGGGCCTGCCTGAAGGGGTGGGAGGGGCACGAAACCATGAACATAGTATGGGTTTCCGATACCCTCCTCGCTCAGGCGGGGCCTCCCTGGAGGGGTGGGGGGGGCACGAAACCATGTGAATAGTATGGGTTTCCGATACCCTCCTCGCTCGGGTGGGGCATCCCTGGAGAGGTGGGAAGGGCACGGTTTCCGATGCCCTCCTCGCTCAGGCGGGGCCTCCCTGGAGGGATGGGAGGAGCACGAAACCATTTAAATAGTATGGGTTTCCGATGCCCTCCTCGCTCAGGCGGGGCCTCCCTGGAGGGGTGGAAGGGGCACGAAACCATGTAAATAGTATGGGTTTCCGATACCCTCCTCGCTCAGGCGGGGCCTCCCTGGAGGGGAGGGAGGGGCACGAAACCATGTAAATAGTATGGGTTTCCGATGCCCTCCTCGCTCAGGCGGGGCCTCCAGGGGCGGGAGGGGCACGAAAAAATGTAAATAGTATGGGTTTCCGATACCCTCCTCGCTCAGGCGGGGCCTCCCTGGAGGGGTGGGAGGAGCACGAAACCATTTAAATAGTATGGGTTTCCGATACCCTCCTCGCTCAGGAGGGGCCTCCCTGGAGGGGTGGGAGGGGCACGAAACCATGAAAATAGTATGGGTTTCCGAAACCCTCCTCGCTCAGGCGGGGCCTCCCTGGAGGGGTGGGAGGGGCACGAAACCATGTAAATAGTATGGGTTTCCGATACCCTCCTCGCTCAGGCGGGGCCTCCCTGGAGGGGTGGGAGGGGCGCGAAACCATGTAAATAGTATTGGTTTCGGATACCCTCCTCGCTCAGGCGGGGCCTCCCTGGAGGGGTGGGAGGGGCACGAAACCATGTGAATAGTATGGTTTTCCGAAACCCTCCTCGCTCAGACGGGGCCTCCCTGGAGGGGTGGGAGGGGCACGAAACAATGTAAAGGAGGCGGGAGGCGGGAGGGAGAAGGAGAGGATGTTTTGGGAAAACAAGAACCCCACTCAGGATGTGGGGAATAAGGGAATCCCTAAGATTGACATCGTGATGAGGAGGTGCCCAGCATAGGGATAGGGATATGTTCCAGGCTGGTAATGCGTTGCTCCCTCGTACGAGAGGACCACGTCCCAGAAATGACTTCGGGCACCCGGAAGAGTGTCGAAAGAGTGCTGATTCTGGTGCTCGGAATTATCTCTTGCGATCAAGGCTAGAGTATGTTAGAACATCATAACCCCAGACATGATCGCGTCGTTAAGAACACGACGGACAGCTTTTCGTAGTTTTCGGCCTCTCGCGACAAGCAATATAAGAATACCCCTGGCCCATTGGGAGGGGGCATCATCAGTTAGGAGGGCCGTGAACATCAGGGATGGGTGGTCTGCAGATGTATCAAACTCAACCACACAGAATTATGAGCCCGAATGCGAAGACGTAAACCTACATGAGGCCACGTCTTCATCGTGTTGTTAGGGTTAAGGGTTCTTTGGTTCTCGATGATCGATGATAATCGAGGCCCTCAGCGGCCCCGGAACAATCAATAAACGACCCAAGGCGAACAACCAGTACCGGGAAAGGGTCGGGCCTTCCGGGGAGCGCGCAATTTACAATCAGGACATATCATGTCTGAGATCCCGATTTCGGATCGGCCGCACTCCTGGGCGACTTCGTACGGCCGGTCCGCGTCGCGGTGTCGCGGGCGTTGGCTTCTAACGCCGCATGGATCGTTCAACCTCGATAGGTCGCGGTTCCCCGACACGTATCGCACTCGACATCGGCCGCCACTGACGGCGCTTAGCCCTGAACGCCCGCGCTGGGGTCGCCGCCGCGCCAACGCGGCGCAAGCCTACCGCAAGCATAGGGCGGACATATCCGCCCTGCTGTTCCGCTCCTCTGGCGAAGATGTCCGCGCCCTGCTTTGCCCTTGCTGTTTTCGCCATGCCTTCGCAGAAATACAGTGGAGGCCAGTGCACAAGAAACCTCCCACAAGAAACCCAACCCCGAGACCCCAGGGCGTCCCTTGATTTCGGTTTGGGGACGTCATGCTTCCACAGCAGGACCATCGAAACCCAAGGAACCCTGGGCACCCTCGAGGCAAGCAGGGTGTTTCTGGGCATGGGCCTTCTCTGCATTCGCCCTAATTTCTCTGAGGCGAAAATTCCCACCCTACTTGTTCGCATCGATTGGGGTGCACTTCCCGACGCCATGTTTCAGTGGGAGCATCCGCGAAAATACGGCGAATCCGAAATCAGGGGAGGGCAGAGGTAATTAGAGTGCAGAAAATCCACCTCGATAATAACCACCCCGACACGCGAGGCCCTCAGTAAACGCGCCCCAAGAAGGAATCGAACAGGGCAGGGCTGTCTAGTAAACGCCCAGGGCCGTTTAGTAAACGCCAATTGTCCGGTCCGGGTGGTCTTCCTCCCGTGAAGAGGGAGTCTCGGCTTCGAGGCTCGAGGCACGAGGGCGTCTTCGTCCCGACCAGCCATACATGGGGGAGCTGTGGTCCTTACCCCCCCTGGGGGAACCCATCGCGTCGACGGCCTCTCGAGAGGGGTGTCGAAATCGATGGGTCCCCCAGGGGGGTAAAGGACCACAGCTCCCCCACTTGTGGCTGGCCTGTCGTCGGCCCCGTGCGGCTGCTCCCCGCCTCGGGCTGCGCTGTTCCGTGGCTGCGCCTCGCCGAGAGGCTCCCGAGGGCGCCCGCGCCGCCCCGCACGGCCGCCGGGCCGGGTACGGCCGGACCCGGGCAGAAGGAGAGCATCCCTCAAGAGCACGAGACCCTCCACTGGCCAAGCTGAAGAACTTTCGGGGGCGTCCTCCACAGGGTTGAGCCTAAACGGTGCTTTTCGTTTTCGTGTTGTTGTCGTTGTCCCTCGCTTTTGTCTCAAGTCCGCCTCTACCTCAGAACCAAGTCGGAACGAAAACATCCCACGAAATCGCCAAAAACACCGCTTGGGTCCAGCCCTGATCCTCCACCCTGGATGCACAAGAGCAGTCAACGGGCACGAAGAACAGTGGGGGGCCCTCCCCGAGCCGACCTCGATCCATCATAATTACCTCGGCCCGACCGCATCCGACCTTTTTTTCAGGACCCGAGGACCGCAGGCCCCCCTCGGAAAGGCGGCGGGGCCCCGCAGGAAGGGGCGGTGGCGGGCTCCACCTTCGTTGGGGCGCCCGAAGTGGGTGCGGAAACAACTGGGCACCATGCCCAAGAACACATGCTGTCCCAAACCAGCAGCGGCCGCTGCTGGGCAGGCGGCCTTCTATCCCAACCCCGCTGCTGCTGCTGACCCAAACCCCGCTGCTGCTGCTGATGATGCTGTCCCCAACCAAGCGGCCGCTGCTGGGCAGGCGGCCTTCTGCCCCACATGGACACAGGCCGCGGCGGCGCAGGCAGCGAGTCCTGTGCAATACGAATAGGAACTGCTGTTGGGCACTGCACCCGTTCTCTCCGCACCCGCTTCGTTGGTGCCGACTTCGGGAGGGCCGATCTCTCCGGGGGATTCGGCCTCCGGTGGGATCCTGGCCCGCCTCGAGCCCTGCGCTTGCGGCCACGGCCCGACGCAGCTCGGGACACCGGCAGCTGGCCGTGGACGGCGGGGGCGGCGCAGCAGCAAAGGAAACGCACGGCGGACGTCTCGCCGGTGTGGGCCTCCGGGGGGCCAGTCCTGGGCCCGGTGACCAGCCCGCGACGAGGTGAGTGGACCGATCGGGTCGGGCGAAAGGGGGGGATAGCAAAGGGGGGGTTTGAGAATCAGCTCACGTAGCTGATTTTCCTGGCGCCTCCCGGCGCCGGGAGGCGCCCATGTATCGAGGAATGGGCCCGGCGGCGGGGCCGAAACCAGCTGCATGCAGCAGATTTCGTAACCCCCCCTTTCCCAACCCCCCCCTTTCGCCCGACCCGAACCGAGGGGTCGAGAGCTTCGGGGCCCACGTCGTGGGGGTGGGGGGGGGGGGGAACACTACATTTGAGTCGGGCATGTCCCCCCACAGGGGCGGATGCGGGAGGAGAAGCTGAAAAAATTGTCCAACCATATGTGAAGATAGCCAGAGGATGCTCAAGGCCTCGCGCCCAGGCTATCTTTCAGCCATTTTTGAACCTTCCCCCTGTAGAGGAACATGCCCGACTTAACACTACATCGGGAGGGGGGCCATCGGGGGGGGGGCGGTCTTCTGAAGAGGCCTCCACGCCTCTCGGAGGGCGCGGGGTCGCAGAGCGCTGGAGCGTGCCAGCCCGCTCTCGGCGGCCCGCTGCCTTCTCGTCGGGGGCGCGCAGGCACGGACTATCGACCCGTGGGTTCGGCGCGCGGTCGCCCAATCCATGGATCGGGGGAGGCACCCTCCCCAGAATGCGGCCGGTGCCGCCTCGTTTGGCGGCAGGAACCCGCGATTTCCCACAGAAACGGGACCGTCGCTGATCCACGCCCCCTTGATCCATGTTTGCGATCGCCTGATCCGTAGCCCTAGGTCGGGCATGTCCCCCTACAGGCGGGTTGTGGAAGAATAATAAAAGATAGCCAAAAAGTACTCCAACAATTATCGAAAAGGGTCAAACATCGTCCCCATTCTGTATATTTCGCTATTTTCGAATGGTCCGCCTGTAGAGGGACAGGCCCGACTTAACTGCAGCCCTGGCCGGGCGTGAGAGAAGCGGGTCCAGAGGGAAACGGGTCCTGTGCCTCGGGAGCTTTCCGCAGGACCAGCTCGTCGTCCTGGGTCGGCTCGTCTCGGGGACGTGTACTGACTCGGGCCAAGGCAGATAAGACGGAGCCAGGACGAGGACACATTCGGGTGAGATAAATCGAGAACCTCTGAGATCCTGCGGCTCTGGAGGACGCATCGTGCGTCACGGCCTTCTCAGAGCGTTCCAGAACGCCCTGAGAACGTTCTGGGACGCTCTGGAACGGATTTATCCTCCTCGTCCTAGCCCCGTCCGAGCAAACCCAGGTCAGTCAGACGTTGCAGGAGCCTGCAAGATCCTGCACACAAGCCCTGGTCAGTGCACCACTGGCCCTGCAGGACCCTGCAAGATCCGGCGCTCTGGCGGACCCTCGTCTGCGCCGACCCCAGTCCCTTGATCGGGAGCGGCCAAGAGGGGGGTGTCCAAGAGGGGGGGGGGGGGGGGGGGGCAAATCATGACCAGCGGCATGTGCGCGGCCCAGCGGGGGGGGCCAGGGACGTACTGAAATAAGAGAGGCGCCATGAAACCTGGGGAAATATCATGGCCCCGCCCTGATATCTCCCCCCCCCCGTCATCACCCCCCCCCTCTTTTCCGCCCCCGACTGGAGCCCCGCCCCGAGGGTTGCCGATGCCCAGGCTCGGGAGGGCCCTGGGGGCCCGAGGTCGGGCAGACGGCGGCCCCTTTCCTTCGGAGCCCCTAGCCCGCACGACGAGGCTGCCCCCCCCCGTTGCGCGCCGCCAAGCAGGGGGCAAGGCTGGGACGAGTACGGTGACAAAGTGGAAACGTCGCGTACACCGGGAATTTTAATTAAGAAAACTTTAACCTAAGAAAACAGACTCTGGAAACCCCGTTTTCTTAACCCGCGGTCTGGGTCTGGATCTACAGAAACCCCGGGCTATAGAGATCAATACATGATAGCATAAAACATCATTTGAAAAAATAATATATTTGAATACCCAAGCGCCACAAACAGCGAATATGACAACCGAAAATCCGCATACAACCAATTCGAACACAAAAACGCCGCAAACAACAAATTTGAACACCAAAACGTTGCAAACAACATATTTCAGCACAGAAGCGCTGTAAACAGCATGAACACCGAAACGGAGCAAACGGCAAATTTGACATCAGGAACGCCGCAAACAGCAAATGTGAGCACCGAAACGCTGCAAACGGCAAATTTGAGCACGGAAACGCCGCAGATGGCGGCAAATTTGACAACCGAAATGCAGCAAGCAGCAAATGAGAGCAGCGAGGCGCGCAACAAAACAAAAAAATGCACACCGAAAACGCCGCAAACGGCACATTAGAACACCGAAGCGCCGCAAACAACAATTTCGCACACCGAAACGCAGCAAACGGACCTATCAGCACCGAAACGTCGCAATCAACAGATTTCAGCATCGAAATGCAGTAAACAGCACATTAGAGCACGGAAACGCAACAAATAACAAATTTGACAACCGAACTCCGCAAACAGCTAATTTAAGCTTCAAAACGCTAGAAATTCCGAATTTGAGTACCAAAATGCCACAAAGAACACATTTGAGCACCGAAATGCCGCAAACAGCACATTCGAACACTGAAACGCTGCAAGAGCAAATTTGAGCACCGAAACGCCATAAACAGCACTTTTCAGCACCGAAACGCCGCAAACAGCAAATTTGAGCACCGAGGCGGCGGAAACAGCATCAGAACCGAAACGCAGCAGGCGGCGCATCCGACCACCGAAACGCTGCAAGCAATAAATTTTGGCACCGAAACGCCGCAAACAGCGAATTTGAGCACCGAAATGCTACAAACAGCAAATTCGAGCACGAGGACGCCGCGACCAGCAAATTTGAACACCAAAACGCCGCGACCAGCGAATCAGGACAACAGGGGTTCACGACAACTGAGACTCTAATATCTTCCTTCTGGACCGCGAATCTCTGTTTCAATGTGTGTTTGCTTTTTTTTTTAGACACGCTACCAATATGAAGGCCACAAGGAGACAGAATAATCGAGCCATGTGACTACATGACTAACGAATCAGGACAACACAAGATCACGAGAACTAAAACTCTGATATGATTCTCTCGGACTGCGAAACTCTCGTTTAATATGTGTTTTGCGTTTTTTTAGACACGCTACCAATATGAAGGCTAGAAGGCCACAATGACACGAAACTCTAATATCTTTCTCTTGAATCGCGAACCTTTCGTTTAATGTCTTTTTGCGTTTTTTAACAGACACCAAATAATCAAGCCAGGGGACCACAGAGTCAGACGACACGCTGTCGGGACAACCTCGCGAGCCGTTGGCGCGCAAGACCAAACCGTTCGGACAACCCCGCGGGCTTCGAGCGAGGCGCAGCCGCGCTCAGGCGGAAGGCAGCGCGAAACCCAGCTCTGCCGCGCCACGGGACCACAGGACCACGGGAACAACGAATCATGCGGCGCCTCGCGGCTGCCGCTAAGGGGGGCAGCGGGCATGTTATGGCAAAGCCGGGAGGGAGGAGGGAAAGAGTAGAGAAAGCAAGCAAGAGAGAAAGACAAAAGAAGATCTGCTTCCTCCTCCTTGCTCCTCCTTATAAGCTGCTGCCACTGCTGCTGCCGCTGCCCGGTAATTACTGTCAATTCCGGTATAAATATAAATAAAAATGCGGCCGATAAACCAACGATTACCGCCGAAAAATAACTCCGGTATCATTACAAAACCAACGATCTATAGTATTATATCCGGTATAAACCAACATGAATATATACGGGAGGAACGGAACGGAACGGGACGGGAACGGAAGGAACGACCGTCAATTCAAGCATACCAAAAGCAACCCATTCCGGTTCCGACGGCGATGCACAATGTCAATCAATTGAAATGCACATGATGCCAATCAATTCAAATGCTCAGATGCCCCCCTCCTCCTCCGCCTCCTCCTCCTCCTCCTCCTCCGCGCTCTCCTCCTCCGCCTTCTCCTCCTTCTTCTTGTTTTGTTTCGGCGTCTATCTTACATACTTAAGAAAATCTCAATAGTCTACCCTGGAACTCAGATTTTCTTAAATAGGGTTAAGAAAATCCAGACCCTGGCTCCGAAGTTGCTTTTTCTTAATTATCCTGTAGGGTGTAGAGGCTATCAAAATTCGGAGCCAGTGACAAAGTGGAAACGTCGCGTAGAGGCTGTCAAAATTCGGAGCCAGGCGAGACGGGGTCCAAGGGAAGCCAGGGCTGGCGAGGGAGGTGGAGGAGGACGGGGGGCCGTGGCGGAGGAGGGCGGAGCTGCGACCCAGGAGGAAGACGACGAGGAAGGAGGCCGACGGAGGAGAATGGAGCAGAATGCGGGATGCAGGAGGAGTAGACACGATCCCACAATGTCCGAGGGAGGGAGGGAGGGAGGGAGAGGATCCCTTCTCTTCTGTTGCAAAGCCTGGAACACCTGATGTGGTCTACAAATTTCTCGCCCAACATCCGAGGTCTACCTCGGAAAGCTCATGCTGCCGATCAAGTGGGCCGCCCGAACCCAGCCTGCCTTCTGGAATTCTCCTTCATCCCTCCTGCTCCTTCCCGGGTAGAAGGGAGAAATCGGGATGGAGAAGAGGGGAGGGGCATCTGTCGTAGATGAGGGAGGGGGAGGCGGGATGTGCAGGGGTAGGCTAGGCACGCTCGCGCTACATCTGACAACCTACGCCTCCCACTCATCCCTTCTCACTGCGTTGACTCCTCTGTTATCGGCCGAGTGGGATGTTCTAGACGAACTTGGTGCTGAAATGGCCGTCACAGGAGGTGGCCCATCAAGGAAGAGGAGGAGGAGGAGGAGGAGGAGGAGGAGGAGGAGGAGCGGAAGCTAGGGAAGGGGGAAGGAGGGGGACAGGAACGACGAGACGTGAAGCAGATCCAGACGTGCGGCGCTCGCGCTGTGGCGCGAGCGCCCATGCACCGACTCAGAAATGTGGGCCACGCTGCAGCGGAAGCACCGCTCTGACGGACCGATGACGTCCAGGTGGAAAACCAGCAGCAAATGCTGAAATCCCCGTGGAGGGGAAAACGGAAGAACACCGGGAGCCTGGCTGGGCAGTGCCAGGGGAATGGCGAGAGAAGAATACATCGTGTGTGAATGTAAGAGGCGGGACGAACAGGGGGAAGGGAGAGGAGGGCGCAGGGAAGGGAGAAAGAGAACAAACCCGGAGCCTGGTGCCACAACGAAGAGAGCGGCAGCAGTGCAAGGCTGGCGGGATGAGGAGGACAAGGGGGGCGGAGGACGGGCAGGAGGGAGACTTCTGGAGGCTTGGTGGGGGAAGTTGGTTCTAGGTGGCGCTATGGTGGCGCGCTTCTCGTTGGGAGGAATGCGAAAACACGGTTGCCCTTGCGCCCCCCCTGCCGTCGTCACACATGGCCCGCTCAAGAGACCCTGAATCAAACAAACATTGACGTCTCGTGTGGGGTGGGGGGGGGGGGGCATACTTTGCTTCCGTCGAGTTCGGCCGACCTTCTGCTGGCGGCGCCGCCCCCGTGTTGCTTCCACTGCCTTCTGCCGGGCTCCCACCACCTGCAGCCAAGGTCAAGAAGTCAACCTCTCGATCCCTCGAAGGCGAAGCCTAGCCTGGAGCGGCCCACCCATACGGTGACGGCACTGGGCCCTAATCCGAACCACGACGAGGTGATGATGCTCCAGGGAAGGATGCTCAAGAGCATCACTGGAATAGGGCGGCCTCTTTTACTCCAGAAGTCTCAGGACACAGTCATGAGCCAGGGATGTATTGGAACAGCATGGAGGTAATCCAGACGTAACGCTTCTCATCCTCCATCCTGGTCGTGCCTCCTCCCCCCTCCTCCCTCCTCCTCGGCAGGATACCAGAAAAAAAGGCGACTGACTCTAGGCGAAACCTTGAGCAGACGGTGGGGAAGGCTTTCGCGAACGGCCTCGCGGCTCCAGGAAACCGCGGGAGAAACGCTAGACCAAAACAATGAGGGGACGCTTCTCGAATCTTTACGTCGAAGCGGTTCGCACCGTATGGACCTGCCGTGCCCCCCTGCTTACAGGCCTTTCGATCCCCCAAACAGTGCTTGCACCAAGGGGTTCTTACTTGTGGTCTGAGGAACTGGGCTTAGGTCGGGCAAGTCCCCCTACGGGCTGATCTTGGACGAACGATGAAAAATAGCTCAACAATACTCAAGCATTGTCAAACATGCTTTTGAAGAATCGTCTCCGTGCGATTGGCTTGACTATTTGTCCCTACCTAGGCTCTGCCTAGAAAGGTTCTTACTGCCTTGGCTTAAAGGGGCCGGGCAGTGGAAAACGCCCCACGCGGTTCCCCCGGCATCCGCCCCGCGGATCCCCCAGTTGCGCCCCCTGGGTTCATCCAGCTTAGCTTAGCTTAGCTAAGCTTGGCTTAGCTTAGCTTAGCTTAGCTTATCTCATCTTAGCTTAGCTTAGCTTTGCCTAGCCTAGCTTAGCTTAGCTTATATCATGTTAGCTTAGCTTAGCTTAGCTTGGCTTGGCTTGGCTTGTCTTAGCTTAGCTTAGCCTAGCTTGGTTTAGCTTAACTTTGCTTAGTTTAGCTTAGCCTAGCTTACCTTAGCTTAGCGCAGCATTAGCACAGCATATCATAGCATAGTATAGCCACGCATCGCATAGCATAGCATAGCATAGCTCAGCATAGCATGGCATAGCGTAGCATAGCGCAGCATAGCATAGCATAGCATAGCGTAGCATAGCATTGCTTAGCATAGCACAGCATAGCATTGCATAGCACAGCATAACAGATCTAGCATACCATAGCATAGCACAGCGCAGCATAGCATAGCATAGGATAGCGCATCATAGCGCAGCATAGCATAGCATAGCATAGCGCAGCCTAGCTTAGCATAGCATGGCATAGCATAGCAGCAAAACAAAGGCAAAGCAACAGCAGCAACAGCAAAGCAAAGCACAAGCAACGCAACGCATAGCATAGCTTGGCATCGGTGTAGATGTAGATGTTGCTTGTGGGTCTATCATAGCATAGCATAGCATAGCATAGCAGGCACATAGCGCAGCATAGCATAGCATAGCTTAGCATCGGTGTAGATGTAGATGTTGCTTTCCTAAATGCTCCAACTCCTGGGTAGGGTCGCACTGGGATAATTGAGTGTTCCCCTGTAGAGGGACAGGCCGTACTTAAAACTGGGCCTGCGGGTCGGTCCAGCGGCCATGTGGCCGCCATCGCCGACCCGTCGCCGCCTCGTCGCCGCCCGTTTCGGGCGTTGGCAGAACTGGGTTTAGTGGGACCTGGTTTAGTGATGTGCACGGGGGGGACGCCCACCCCGCCCCGTGCCACTGACCGGAACCGCCGCCCGAACAAACACCGGCTGCGGCAGACCTGGTTTAGTGATGCTGGCCAATTTGGGGGCCCGACCACTGACGGGGTTCCCTTCCCTGGGGTCCTGGCTAGACCCGAAACGTGGCGGCCAGAGCGCCAGACAGGCAGAGGCGCCGAGGCGGCGATCGGGCGGCGACGGGACGGCGATCGGGCGGCGACGTGGCGGCCAGAGCGATCCGCAGGCCCAACTGGGCCTGCGGGTCGGTCCGGCGGCCATGTGGCGGCCATCGCCGACCCGTCGCCGCCTCGCCGCCGCCATGTCGTCCTGGGCCTGCGGATCGCTCTGGCCGCCACGTCGCCGCCCGATCGCCGTCCCGTCGCAGCCCGATCGCCGCCTCGTCGCCTCGGCCTGTCTGGCGCTCTGGCCGCCAGGTTTCGAGTCTAGCCAGGACCCCAGGGAAGGGAACCCCGTTAGTGGTCGTGCCCCTAAATTGGCCAGCATCACTTAACCAGGTCTGCCGCGGCTGGTATTTTTTCGGGCGACGGCAGCTCCGGTTAGTGGAACGGGGCGGGGTGGGCGTCCCCCCGTGCACATCACTAAACCAGGTCCCACTAAACCCAGTTCTGCCAACGCTCGAATGATGCCGCCGTCGCCGTCCCGTCGCCGCCTCGTCGCCGCCCGTCGTCTGGGCTCGTTTGTCAAGTCCGCCGCAGTGTTGCCGCCGTCGCCGTCCCGTCGCCGCCTCGTCGCAGCCCGTCGTCTGGGCTCGTTTGTCGGGTCCGCCGCAGTGTTGCCGCCGTCGCCGCCCCGTCGCCGCCAGTCGTCGGGGCTACTCTGTCGGGTCCGCCGCCTTGTTGCCGTCGTCGCCGCCCGCTCCTTTGAGGAGACAGCGGCCCGCATTCCTCACTCATCACTCTTCCTGACTCCCATCCTCCCTCCTCCCATCCCTGCCTCTTCCCTCCTCCTCCCCCTCCCTCCTCCCTCCTCCCTCCCTGCCTCCCTCCCTCCCTCCTCCCCTTCCCTCCCTCCCTCCCTCCTTCCATCACTCCTCCTGACTCCCCCTCCCTCCTCCCATCCCTGCCTCTTCCCTCCTCGTGTCCCTGTCGGCACACCCCTCACACGTGTCGTGGCCCCCCAAAAAAGCTCCTCCGGATGCCCAGGGGGAGGGTTCGCATGGCACCGCCGCCCCGTTACGGCACACTCCTCACACGTTTCGTGGCTCCATTGGGAGCTCCATGTGAGGACCCAGTGGGAGGGTTCGCATGGTACTGTGGCCCCATTTCGGCACACCTCTCACACCTCTCACACGTCTCGTGGCCCCATGGGGAGCTCCGCCTGAGGCCCCAGTGGGAGGGTTTGTGTGGCACCGCCGCCCCATTTCGGCACTACCATCAGACGCCTCGTGGCTCAATAGGGAGCTCCACCTGAGGCCCCAGTGGGAGGGTTCGCATGGCACCGCCGCCCCACTTCGGCACATCCCTCACGCGCTTCGAGGCCCCATAGGGAGCTCCGCCTGAGACCCCAGGTGGGCGGGTTCGCATGGCACCGCCGCCTCATTTCGTCACACCTCTCACACGTTTCGTGGCCCCACAGGGATCTTCGCCTGAGACCCCAGGTGGGTGGGTTCGCATGGCACCGCCGCCTCATTTCGTCACACCTCTCACACGTTTCGTGGCCCCACGTGGATCTTCACCGGAGGCTCCATTGGGAAGGTTCGCATGGTACCGCCGCCTCATCTCGGCACACCCCTCAGACGCTTCGTGGCCCCACAGGGATCTTCACCTAGTCCCTCAGTGGGAGGGCTCGCATGGCCGCGCCGCCCCATTTCGGCACACCCCTCAGACGCCTCGTGGCCCCAGAGGGAGCTCCGCCTGAGGCCCCAGTGGGGGGGGGGGGGTCGCATGGCATCGCCGCCTCATCCTAGGGCTCCCAACTTCGCGCTTCGCGCTCCGCGAAGCGCGAAGCGCGAATAACTTCGCGCTCTCGCGCCGCCCCCCCAAAGGGAGAAAAGGAGGACGAGGAGGAGGGGGAGAAGGAACGAGGACCGCGAAGCGCGAAGCGCGAAGAACTTCGCGCCCTCGGGGGAGCCCTTGATCCACCGAAGGCGACGCTCGTGACGACGGCACTCACAACTGCACGTGGCTGGGCACTTCGCCAGGGTTGTGTTGGTCGACGCGCTGGCGCCATAGCCTGTCGGCTCTGGGTGCCTTGGGCGAAGGATTGCAAAAAAACCCGAAGGATTGCAAAAAAACCCTTAGCCTGTCGGCTCTGGGTTTTTTTTGCAATCCTTTGCAATCCTTCGGGTTTTTTTTGCACTCCCGCGCCCGCTTCTGCCGCGTGGCGGGTGTTCGGACAGTGCAGCCAGCCTTGATCTGAGCCGCGCAAGGTCCCTGTCTTAGCGCTATGGCGTGGCTGCCCTGGATTCGGAACCGAACTGGGGTCCAGTGGAGCGCCTGAGTTTAGACCAACTAAATATGGATGCGCAGACCCATGCGCCTAGACGCTCCGTCTTTAGTAGCACCATCCCCCCACCACCACGATCATGAACCTCATAACCACCATGCCATCACCATCGCCATCATCATCAGCATCAGCATCACCAGCATCAGCATCATCATTATCCTCATCATCATCGGCATCATCATCAGTATCATCGTCATCATCATCATCAGCATCATCATGAGCATCATCATCATGCTCGTCATCATCATCACCATCATCACCACCACCACCGTCATCATCACCCCCATCATCAGCAGCATCATCAACAACATCATCAGCATCGCCATCATCATCATCATCATCATCATCATCATCAGCAGCAGCAGCAGCATCAGCATCAGCATCAGCATCAGCATCAGCATCAGCATCAGCATCAGCATCGGCATCAGCATCAGCAGCATCATCATCATCATCATCATCATCATCATCATCATCATCATCATCATCTTCATCATATGCTCCTGCTCCTCATGATCACGAGCGGCACATGACAACATCCTGCCCCCATTCTACACACACACACACCGCTTACGCACAGCCACTCCCATGCTGCATTCACACTCGCGCCTGAAGTGCAGCTGCTTCATGCTGTGGCAAGTTGCGCACACCTGCAGTAGGATGGAGGAGAAGAGGGCCCGGGGCGGATGGGGGGGAGGGAGAGGGAGGATGAAAGAGCGCGAGGGAGGAAGGAGAGCGGGAGCAGGGATAGGAGGAAGGGAAGGACAGGAGGGGAAGGACACTGACAGCAGAGACGGGGAGTGGACGGAGGCAGGGAGGTGAGTGAGCGGGAGGAGATGTGGGAACGGTGCAACACAAGCGAGGTAATGGGGCAGGGCGGAGAGGCGGAGAAGGTGACCGGTCGACAGTGCCGTGGGCAGCAGCAGGAACAGCAATTCGCAAAGGGCTGGGTACATGCCAAGCGCTCCTTCGCAAGAGGGAGCCACATGTGAGAGGGAGGGGGGGAGAGACAGCAGGGAGAGGGGAGCAAGCAGGGAGGCGAAGAGCAGAGAGGGGGGACAAATTGTGCCAGAGGGAGCCTCGGGTGAGGAACGAAGCCCGTTGCTGGCCCCAGGAGCGCCGAGAGGCGCGAGGAGCGCCGGAGGAAGGTGCACGGAGGGACTGCGCAGGACCATCGCGCTGCCTCCACACCCAACGGACTTCCTCCCGCAGTTCTGGCCGCCCCCCCCCCCCTGCTCGTTGCTGCCGCCCCCCCTGCTCGTTGCTGCCGCTGCCTGCCGCTCGGCAGCCTCGGCGGCCGCCCCCGCGCGGCACAGCCCCAAGGGCCAGCGCGGCGGGCACTCGGGCTCTGGCCCCAGACGGTGGCAACGGTCTGTCCGAGGTCCGACAGTAAAAAAGGGCATCGCGCGCACTACTCGAAAAGACATTGCGAGGAAGCTCCCCGCGAGAGCGCGGCCCCGGATGGTGCAGCCACAGCCCGAGTCGGCGCCTGAGCCCCGAGACGGCGCGCTCTGCGTTCCGCGCCGAGCCTCGCGCCCGCCCGCGCGGCTGGCAGGTGGTGGTGCTGCGGCGCGGCCAGAGGGGCGACTCACGCCGGGGCAAGCGGGCGACGGCGGCGGAGCGGGCGCGGCTGGCAGGCGGCGGTGCGGCGACGGGGCCACCCTCTCGGGGCCGCCTTCCGCCGCGCCTGGCGGTGCTCGCCTGAGAGCGCGCGCTGCGGCAAGCCCCGCTGCGCTGCGGAGGGCGCCTGCGGGCAAGGCGGCGCCACGCTCCGCCGTGCCACCGCGCTGATGGGCCGGGACGCACCCCTCATGCCCGCTGAAAGGACCAGCGCAACCAGCGCGAGCCGCGCCAGCAGCTCGGACTCCGCCGGAGCCGCGCGCTCCGCAGCCGCTGCCGCCCCCACGGCCCGCCACCTCCGCCCGGCGCAGGTCCTCTCCTCGACCACGGGGCCTCGAGGGCGGTCGCTCTGCGCAGCGCCGCCGCCAGGACCCCTCTCCGCCGCCCTCCCTGCTCCGCACCCACCTCTACAGCCTCCTCAACCTCATCACTCCCTCCTTACAGGCCTCCCTTCGTCCCTCCCTCCCTCCCTCCCTCCCCGTCCCCGCACGCGTCCTCACTCTCCTCGCTCCCCCGGACCCGCTGCTGCCCCTCCCCCTCCGCCCCTCTCCTCCCGTCCCGCTCTGGCCCTCCGTCCCGCTGCTGTCCTCCCCTCGCCTTTCGCCAGCCGCCTCTCCTGCCTACCCTCGGAGGCGGAGTGAGCAGGGGCTGGGGCCCTTTCCGAAAGGGCCCTCGGGATCGTCGCCGCCGCGCGGCGGCGGCGCCGACGAGAACGGGGGCGGCTGAGCAGCAAGCGAGTGAGCTACGAAAGCTGCGCCATCGGCGGGAAAAGCCTTCGATTGAATACGCCACGCAGGCCTTCGACGGGTGGGGCAAGCCTCGTGGACCCGAGGATGAGAGATGGAGCCGGGCCTTCCACCCAGCTGGTGACGAGATACTGGGCCATGGTTAATGTGGGGTGTCTCTCAGTCATTTGCCAGGCTGCACTGCGCTCCTCGTTCCTCGCTCCTCGCTCCTGCACCTCCTCCCACACTTCCTCCTCCTCCTCCTCCTCCTCCTCCTCCTCTTCCTCCTCCTCCTCCTTCTCCTCCTCCTCCTCGTGCTCCTCCTCCTCCTCCTCCTCCTCCTCCTCCTCCTCCTCCTCCTCCTCCTCCTCCTCCTTCTCCCCCTCCAACACCTCTACATCCCCAACCATTGCCAAATCATCGTTCCTACCCGCCTCCCCTCCTCCCCCCTCCTGACCCCCTCCCCCTCGTCCGCCTCCTCCTCCTCTGCCTCCTCCTCCTCATCATCATTCTCCTCATCCTGCTCGTCCTTCTACTCGTCCTCCCCTTCGCCCTCCTCCCTCCTCCTCCTCCCTCCTCCTCCTCCTCCTCCTCCTCCCCCTCTCCTCCTCCTCCTCCTCCTCCTCCTCCTCCTCCTCCTCTCCTCCTCCTCCTCCTCCTCCCCCTTCTCCTCTCCCTCGCCCTCCTCCTCGCATCAAACTCATCCTGCTCCTCGTCCTCCCCCCTCCCTTTTCCGTATGAATAACCCGTCCCTGTCGCACACCGAGACGCGCCAGTAGGGTGGGCCGAACGTTTCGACTGAGATTTCCTCACTATGTCTGATCCTCAAGCTTTGAATTTGCTGCGGTTTCGCGGGTTGAGGGCGGGCGGTTTTCAAAAAACGCCTCTCGCATTCGCGCCACGCACACTGGCCTTAAATGTTTGCAAAAGCTTCACGGATGGAGGGCTGACAAGTTTCAACACGTGGTTCTCGCCTCAACGCTGCGTACTCTCGTCTTGAAAGTTTGCCCGAGCTTCACGGATGGAGGACGGCTCCTTTTCCAAATGTGGATCTCGCCACAACGACGTGCATACTCGTCCTACAAGTTTGCAAGAGCTGCACGAATGGAGGGCAAACGTGTGCAGCAGTTTGAAGGATTATTATATCTGGCGTCCCAGAATTGGCACGACGTTTGAGTCAGGGCGCAGCCGTCACGTTCATTCGCGGCGTTGAAGCCCCAGGGATGGTGCTTTGACGCGGTTCAAGATTTCCTAGCGGTTGTCTTCCAAGGCAGCAGTTCCCTCTGTGAAAACATCTCCGTGTAGAGACGTGCGGAATGGGAACTTGGAGGGAATGTTTGTTGCAACATCATTGGTTGAGTCCTCCTCCATGTTCGGGGATCGACTGGCCCGGGCCAGTCCAAACCCGGGTCAGTCCGGCCTTGTAGGATCATGCAAGACCCTGCTGAATCCTGCGTGTTAGCCTGGGTCAGTACACACCTGGCTCTGCAAGATTCTGCAAAATCTCGCGTCCTGGTGGACCCCCGTTTGTGCTGACCCCCGTCTCTTACCGCCCGACCTGTGGTACACCGAGAGGTGCCGGTAGGGCGGGCCGGGCGTTTCGACTGAGAGTTTCTCGCCATCTATGATCTGCGAGCTTCGAATTTTCAGCAGCTTCACAGATGAAAGGCGGGTCTTTGTCAAAATGGGCCCCTCGCGTTTGCGCCATGCACACAAAAGCTTCACGGATCGAGGGCGGCTGCATTTTAAAATGTGGCTCTCGCCAAGCATCCGTACACATTCGTCTAAAAAGTGCGCAAACGCTTAAGGGATGGAGGGCGGCTCATTCTCAAAAAGTGGCTCTCGACATAACGCCGCGCACCTCCGTCCTGAGGATGTTAAGGATTTGTATGGCTGACATCCCAGAAATGGTGTTTTGGCACGATGAACGACCGTCAGGGCGCAGCAGTCCCTGTGAGACGTAATGTTGAAGTCCCAGGAGTAGTTTCTGGCACGGTTCAGGACCGTCGGGACGCAGCAATTCGCGGCGTTGAAATTCAAGGAATGGTGATTAGGCGCGTTTCAGGGTTTTCAGACGGTTGTCTTCCAACGGGGCACTTCCCTCTGTGAAAATAAAAACTGTCAAGACCTATGACAAGGCCGCGCGGAGGGATGGTTCATTACACTGGTCCTCCTCCCCCTCTTCGTCATCCCCTTCGCCCTCCTCCTCGCATGAAACTCCTGCTCCTTCTCCTCCTCCTCCTCTTCCCCCTCCTCCCTCTTCTGTCATCCCTTCTCCTCATCATACTCCCTCTCGCAATCCCCGGCGTACTAAGGGCGGTCTTGGCGTTTCGCCTGAGGCACCCTCGCTACTTGTGATCCTGAAGCATGGAATGTGCAGCGGTTGCGCGAATGGAGGGCAGGTCCGTCTCAGAATGGGTCTCTCGCCTCAGCGCTGCGCACAGTCGTCCTACAAGTGTGTGTGTGTGTGTGTGTGTGTGTGCAACAGCTCTCGCCGCAGCGCCGCGCGCGTTCATCTTTAAAAACAAGCGGCAACTACAGAGATGGAGGGCGGTTCGTCTTCAAATTGGGGCTCTCGCGCTAGGGCCGCACACTCATATTTGAAGCTTGTTCCTCTTCACAACGGGTTTCTTGCCGTAGCGCCACGCACGCTTATATATATATATATATATATATATATACATATGTGTAAACACATATTTATACGTGTGTATATATATATGTATAGGTGGAGGACGTGCGTTGCTCAAAATGAGGCTCCCGCTTGAGACTGCCTGGAAGAGAACGGACGATCAGAACTTTGAACGCACGCAACAGCTACATCGACGGATGCTGGCTCCTTTCAAAGCCAGGGCGGTCGCTTGAGACCTCCCCACCTATAAAAGCCATAATGTGCACACGTGTGCAACACTAACACGCGCCGGGGCGACTGAATTTCAAAACAGAGCTCTAGCTGGACACGTCAGTGACACGTACGATCATACCTGTCCTCGCTCCTTGTCAATAACTCGAAGGAAGGATGCAAATTCCTATGCGAAAAAGGGTTCCCCGCTGAACGGCAGGTCCATAGGGTGACTTGTGAGAAGAGGGAGCTTCGGACATGCATCCTGGGTTGACTCGAGTCCTCCTCCTCCTCCTCCTCCTCCTCCTCCTCCTGAGTGGCCTCCCCTGCACGTGAGGAGGGTTGTCTCCCTGTGTGGGGGCGGAGGGCGGCCTGTCTTGCGATGAGCCAATGCTCTTTGTGAGGCTGTCCTCTCGGGCGGGTCTCTCTTCTCCGTTCTCCATGGCTCCATGGCTCCTTCTCCTCCGCCTCCCACGCAACTCCTCCTCATCCTACACCCCCCTCTCCATGCCCTTCGATCCCCCCTCGCCCCTCGGGCCTGGCCTGGCGGTAGACCTCGTAGCCCCGGCGCACGCTGGGGATCTCGTTGGCGTGGAAGATAGACTTGACCCAGAACGGATAGCGGGGCGGGTGCGGCGGGTCCTTGTCCTCGGGAAGTCGCTGCCAGACCATGGATCGGGGGCGCGCAAACATGGATTAGCGATTCGCGATCCATGGATGTGGCGCGCGGTCGCCAAATACATGGATCGGGGGAGGTGCCCTCCCCAAAAGCGGCCGGCGCGGCCTCGCTCGGCGGCGGCAATCCACGATTTCCCATGGAAACGAGACCCGTCGCTAATCCACGCCCCCTTGATCCATGTTTGCGATCGCCTGAATGGAGGAGGGGCCGACCCAGGGTTGGTCCAGGAGTTTCCTCTCAGGGAACATCCCCGACCATGCCTGGGGGACTCCCACCGTTTTGGTCAGGCCAGGGCGCCGCCGACCCCGAGGGGGAGGCGCCACTGGCTGGCGGGCCGCTCGAGCGGTTCGCAGGAGGCGGGGGGGGGGGCGGGCAGGGGCGGGCGAGGATCGAAGGTCGAACGTCGGCGGCCGAGGCCCGAGATGCTGGGGCGGCTTGGGGGCCTCTTTGGAAGCCCCCCTCTGCCCCCCCCTCTGCCCCCCTCCTCCTCCTCCTCCTCCTCCTCCTCCTCCTCCTCCTCCTCTTCCTCCTCCTCCTCCTCCTCCTCCTCCTCCTCCTCCTCCTCCTCCTCGAGGAGGAGGAAGAGGAGGAGGAGCCTCAAAGAAAGTGTGGATGCACCTGGAATGCCGCACACGTCATGGCTAGCAGATCGGGAGTGCACTCGCGCCCACCAGCCCTTTCTGGATATCCTGGCCCGCCCCTGTGGCCATGGCTGGATCCCCCTTCGCGTCTGCACCCCATGTGGTCTGGGGGGTCGAGGTGCGGGGGGGGGGCGCCCATGGCCGCTTCCTATCTGTAGCTGCGGGAGCCTCCAGAAGGCTTTGGGCCTCTGGGCTCTTCTGGGACTTCTGGATCTGGATGCCTCTGGGGACCTCTGGAAGGAACACCGGGTGCTTTCTGAGGCAGGAGGACGGACTGTCTGGGCGTCCTGGAGAAGCGGAGGGACGGGGGGGACAGGCACCGGCAGAAGGAGACAGGGAGGGAAACGGGGCGGGCGGGAGGGTGCGGAAGAGAGTGCGGACGGAGGAGACGTCGGAAAGAGAGGAATGGGGGAAGGGAGGAGAAGGGGGGTAGGGGGAGAAGACATGAAAATAGGGAATTGGGGATGGGGGAGGGAAACGGGGACGAGACGGGGAGGGAGGGCAGCCCTAGGTAAAAAGCTGTAACGCAACCGGGCTCAACGGACCACCCATTCACCCCCATCCCCGTCACCACAGCATTCTGCGTATCTCCCTCAATCCCTGCTGCTGTTGCTGCTGTTGCTGCTGTTCCTCCTCCTTCCTCCTCCTCCTCCTCCTCCTCCTCCTCCTCCTCCTTTTCCTCCTCCTCCTCTTCCTCCTCCTTCCTCCTCCTCGTCCTCCTCCTCCTCGTCGTCCTCGTCCTCGCCCTGGTCCTCCTCCTCCTCCTCCTCCTCCTCCTCCTCCTCCTCCTCCTCCTCCCCTCCCCCTCCCCCTCCTCCTCCTCCTCCTCCTCCTCCTCCTCCTCCTCCTCCCTTCCTCCTCCTCCTCCTCCTCCTCCTCCTCCTCCTCCTCCTCCTCCTCCTCCTCCTCCCCCTCTTCCTCCCCTTCCTCCTGAGAATATGGGAGCAGCATGTCGTCCATTGAAGATACCAGTGGCACCGGACCAACATACAAAAACGGCCCGAAACGTATCGGACAAACCAACATCCTCACCCGGTCGCACGGCTATGTTCGAACAGCACCCCTCGGCCAATGATGGTCGAATGGGGCGACGGATGGACAAACAAAAATCAAGATAAAACGAGCTGGACACACTTGCGACATAGAAGTTGAAAGCCGCACTGTGACAAATCTGAGTGTTTGAAGAAAAAGATAACCTAAGTGACGCAGGCAAAAAAAGGTTACTATGGTTCCGGCGTAAATGTGCAAGAACCTCCTAACACGCGAGACACTTTTTAGGTGTCGCAATACACCGGTTATGCAGAGTGATCCAAAGTTGTCCATGGCGGGTGTAGAGAGCAACTGGAACTAAAGCGTGTCTTAGCTCGAGCCAGCCGGCCAAATTGCACGCAACGACACCGCTAACATTGGCTAAGCTAACACTACGTAGCGGTTGCCAGCTCGTATCTTCCACTAATGAAATGTTGATTGGTGCCTCGCACGCACATTGGCATGTCATCCCTGCTCACATATCTGGTCAAAGCATCTGCAATATCTCCGTGTGGTCCTACTTTGGCCGCTTTGATGTCTCCTCGCCTCGTCTTCTCTTGCAGTCAAAGCTGGCCGGCCTGGATGTGTGGCCCCCGCCGGTTCGCGATGGCAACGGTCGCGATAGCGTCGCTCTCTGGCGCGGTGCCGCTAACAACGCTGAAATCTTTGAGAACTGTTTCTGGTCCTAACGCTACTGATCCGCATTTTACCATTCCATAATACCCCGTCTCTCCAAAGGATAGCGCCATTGCGCTCTGAGTCGAACTCCTTGATCACATGTTATCCCCACATAACTGCCCCACCACTTGTAGTTGCACGTGCCCTCTTACATCTGGCGCAACCAGCTTCGGTCCACACCGTAAACTCCTGAGGGCGCTCCTGAACACAAGTACTGATATCCACACCTGTCGTGGTATTTGAGGTACTTACCCAGCTTCACGAGGTTCGGGCAAGCCCCTCAGGCCTGCTCTGACACAGAGCGTGCAAACTCCTCAATTGAAAACTGTACGCAAGAACGGTTTCGTGCCACATAGCTGGCTCGAGCAACTCATGGCTGGTCTGTCTTGTCTTCGTGCTTTGGTCGGGGATCCTCCTCTTCTTCTCCGCAGGCATTTGACATCTCACTCTGTACTGCTCCAGGCCAAATTCTCTCACAGATCTCACAGCGTGTCTTTGATCCGCCTAATGCCACAGTCCATCCCTGTTCCACTCTGCAATCCAGCTCAGAACCCCGACGAACTTCAAATCTTTTGGTCCAGGGCTGAGTCCGCCGAATTTTAACTTCGAATTTGCTGTTAAGTTCTCCTCCGAAATTCAATCGCCCCCATGAGCTGTTCACCAAATTCGCCCGTCATCATTGCGCTCTCCTCCCCTGGATTCTCTCCTCCGCTCCTTTCCTCTAGTCTCGCAAACCTCCTCACCCCCCTCGGATACCTCGCCAGCGTGCAAGTCTGACCGCTGAGGGTCAGATTTGGCAGCCAGTTGGGGCGGGAACTTTTTCCCGCTAGACGGACCACTGAATGCCATAGTCGCGCAGTAAGCCGGGCAGGAGCTGCTTCCCGCTAGACGGATTACTACGGGCCCTTCTTGCGAGCCTCAGCGGTCCGATTTGCGCAATGCAGCTCCTACCCAGCCAGCTGCCAAGTCGGACCCTCAGCGGTCCGATTCGCGCAACGCAGCTCCCGCCCAGCTCACTGCGCAAATCAAACCCTTAGCGGTCCGTTTAGCGGGACAGCTCCCGCCAAGCTGGCCGCGCAAATCTCACCCTTAGTGGCCAGTTTATTGCGGCTCGGCCCCCGCCCCAGCTAGCTGCCATATCGGGCCCTCAGCGATGCGGATGCGACTTGCGCAATACAGGTCCCGCCCAGCTGACTGCGCCTATCTGTCCTCCGGTGGTCCATTCAAAAGGACACCGCGCCCGCCCCAGCCAGCTGCCAAATCGGACCCTCAGTGGCTTGAGTTGCGCTATACAGCTCCCGCCCAGCTGATTTCGCATATCTGACCCCTCGTGGTCCGTTCAACGGGAAACAGCTCCTGCCCCAGCTAGCTGCCAAATCGAACCCTCGGCGGCCCGACTTGCGCAATACAGCTTCCGCCCAGCTGATTGCGCATATCGGACCGCGAGCGGTCCGTCTATCGGGAAGCAGCCTCCGTCCCAACGAGCTGCCAAATCACGCCCTCAGCGGTCCGAGTTGCGCAATACAGCTCCTTCCCAGCTGGTTGCGCATATCGCGCCCTGAGTGGATCGTCTCGTGGGACACCGCTCCCGCCCCAGCTAATTGCCAAATCTGAACCTCAACGGCCAGATTTGCGAAACACCGCCCCCGCCCAGCTGATTGCGCAAATCAATCTCCTAGTGGCCCGTCTAGCGGGAAACAGCTCCCGCCCCAGCTAGCTGCCAAACAGACCCTTAGCGGTCCGACGTGCGCAATGCAGCCACCGCCCGGCGAATTGCGCAAATCAGACCCTTCGAGGTCCGTTCAGCGGGAAACAGCCCCCGCCCCAGCTAGCTGCAACATCTGACATTCAGCGGTCCGACGTGCGCAATGCAGCCCCCGCCCAACTAATTGCGCAAATCGGACCCTTCGAGATCCGTTCAGCGGGAAACAGCCCCCGCCCCAGCTAGCTGCAACATCTGACATTCAGCGGTCCGACTTGCGCAATACAGCCCCCGCCCAGCTGACAGTTCCCGCCCTCAGCGGACATCAGCGGCCCGACTTGCGCAGTGTAGCTCCCGCCCAACTTACTGCGCACATCGGACCCTTAGTGGTCCGTTTAGCGCAGCTCGGCCCCCGCCTGAGCTAGCCGCCGAATCAAACTCTCAGCGGCCCGACTCGCGCAATACAGGTCCCGCCCAGCTGATTGTGCACATCTGATCCTTGGTGGCCAGTTCAGTGGGAAACAGCTCCCGCCCCAGCGAACTGCCAACTCGGACCCTCAACGGTCCGACTTGCTCAATGCAGCTCCCGCCGCCCACTGATTGCGTAAATTGGACTTAGTGGTCCGCTAGACGGGGAACAGCCCGCCCGCGCCTAGCAGCCAAATTGGACCCTCAGCGGCCCGCCTTGCGCAATACAGCCCCCGCCAAGCTCACTGCGCAAATCGGACCCTCAGTGGTTGTTTTCGCAGGAAACAGCTCCCGCCCTAGCTAGCTGCCAAATCGGACCCCCAGCGATCTGGCTCGCGCAGTACAGCTCCCGCCCAGCTGACTGCGCACATCGGATCCTCAGTGTTCCGTTTAGCGGGGAACAGCTCCCGCCCTAGCGGTCCGATTTTCGCAGTGCAGCTGCGGCCCAAGTGATTGCGCAAATCTGACCTTGAGTGCTCCGTTCAGCGGGGAACAGCTCCCGCCCAACCTTAGCTGCCAAAGCGGACCCTCAGCGGTCCGACTTGCGCACCACAGCTTCCTGCCAGCTGATTGCCCAAATCAGACCCTTCGTGGTCCGTTTAGCGGGGAACAGCTCCCACCCCAGCCAGCAACCAAATAGGGCCCTCAGCGATCCGATGTGTGCAATACAGCTTCCGCCAAACTGATTGCGCACATCGGACTCTTAGGTTTCCGCTTCGCGGGAAAGAGCTCCCGCCCCAGGTAGCTGCCAATTCGACCCCCTGCGATCTGGCTTGCGCAATACAGCGACCGCCCAGGTGATTGCGCAAATCGGACCCTCAGTGGTCCGTTTCGCGGGGAACAGCTCCCGCCCTAGCTAGCTGCCAAATCGGGTCCTTAGCGGTCCGACTTGCGCAATACAGCCCCCGCCCAGCTGATTGCGCAAATCGGAACCTTAGTGCTCCGTTTCGCGGGGAACAGCTCCCGCCCCAGCTAGCTGCAAAATCCGATCCTCAGCGGCCCGACTTGTGCAATACAGCCCCCGCCCAGCTTACTGCGCGAGTCGGACCCTTGGTTGTCCGTTTCGCGTCAAACAGCTCCCGCCCAGGGGCCGATGCGGAGCTGCGGTACACAGACCACTGAGGGTCCGATTTGGCAGCTAGCTGGGGCAGAGGACGGGCTGCGCTAAACGGACCACACAAATCGGATTACTTTTGCTTGTGCCCAAGAATTCCAACTTACGCGAGAGCTTGCGCGGGAGCTCACGCAAACACTGACGCAGGCATCTAACGCAGCTATGCCGGGGCAGGTGAACCGATTTTTTTTGAAGTGCTCAAGTGGCGGGAACTCTCGGGGGGGTTTCATATATTGTCAAATCAGCGCCCCCGTCAGCACCACACAGTTGCGAACTGGGTGGCCAGGCGTACACCGCTGAGCATATGTAGCTCGCGTACTCACGGGCTCTCAGAGTTCTGTCGCGTGTGTGCCCCCACTCGCCTCATGCAGGAATTTGCTCAGCTTTCTCCAGCGTGAGGGCAGGAAATGAAGAACACCGCGTCTCATTTGCAATCGTGTCTGGCGGGTGCCCTGAACCTCCAGTTCCTCTGGAGCGTAAGCCAAGCATGGAGCAACCAAAGCGTCACGAATTTCGGCGCCACCCCTATGTTCCGATGATGGGCCGGCACGCCCAACCATCTACCACGTTGCTCCGCTGCTGGCAGGCTGGGGTGTCAGGAGGGAAAAACACAGACACAATTAATCGTTGATTCCCCAGATAATCTGGGAAAATATGGGAAGTGGGGGAGAAGACGAAAACCCCAAAAATATGGGAACATATGGGGAATCATTTTATTTGTGTGTATGTTTTTGTGTCCTGGGGCCCCATTCAGTGTGGGAGGTGAGCAAAGATCTCGTCTCACATGCAACCGCCTCTTGCGGGTGCAGAGACCCTTGCGGGCCGTTGTCAGTGGCCTGCCGAGGTCTTCTCTCGTGCGCTCGGCCAGCTCCGTGCAAGGTCCTCCTCTTCCTCCTCCTCCTCCTCCTCCTCCTCCTCCTCCTCCTCCTCCTCCCTCCCCCTCCTCCTCCTCCTCCTCCTCCTCCTCCTCCTCCTCCTTCTCCTCTTCTCCAAGGTCTTCCAAGGGCGGAGGCCGGCTCTGCTGTCGAGCGGGGCCCACCTGTCACAAGGCCAGCGTCGACATCGACGGCAGGGTGGTGAGCCGCCCAGTTCACCCATATTGTGGCGGTAGAGGGAAACAGTTACTGAACACTCCCCCTCCCCCCCAAACTCAATGTTGGCACGCGCAGGGGACACTGCGGTCGCTGTGCACCTCATCAGACCCACCGCCAACTTTGAACATTGGGGGGAGGGGGAGGCGTTGACGGATGAATGTGGCATGAGTATTCGCTAAGTTGTTCCGAGGCCTGGGTCACCCGTCCTGACTGCGCGTTGCCTTTTCATGTCAAGCCTGGGGTGGTAATACGCCCGCGGTGCAACAGGCCCCCTTGGCACTCCTCGGGTGGCGTCCCAGCCTGCGGCAGGGCAGCTTCCCCTGCCGTGCTGTGGAATGGGCTTCCCCCTTTCACCAGCAGAAGGCGCTCCTCCCCGCAGTCGAGCAGGCCCACGCGTCCGCCCTGAGGGATTTAGCCGTCCCGTCCTTGCGGTCCCCTGAGAGCGCTCCTGGGGCCCTTCGACATGATTGGGGAGCCAGCGTGTAACGCGGCTCTGGGGGCTGACAGCGCATCCTCCGCACAGGCGGTAGGACGCGCAACATGACTTATCACCTGTACGGTGCATGGCGGTATGGGTCACCGAGGTGTCCCCTGTCAAACCTAAGGTACCGTACAGAGGTGTCCTGGGGCTGCGCTGTCCACATAGACCATCCACCTTTACCCTGGTTGCACCCTGCCGCACTTTCACGCACGCGCACTGAGCGCTGCGTAGTCTGAATCCCCCACTCATTTCGTTGGCGTCCTCACTCCGCCGCCTCCTCCAAGCCGGCAGGAGGTGAGGAAGACATAGCCTCTCAGACAAGGGGTGTTGAAACTCATACCACGTGCCTGCAACGGTCCTTGTACCTTGGGGCACCGTTCTTAGGGTGGGTGAGCCCCTTGTGCCCCATCCAAGTTTACAGGGTTACGCCTACCCTGAAGGGCATCAGCGCTACACTACAATCCTCCTCCTCCTCCTCCTCCTCCTCCTCCTCCTGCTCCTCCTCCTCCTTTTATTCCCGTTCTGCTCCTCCAGATCCTGCTCCTGCTCCTGCAAATGCTACTGCTCCGGATCCTGTTCTTGCTCCTGCTCCTGCCCCTCCTCCTCCTCCTCCTCCTCCTCCTCCTCCTCCTCCTTCTCATCCTCCTCCGCTTCCGCCTCCTCCTGCTCCTTCTCCTGCTCCTCCTTCTCCTCCTCCCTCTCCTCCTCCTCCTCCTCCTCCTCCTCCTCCTCCTCACCACCACCACCATCACCACCACCACCATCATCATCAGCATCATCACCAGCATCATCATCGTCATCGCCAGCACCATCACCATCACCATCACCATCACCATCACCATTATCATCATCATCATCATCATCACCATCATCATCATCATCAGCATCACCCAAATCGTCATCATTATCAGCAACATCATCATCAGAGTGAGGGGGCCGAACGGTCATTCACTGTCCCTGGGTGCGTGGCTGAAATGGAATTCCGCGGTGCGGATTCTCGTTGTTGTTGTTGTTGTTGTTGTTGTTGTTTGTTTGTTTGTTTGTTTGTTTGTTTGTTTGTTTGTTTGTTTGTTTGTTTGTTTGTTTGTTTGATGTTGTTGTTGTCGTCGTTGTTGTTGTTGTTGTTGTTGTTGGTGTTGTTGTTGTTGTTGTTGTTGTTGTTGTTGTTGTTGTTGTTGTTGTTGTTTGTTGTTGTTTGTTGTCGTCGTCCCACCCGCAACCCGCCCCGCGACCCACCCGCGACCCACCCCGCGACCCACCCGCGACCCACCCGCGACCCACCCGCGACCCACCCGCGACCCACCCCGCGACCCACCCCGCGACCCACCCCGCGACCCACCCCGCGACCCACCCCGCGACCCACACCGCGACCCACACCGCGACCCGCCCGCCGCCCACCCCGCGACCCACCCGCGACCCACCCGCGACCCACCCTCGACCCGCCCGCGACCCACCCACGACCCACCCCGCGACCCACCCGCGACCCACCTTCGACCCAAACCACGTTCAAGGTACAAACCACAATTTTCGGCGCCTGCGGCGGGTTTTTTTTTCTGCATTCCTTCCAGGTGGAGAGCCCGCGACCCACCCCGTGACCAACTCGCGACCACCCCGCGACCCAAACCACGTTCAGGGTACAAACCACATTTTTCGGCGCCTGCGGCGGGCATCTTTTGTATTCGTTTCAGGTGGAGAGCCCGCGGCCCACCCGCGACCACTTTCAGAGTACAAACCGCATTTTTCGGCGCCTGCGGCGGGCATCTTTTGCATTCGTTCCCGGTGGAGAACCCGCGGCCCACCCGCGGCCCAAACCACGTTCAGTGTACAAACCATTTTTTGTGGCGCCTGCGGCGGGCTGCTTTTGCATTCCTTCCAGGTGGAGGTGGAGAGCCCGCGACCCCACCCGCGACCCAAACCACGTTCACTGAACAAACCAATGCCGCACAAGCGCGGCGGCAGATTTTCGCATGCCGTCTGAGCCCGCAAGGACCTCTTCAAGCCCCGCGCATCCACACCAGCCCGTCCAGCAACTTTGCCCTGGCGAGTTGCCTTGATCAGAGAAGTCGGGGAGCATAAAGTGGAAAACAGGATTGTGTTGCAGTTATCTTGGGAAAGGAGGGGGAGGCAGGAGGAGTAAACAGGGGACGAGGAGGACGCGGAAGAAGAGAGGATGTAAGGATAATGTGGAGAAAGAAAAGGAGGAGGAGCAGGAGGACGAGGAGGACGATGAGGGGGAGGAGGGGGAGGAGGACGACGAGGAGGGGTAGGAGGGGGATGATGATGATGATGATGATGATGGACGACAGTGGGAGGACGATGATGGAGGCCGATGAGGGGGAGGACGACAATGGGAGGACGATGATGAAAGGACGAGGGGGGGAGAGGGAGGACGAGGAAGAAGAGGAGGAGGAGGAGGCCGAGGTGGAGGAGGAGGATGACGATGACGATGAGGACGAGGACGAGGAAGAGGAGGAGGAGGAGGAGGAGGAGGAGAGCGCCATCGACAGGGAAGGTGAGGGCCACGAGGTCCGCCGGCTCGACGACGCCCGCGTCGCCCGCGCCCGCCCCCCTCACTCTTATCCGCAATTGCGGGGTGCTACGTAATCAGCACAGCATCCGCAGCTTCATCATCACCAGCATCATCAGAGCATCAGCAGCATAACCATCACCATCACCATCATCAGCATCAACAGTACCAGCATCAGCATCATCAGCACCATCAGTACAGCGTCATCATCATCAGCATCATCATCAGCATAGTCATAGTCATCCTCATCATCTATCACCATCATCATCATCATCAGCAGCATTCGCATTGTCATCATCATCATCATCATCATCATCACTATCGTCGTCATCATCATCAGCAGCATCATCATCAGAAACATGATCATCAGCATCAGCATCATCATCATCATCATCATCATCATCATCATCATCATCATCATCATCATCATCATCATCATCATCAGCATCCTCATCATCAGCATCATAATCAGCAGCATCATCTTCATCAGCATCATCATCAGCAGCAGCAGCCTTCTCCATCTCCTCCTCCTCCTCCTCCTTCTGCTCCTCCTCCTCCTCTTCCTCCTCTTCCCCTCCCCTCCTGCTCCTCCTGCTCCTCCTCCTCCTCCTCCTTCTCCTCCTCCTCCTCCTCCTCTTTCTCCTCCTCCTCCTTATCCTCATCCTCTTCCTCCTCCTCCTCCTCATCCTCCCCTTCCTCCTCGAACGACGGCGATCACTGCGACAGCGACGACGACGACGCCGACGCCGACGACGACGTCGGCGGCACGCGGCGAGAGCGGCTGGGGCGGTCGGGGGCCTCGCACCTGGCCGCCGGCGGCCCCGCGAGCGTGGCGGCTGCCGCCGCGGCCGCGGCGCTGCCTGCCGCCGCCCCGCGCGCGGGCCGCCGCGGGACGCCGCTGCCGTCGCCGGAGCCGTCACCGTCGGCGTCGCCGTCGACGTCGCCGTCGGTGTCGCCGTCACCGTCGGTGTCGCCGTCGACGTCACCGTCGGTGTCGCCGTCGACGTCGCCCCGCCGCCGCCTCCTCCGACGAGCAGCGGTGGAGGGAGGGAGGCGGGGGAGGAGCAGGAGAGGATGGTAGGGAGGCGAAGGAGGAGGAGGAGGAGGCGAGGGAGGAGGAGGAGGAGGAGGAGGTGAAGGAGGAGGAGGACCAGTGTAAACCCAAGAGTCATCAGCGATCCTTGGAAGACAACTGTTTGAAGACCCTGAAGCATTCCGAATCATTGTTCTCGGGATTCAATCGCCACGGATCAACCTGACGATCACGTGTTGACGATCCTGAATCGTGCTAGAACGGCATTCCTGGGATTTCAACACAGCGAATCAACGTACTGTTGCGCCCTTGTAATCCTGTTTCCTTTCAGAACACCACTTCTGGCACGTTGAGCATGGGAAACCGTGAAAATGTTTCACATGCTGTAAACGAATGTGCGCGGCACTAAAGCGATAGCGGCATTTTGAAAAAGAACTGCCGTCGATCCGCGAAACTCTTCCACATATTTAAAACGAATATGCGCCGCGCTGCAGCGAGAGAAACATGTTAAACATGAACCGTCCCCGATCCGCGAAACTCTTGCATTGGTTTGAAATGAGTGTGCACCGCGCTAAGACGAGAACCACATTTTGCAAACGACCCGCCCACAATCCGTGCAACTCCTGCAAGTTGTTAGAAACGAATGCGCACCGCGCTAAGGCGAGAGCCACATGTTGAAAACGACCCGCCCTCAATCCGCGATAAAAACGATTGAGCGCCACGCTACGGCGATAGCCTCATTTTGGAAACGACCCGCCCTCCATTTGCGAAACGGTTGTCAACTGTTAATTTTACGAATCATAATGTGTGAGGAAGTCTCAGGCGAAACGCCCGACCCGCCCTAAAAACTTGCCTCGGGGTGCGACAGGGACACATTAGTTATAAGTTCAAGGAATGGAGGAGGAGGAGCAGGAGGAGGGGGAGGAAGAGGAGAAGAGGAGAGGAACAAAAATAAAAAAAGAATGTGAAGAAGAACAAGAAAATAAGAAACATAATAATAATAATAATAAGAAGAAGAGGAGGGGGAGAAGGAGGCGGCGGCGGCACCCCACAAGAGTCCAATGAGGGTCGGACTAGGGAGGACTAGGGGGTACTCCCACATCAAGACGCTCGGCACCAAACACCACGAAAGGCACTCGCGGCAGCCTCGCGCCTGCACGGGGTGGTGCCAGTGCACAGCCCATGCCGATGAGGGTTCCCCACCATATCGAGAGGAAACGCGGCACGGAAAAGGACCCCCTTCCCATCCACGGCCCACCAGCAAACAGCAACGACCTAGGAGAAGGACGCGGGGAGCAGGAACCATGTCGAGCCCGAACCACAAGGAGGCGGGCGCACCCAGCATCCGCACGCAGACACTAGGCCCCCCTCCCCCCCCCCCCCCCCCGCCCCCCCCCTCCCCCCCCCCCCACACACACACACACAACCCACAACCCACAACCCACAACCCACACGCACACGCACACGCACACGCACACGCACACACACACAACCCACAACCCACAACCCACAACCCACACGCACACGCACACGCACACGCACACGCACACGCACACACACACGCACACGCACACGCACACGCACACGCACACGCACACGCACACGCACACGCACACGCACACACAAACACGCCCCAAGCAGGGAACGGCGCCCGAGGGGGAGGAGAGGCCACAGGCCCAGCGGCGCGGGAAAAGCGAGAGGAACGGGGAGGGACGAACGACAGCAGGAGGGGTCAGGACAGGGCGGCGCGCAAAGCTTGCACCGCTGCAAGATGCGCCAATTTAACCATGTTGCACTTCCCAAGGACCCCAGGCACTCGCAACGCACGCAAGAAAACATCCAGGAGAGGCAGCACGTCAGATAAAGTTCTCCTTGGGCGTGTAAACTGAGGCGGCTAAGCCGCGCTGCTGGCAGAGCGTGGGAGGCTGAGGCGCCACCTATTTGGGCGCCTCGATCACCCTATGGCCTTCGAGCTCCAAGTGGCGAAGAGGCCCGGGGCCCGCGAACGCCTGATAAAGCTCGCGGGGCTCGATCCGGGTCGCGCGCGCGGACCCGAGCAACCCGATCTGCCGATCTGCCGCCGCGCCCAACTTGACTGCGGGAGACGCCTTCTCCTTCCCTTCCGTTGACGCAACGGCGCGGCACATGATGCCGCGCCCCCGCGGCCCGGCCGCAAAATCACATGGGCCCACGTAGAGAACTGCCCCCCCCTTCAAAAAAACAAAAAAAACACGCGCACACGCACGCGCACGCACAAAAAAACAAACAAACCCAGGGCCCCACCATTCCCAGCGCGCCAGCACGACGGAAACAAAACACCCAAAACGGGAGACTCGAGCCGACAGGTTCAACATGCACTCATGCAATCACGCAGCTAGGTAGACGGCGCATGTCCACACAAGCGCACTTTGGCAGCATCGTGCGCGTGGACCCCATACATCGCATATATCACACATATGAAAAGGGATCAGCCACGCGCGCAGTCACCGCCCCCCCGCTCCCAGGACACCCCCTCCTGGCACGCTAATCCAGATGTTCCGAATCGTGCCTCCTGGCCAGATAGGCGCTGTTGCGCTGAGTGCGCTTGTTGGAGACCGCGAGCGCTCGTGCCAGGCACTTTTCCCACGCCCATCGGCCTGGGAGTTCGCCTGGCGCAATTATAGCAGGCGCCCGGCTTCGAGGGCAGCTCCGCAATCGCGGATCTGACTCTCATGGAGATTGACATGGCGGCTCGGGCACTGGGGGGAGGGGGGCGGGGCTGCGCCCCATTGCCGAAGGTCCCCCCTTCTCCTCTTGCTTCTCTTGGTCCTCCTGCCCACCTCCGCAGCCGCCTCCGTCTTGCGCGCTCGCCGACCCCCGCCCTGGCCACCGCCCTCAACGGCCGCCTCCTCCGCCTGCCCCCCCCCCCCCTGCGCATTCGCGAGCGCCCCTGGCTCCCCCCTCAACTTCTTGAGCGCCGTTATAAGTATAACCCGAGCGCGGCGCCCCGCGCCCCCTGACCACGAACGGAGAAACTGGCCACCGAACAAATCCCGGACGCACCTCAAGCATAGGTGGACGTTCCACGCACGCAGGTAGATCAAACAGCAACTGGCACCACCACGGGCGGGCCGCGCTCTCGTCGGTCCTCGACTCGGCGCCCGCGCGCTCGTCGCACTAATGAGACCTGGCCAGGTCATCAACGCCAATCAGAGAGGCGATGAGCAGCGCGCGCCGCTCCGAACGTCTGGCGACCTTCTGCCGCCAGCTCACCCCCTGGGCACGCCAAAGACAGAAAAGGGTCTGCAGCGCCGGCACCCCTCGCACAAGGCGCGCAGCAAAGCAGCATATTCGTTGGATCTCTCCTAAGCTCCGTCAATCCTCAGACGCCCTTCGCCTGGCGAAGCTATCTTCGCCAAGCTCGCCCGCGCGCCCCCTGGCCACGGAAGGCCCGCCCCTCTAAACGGGCGCGTCGACGTCTCCGCGGGCGCCGCCGCCCCCGCCGTGCACTCGAGCACCGCGCCGCCGCCCGTCGTTCTTCGACCCCCCCGAAAAACGCCCAAGAGCTGCGAAGGCAAGCTTGGCCTTCTTGGCGCGATGCTCGATCTCTGGCTCGACGGCGCCGTGGAAACGCAGCTAGCTGCCCTCCCAAGTATCTCGCCGCGCGTTGAACGGCGCCTCTCGCCAGGTCCTCGCCCCTGCGCGACCCCCCCGCGCCACCCCGCGCCCCCTCGCATCCAATCTCGCCCGCGATGCCTGTTCATCACCGCGGGCACCGCCCCCTCCGACTGCAGTTCGGCCCCGCACTGGGCAGCGCCCTCGACGGCGCGCGCGCGGGAAATGTCGCCCGAGAAACTCGCGACAACGAAAATCAAGCAACAGAAACTCTCTCTCGTGATCGCCTTCAATTACTGTCTAGCCTCCCCCGCCCCCGCTCTGCCATGCCACCGTAAAATACACACCTCCCGCGCCCGAATCTCTAAACAGATCTAGCGATATGTCGCGCGCTCCACAAAACACTGAGATGCGACCGCATTCCCTAGCAATGAACCTTGCCCGATACCCGCCGTGAGACCCCGCCCGCGAGCCCAATCACCACGCGCGAATAGTCCAGCCTCTGTGCGGGAAACGCAGCACATAACGGATCCGCGTAAGAAATAGATACTGCTTCAGCCGAGTGTGGTGAACGCTGTGGAACGCATTCGTGGCGTCATCAGAAATGGCAGTCCTGCCAATCTTCGACCGGCGCAACCTCTCTAAACGGATACTCTGCGCCAGGATCGCCTCTTCCTTCCATGTCCCCTTTCACGCGTCCAAGCACATCTGGTCTGCGGGCATGCGCAGCATGCTCAGGGTTGGCATACCGTAGATGCGAGTAGTACACACTACCAAACGCATCTGAAGCATACCTCAGCCGCTGCCCTTGACATTCGGTCATTCCATTAAGCTCGCCTCGAGAAGTCGTCCGACTCCGATGCAGCTGCATGGGGGGCCCCCAGATGATATCGAGTCGCCGCGTATAGCCGTTCCAGACATCTAATCGTGTTCAGGAGCCTCCACATTATCCTGCTGTTCCTGGACTTCGCCTCTAGATTACCAGCACTCAGTAAGGCACACGCGGAGCCTCCGAATTCACGCGGGGACGCTCCACATCGGGGGGCCATCCTAAGCCTAGCTCTGCGCGTCATTCTGCCAATTCCTACAAGATCCCCCTTCCCCTGTTTCAGCAGCTCTACCGTGGGGCCAGTTTGAAGCGGGCGGCATGCGCGCCCCCCCTCCCCCTCCCCTTGCTTGGGTCGCCCCGCCGGGACATCGCCGCAGTTCCGCGGCTGGGCTAGAAATTCAGCCCTGGCACGCCTCTAGCCTATAGTCCTGGTAATGCAAAAATTGCGCCGCTCGGGGCCTAGACTGTTCCTGGCTGGCAAACGCAACAGCTCCCAGCGCAGAGCGGCGTCGCCATCTCTCTCGGCAAATTACATATGTTTCGCCCTGCGCGCAGGCGAACCTTCTTGCGGCGCTGCCCGCAGCTTCGCCGCGCGCTCGCCAGGCGCGAGCGCGGCTCACAGGCTTCGCTGCAACTGCTCGACGCACTGCGCAGCCTGCAAAATGCCGTCTCGGGCAAAACGACGCGGGGGCCAGCCCCCTCGCGGGGCCAGCCACGCTGGGAACTCACATCGAAGAAAAAGAAAGATGGATGAGCGATCGGCACGGATTCGAACCCCCTCACAGCGGCCCCACCTGCCGCGCGATCATCCAGCGCCTTCGGCACGTCGGGCGGCGCCTCTCTCTCCCCTTGCGCCCCCTGCGGAAGTGCCCCCGCTAGACTTCATCAATCGCGCTCTGCGCTTTGCCACGCGTAGACGAAAAGCGCTGGCTCCGCGGCAGCGCGCGCCCGCGCCCATGAGACCTGCACTATCGTCCCCAACAGAAAAAGGCAAACATCCCACCGGATTAAAACGCTGACGACATGGCATCATGGCCCCAGCGAGTCTGCTCAGGCTTGCGAGGTTTAATATACGGCCCTAGCGCAATCTCAAGCATGGGCGCGATTGTTCATCATCAGAGGCCCCCCCCCCGACACCGCCCCCCCGCGCACGTCGCGCGACTCCGCGCGCGCCCTCGCGACGGCCAGCGCACGCGCGCAATCTAGTCTAGAAGCGCGGCCCCCTGAGCAAGGATAGAAGTTGGCTGCGCGCGGCAACAATGCCCGGCGCCGCTTGGCCACGGCGCCCCGAACGCCCCTCAGAACGCCTCCCATTTGAAGCTCGCTTCGCCAGCGTCCGCCGCGCCAACGCAAATTCTTTGCTCATCTCACCCCAGTCGCGCGCTCGCGCCGAACATCAGAACCGGAGTGGCTCGAGCCTGCAATGCGCCCTGAGACGCCGGAGCTCTTTTCCACACACCGCGCGCATCTTCTCATGGCCCCGCCTCTCCTTCCAAGCCCCGCATGGCCCCGCGGGCGCGCGCCCCGCCGGAGACGTCGTATCCACGGCCCTCCCCGTGCTCCTCACAGCACCCAATCGCCCCTCACAAATGATAGATGCATAGGAAACATTCATGCGTCAATCGGAAGGGCCAAACCAGACGGCCCACCGCTCACCCCTCGAGCTCCGGGCCATCGAAATCTGTGAACCTGCGCAAACTTACCTTATAAACACCTCCATCCTCTCCTATCTGCCGCGCACCGTCGCGCCTTCAATTCCGCGGCCGCGCGCGACTTTAACTGCCGCGAGACGCGCGCCCACCTGCGTTCTTGAAGTCAGAACAACAACTCAACTCGACAAGGGTTTGGGCCTCAAGGCCCGATGAATCCTGTCGATGAACTCTCTGCGTTTCTGAATGGCGGTGCGCGGGAGACAAAGATTGCCCCGGCCACCTAAACTGGGCGCCCCCGAGACACCCACAATTGCCACGCATCCAACGCTGCGACTCAGCACCGAAGAAAACCCATGAGACGAGCGCGCCCGCCCCCCCGAGCCATGAACCTCGACTCCAACTGGTGGCTTAAAAACGCCACCCCTGCGCGGCCTCGAGCCCCCCTCGCGAGAGGCCCAACCATTCCGTCCTCCGCGCTGCGGAGGCGCTGCAAACGCACCCGCTGCGCCGCGCCCTCGACCCGCCCAGGGCGAGCTGCGAGGTCGCAGCTGCAACAGCTCTCGGGGCGGGCGGGGCGCGGCGGCGCCGCTGGCAGAGGGCGCGCCGCGAATTTCAAACCCCGCCGACCGCCGGATGGACTGCCGAGCAGTCGGCGCCGGCAACGCGGCCCTCGAGTTCGTCGCGCGCCGGCCCAGCATTCGCCTCTGAAAAAGTTTTCGCCCAAAACGTTCCGTTTCAAACAACCTCGCTTCTGCGGCAGCCGCGTCAGCCGAAGCAATGTACCCGCTGCCCCTTCGAATGCCCAACTCGGGGGAGTATATTGGGCAATGTCGCAGGCCTCGACGCGGGGGGAACTCTCGCGAGCGTGATCCGATTCGCCCCGCCCTGAACACGGCGCGCTACCCAGCGCCAGATGTCAGACCGCTCGCCTTCGATATCTCTGGCTAAACCATCCTCGCACCAATTCGTCACTATCATGACAAAACGCCAGCTGTTTCAAAACAGTGCACAGCCGCGGAGGACGCCCCAGGCCACCCCCTCGGAACCGACTTGCTCTGGCCCGCAAGGGGCCCGTGCAAGGTCGGGTCTGAGCGAGGGGGAGTCGTGGGCGCCATCCTAGCCAGAGCAAAGCCAGCTCTCCTCAACCTATCACCTCTGGCCGCAGGTCCTCCAAGCGCATCTCAAACAGCGCGCAAAGGCCGCGGCAGCGCGCCGGCGGCGAACGCGCCCCCCCCACAAATCGGTGGAATCCGGAGGTTGGGTCGGTAACCTCCGGAGGTTACCGATTCCCCCCCGGGGAAGGAATCGGTAACCTCCGGAGGTTACCGATTCACCCCTCCCAACAGACACCACCAGCGCAAGAAGCAAGCCCGCGCAACCAGAAGGGGCCGCAGGCCGAGGACACGCGCACCGAGAATGGGGCCCTTACCTCCCCTTCCCCGAGGAGCGGGCAGACCCTTGGAAACAGACGAGAAAACCAAGGGAGGGGAGGGCCGAGGACAAGGTCGGTAACCTCCGGAGGTTACCGATCCCCCCCCCTTCCTCCCTGAGAGAGGAGGCAGCCCTTGAAAAGATACAAGAAAACCGAGCGAGCCGAGGACAAGGTCGGTAACCTCCGGAGGTTACCGATTTCCCCCCCCCCCTTCCTCCCTGAGAGAGGAGGCAGGCCCCTGAAAATATACAAGAAAAACCGAGCGAGGGCCGAGGACAAGGTCGGTAACCTCCGGAGGTTACCGATTTCTCCCCCCCCCCTTTCTCCCGCGAGAGAGGAGGCAGGCCCCTGAAAAGATACGAGAAAAACCGAACGAGGGCCGAGGACAGGGTCGGTAACCTCCGGGGGTGACCGATTTCCTTACGAGGAATACGAGGAGGAGGAGGAGGAGGAGGAGGAGGAGGAGGAGGGGCAGAGGACGAGGAGGAGGATGGGGGAGGAGTGGGGGAGGAGGACGAGGAGGAATAATAGGAGGACAAGGAGGACTAGGAGGGAATGGAGAATGAGGAGGGAGACGAGGAAGAGTATGAGGAGGAGGAGGAGGAGGAGGAGGAGGAGGAGGAGGAGGAGGACGAGGAGGAGGAGGAGGAGGAGGAGGAGGAGGGGCACGGGGAGGACGAGGAGGAGGAGGATGGGGGAGGACGTGGGGGAGGAGGACGAGGAGGAATAATAGGAGGACAAGGAGGACTAGGAGGAAAAGGAGAATGAAGAGGGAGACGAGGAAAAGTATGAGGAGGAGGAGGAGGAAGAGGAATGTTATGAAGTTTCGGGCGAAGCCCAGGGCGCTGGCGCGGGGGACCAGTCGACATTCACGTAGGTTCCCCGTGGTGGTTCCTGGAGGGGCTTGGGGGTCTCAAGATCCCACCTTGAAATTCATCCAGGGTCCGAGGGTATCCCCCGGAGATTTTTAGGCCCTTTCTTACGAGTTGTTCTCGGATAGTCCAATGGTCCCCCTGAGGGTCGCCTGAAGAGTTTCACGGCTCCCCCGGAGAATCTTGGTTCCCGCTGGGGTTCCTGGTAGGTTTCAGGATCCACCAAGAGATTCTTGGTGGTTTTTGGTGGACTCCATGATTCCCTTTGTGGCGCCAGGAATGTTCGAGGGCTCGACAAACAGATCTATTGTGCCGAGTACAAAATCAGTCATGAGACCGACACTATAATCGAAATTCAAATGGACAGTGATATCGATAGAGAAATCAGTTGTGAGACCGATATCGAAGTCGTTTCTGACAGATTAAAAACTCGATTGTGAGATCGACTGTGAGACCGAAAGTATGGACCGACAGTGATTTCGATAGTGATGTCGTCAGCTCGATCGATGGTGTTATCGTTTTTTTTATTTTTTCTTCTCCTTTTCCAACTCGATGCTGGACTCGGTGGTAACACCGACAACGATCGTTTGTAACCGAGGAAGATAACAACCTTGATTCCAACCGCGGGACCGACATTGAGATCAATAGTGATATCGACGGTATGATATCGATGGTGGTATATTGTTCGATGGTGATTATGATGGAGACCCGTACTGGTATCGACCGTATGATCCATGCCAATGTGGACACTAGGGGTTAATAGGGAGATTCGTTGTGATAGCGATACTGATATCAATAGCGTGACCGATCTTGATATCGATTGTGGAATCGATGGTGTGATCAACCGTGACAGCGTTAGTTGGATCGGTTGTGAAGTCGGTATTCACATAGATTGAGCCGTCTTGTTGTTGAAGCCAGACGCGAGCTCGATGGAGTTCGGGCTCTTTTCCCCCTGAGCCTTGTTATCACCCCAGCGCTTGCCGTATAGGTTAAAAGGTTACTGGATGTCGTAGTGGTCTGTTCGATGTGGCCTCCGTGGTCTCCCCCCAGGGTTTGTCTTGTTGTCCTCCTGGTTTTGCATTCTGGCTGAAAGATTGTTGTCTTCGAGCTATATAATATGCTCGTTGGAGATTCTGCACTCCGTGAGGGGGGTACGTAGGAAGCAGTGCCTATTTCCATGGGGGAACTTGTGCATAGTCGCTCATTTTTGCTATGCTCACGCTCCTCCTGCTGTTTGCATTGGGCCCGCACCCCCTTCGCAGCAATCTCGGCTGTGCTATTGCAGTATCTTCTCTGAACTTTCCACAGCCGTTCCACTGAATTGTGCTGTTGTCATGGTGTGCTTGCGGGGGCTCCTGCGGCTTGCCAGTGCGAGCCATGCAATTATTCTGTTTCGCCGGCAGACCGTGCGAGGTCAACCAGTGCCTGGTGCCCGATTGCAGTTCCGCGCAACCCAGGATTTGGGTGGATACGGGTGCCACGTGCACCCGCGGTTACCAAACCGGCAAGCAGATGCAGCTTCGGGGGCCCAGCAGTTTTTTCCTCTCAGGGCTTTGGTCCTGCGCCGCCCCAGGCCCGAAGAGCCAGGAGCGGCGCCGCAACAGTTCGGGGGGGGCCCAGCGCTGATCCGACAAACCCAGGCGCGCCTCCGCAAGTGTGTTTCTGTTGTATGTGATTGGTATGTTTGGTTCGAAGAGGAGGAACGACATAGACACAAACATGAACTTTCGGCGGTCTTCCGCGGAAATCCTGCATCTGCGCTGGGTTCCCTCGGGGGCGCTTCGGGCGCCGCGCCTCGCGCGTTCCGCGCGCCAGGGAAGGGGCCCACCGCTGATCCAGGAGATCCACAGTGAACGCCCAAAAGTTTATGTGAATGTCGTTTTTCTTCTTGGTGCCCCTCCCAGGAGTACACTCAAAATGACACCGAGGAGGGCTGGCTTCCAACTGATCTGGATGACTCTTGCAACCTCATGATGTTCCCAACGCCCCATGGCGACGAGGCGCAATCCGTGGACGAGGATGTCGACCAGGACGGGCTCCCCGTGAGCATGCCCGTGGAAGAAGATATCGAAGTGGACGGGTTCCCTCTGGGCACTCGTCGCTGGTCTTCTCGTTTCTTCTCACGCGAAGAATCAGAACCCATGGGGCAGGAGCTCGATGCGATCTCGTCTTCCCAGCCAAGGACCCCAGGGAACTCTTCAACTGCTCTCGCGCTGGCGTCGCAAGCGCTCGCGGTGCCTGCGGCCCAAGATGATGACAAACCAGCCCCGGCCAAGAAACGCAAGACACAATACGATTGGAGGCCGTTTATCACCGAACCGTTCGACGGTGCCAAGACGCTCCGGGAGGCTGCCAGGGCATTGCTGAAAAGTCTCGGCTTGAAGTACCACTCTCTGGCTCCGAACGCGCACGGGGAGAAGCCAGCCGTCATTGCAAAGTGCCGTGGGTGTGATCAATGCGATAAGGTTTGGAATTTCTACATGCTCGAGGGCGAGCAGATTTTGGTAGCTAAGCAGGTCGGGGGAATGCTCAGGCAAAAAGAATCTGGCTTTAATCAAGAGAGAGAGAATTGCCGAGAATATGCGAAGCTTGGGCCCCCCGGTAAAGCGCGGAAAAAATGGACCAGGCAGGCGTTCCGGAATCAGAGCGCCCGAGTGATGAACAGCTCGCCAACCGACGCAAGCTCGAGAAGCAGAAGCACGAGCCAGAAGGGCCCAAGACGTTCCCAGTGCTTGGGCGCCTTTAATATGTTTTTTGGGGATGCCCCAGCAAGCGTCCATTTATTCCGATCGCGTTCGTATCCGACAGCCACCGAGGAAGCATTCCTCGTGCCGTTCGCGTCTCCGGCTGCTCTCAAATTGGCGCCCGACTTGCCCACTTCGGCGTTCTTAATGGATCCGTGAGCCTTCGGCCGTCGACGCCGCCCCAGCCTTGCGCGCGTCCGCGGCCGCCTTGGCTCAAAGCGGCCGGCCGCCCAGATTTGTTTGTGCCTCACCGCGAGGCACGCAATTTGTATCGAGACTAAAAGGTATTCCCACTTATTTGAGATGGCATGAGGGGGAGGCTTTACAACGTGTAAAAGCAACTTCATCCCAAACCCAACCAAAACCCAACCGAGACCCAACCAGAATGCGGGCAAAACATGTGTATTTTGAGCACCACTTACACGGGTTTTGGCCGCATTTCCAACCAGAACCAACCACGAATCAACCACGGCCATTCGGCTGGTTGGCGGCTGGTTGGCGGCTGGTTGGCTGCCAACCAGCCAACCAGCCAACCAGCCAGCCAGCCAACCAGCCAACCAGCCAACCACCCAGCCAGCCGACCAAACGGCCAGCCAGCCTGCCTGCCAGCCTCCCAGCCAGCCAGCCAACCAGCCAGCCAGCCCGCTGGCCAGCCAGCCGACCAGCCAGCCAGCCAGCCAGCCAGCCAGCCAGCCAGCCAGCCAGCCAGCCAGCCAGCCAGCCAGCCAGCCAACCCGCCTGCCAGCCAGCCAGCCAGCCAGACAGCCAGCCAGCCAGCCAGCCAGCC
>CAUYUJ010019721.1:101957-172766 GCA_963575745.1 Prorocentrum cordatum
CCCCAGGGGACCAAAACCGCGACCACGCATGGAAATTGTTGATGAAATCGTTCAAGCGCACCGTAGTGGCGATCCCAGCAATCTCTGCCAGGGCAGCAGCAACACAATAGTTGCGAGTGAAACGTTGTGAAACGGTACATAAAGTGCTCTCCACGGAGTCCGTGAGCCCGCGATGGGCGCCGCCTGGGCCAGGAGGCCATGGGCCCCCTGTGCCCTCCACACATCAGGCGCCTCGATCTTCGAATTGGTAGTTGGCGGTCCCGTGGCCTGCCGTGAAAATCCCACGCACAATCAGACAATCATGAAATAGTGTCGTCTCGATTTTCTCGAGAACACCCGATGTGGTTGGACGAAGCAACAAACACGCAATGTATTATCATCCAATTTCCCTCAAAGTCCTTCACCCTTTCCCCGCTACACACCTCACCCGTCTAACTCGGATTGGGCGATGGGTCTTCAACCGCTCCCGTGCGCAGCAGCCTGCGCCTGCGGTGTGGGCCAACTTCGGTGCCAGAGCAGCGAACAACGCAATGTCTTCTCATCTATTGTCCCCCGCTTCCCTCCTCCTCTCCCACATTCCCGCTTCACTCCTCCTCCCTCCTCCTCCTCTTCTCATCTAACTCGTGGAAGCAACGAGTAAAATCGATGGCCACGCAGCGCAGCTGCCTCACCGCAGGGGCCGCCTGGAAGCCGCTCGGGCACTCCAGACCGACAGAGCAAAAACAAATAACAACGCAATCTCGTCTCCCATTTTTTCTCATCCGTAGAAAATCTGCAGCGCTCAGAATTCGCTCATGCTGGCCTCAAGCACCTGGCTGCCCCGCAGCCGGCGCCCGACGAACAACAAATCAACGCAATCTCCGCTCATCCATTGTGGGCTACATTTACCCTCCCCTGCCCCCAGGAATGCGAACAACAGCGCAATGTCTTCTCACCGCCAGGAAATGCCATGCCAGGGCAATGCTCACGTCGCAAATGGCACGCGCGCCCCTCGAGGGTGGCCAGCAGCAGCCAACCCGTCGACCATCCAGGTCGCGGGGGTGGAAGAGGTGGCGGGGTGGGTGGGAGAGGTGGATCGAATGGGGGTGCTGGAGGGGGCGAGGTAGAGGAGGAGTCGGCAAAACAAGCAATCTCTTCTGACAAGCAGCGCAATCTCTTATTCAACTGTTTTTTTTTTTTTGTGTTGGTGTTGTGTTTCGTTTTGCACATAAGCACTGTTGTTTGTTTGATGTGCTTCTGTATTGCACATATCGCCATTAGTTTGTGTGTGTTGTGATTCGATAAGTGCGCTTGGCAGTCAAGTAGCCCCGCTGCTGTTGCAAGCCCCTTCCCTTGTTGAGCACATGCGGTGCACGGTAATTTTCTTCTGTCACGAACAGGAGGTGGCGCGCCAAGGGGGCAGATTTGAAGAGCCCGCACGCGACGCAAACATTACGCGCGTACACGTGCTCAAGATCTTCCCCGCCAGAGGCGCACTGCGATCAGCGCGCCTCGGGCAAGATCTTTTGCAACAGTGTAACGTAGAATGTTGGTCCTGCGTGCACGCTTTTCGCAGCTGTCCCCATGGCTCGGTTCTCCTGCTCGTCCGCATATGTCCAATAAAAAAGGGTTGCCCTGGGTACTTGCTCTTTTGGCAAGGTCCCAGGCCACGTGAAATTTATACGTTTCGTGGCCGCCCCACGCCTTCCACTCGCGCAGAGCTGTCACGGTGTGGTTCTGGAGCTGTGAGAGAGCAACTGGCGGCATTATGCGGGGCGACCGTCTCATGGCGACTTCCATGTCCACGAGCGCAGAAACTACGCGGCGAAAGTGCCTATGGCCTGCGCCGAGAAAGCGCCAATTCTCATCCGCTAAAATCCGAATGACAGGCATCAGTCTCCGCGTTTGTGCAGCTTTCGCCTTCAGGCGGGGGCGCACGCCGCCAGCATTTAGCTGGCTGTACTTTAAACGGTTGATTATTGAATGCTTGCCGCGCGGCATACGGCGCATTCTATAATGCGCCTTGAGGCGCCTGCGCAAATGAACCATGTCATCGACCCGCCGCCGCTCCACAGTGGGCGATGGGGGCCCCCAAGCACGCCTTTTGACGATAATGGGAATGGAGATCGAGGGCAGACAACGTCGGATGAGGAGGAATGACCAGAGGATCTCAGAAGTGAGAGGAGCAGGTAGGTTGCGAACTCGGCATGCGCGCGGGCCCCCGTTCTTCAGCAGATTGCGCAAAACTTGCATCAATCAGTTTCAGCATGACCTCACCAGCAACATATTGGCTGATGCCGAGGTCGAAAACGCGCATACAATCGAGGTGAAGACAATCGACACTAAACCCTCTGATGGTGAACAGCGGGCTCCAGAATTGAATGTTGGAAGTGTTTGCAGCGTTGAAAAACGTGAGCCAGCCTGGCATATCCACGCCAAGGGGCCCACCTGTGCCCACGAGGGCGTGCCAATCAAGTAGGTTTTCGTCGCAAATGACGATCCACCCCACGGGCAGATGAAGCTCTGGAAACGGCCTTACCAGCGCAAAACCACCATATTTGCGCGAAAGCTCCATGCACCTTAGAAGCCTGCGCAGCTGGGCACGACTTTGCACGTACCTTTTGGTCGCGCACGCCCCGAGGTCATCATTAAAATCGCTACGCTGGCGGGGGCGCCAAGGGCAGAGGGCCGACGCGCGGGCAAAATTAAACATATCAGCGCGGGATGCGTTGCAGCAGAAACATGGGTGCTGAACGTGCGTCCAATTTGTAAAACCGAAACAAGAAACATATTCTAACAAGTCTGCGCGATACTCCACGAGAGCGCCATATTTCCCGAAGGGGAGGCCGCGGTGGAGCTCGCGAAGCTCTTGGGAAAAAGGCTTTTGGTTGTGGTCCAGGGACGGAAACGTGCCAGCGGCGAGCGCCGAGAATGACCAGGCGATCACCTTTTGTATTACTTGCATCGTGCACCACCCTTTGCACGAGCACTGGCAAAGGTCAGATTTTTTAACAGTGCAAATCAAATGTCGTTTTCTGTTGGGATCCACAGCCGAACTCCAATACCAGCAAATAAATGAATCTGTTTTCGAGAACGGAACTCCGTCTGAGTATAGCGCGAGAGGAACGGTGTCTGCGTGTCCTCTTTCTAAAACAACAGGGTGCGAAGCATACGTCCCAGGCAAATCATTAATACCAACAGTGTTGAAATCTGCAGGACGTTGCTCCAGCAGCTCGAAAAACCTCTCGCGTGGTAAGCTGATGGGGAAATCTTTATTCAAGTATCTCGATTCCGTATGTTTGCTCCACATGGGAACGGCACACGTGTAAAATGATGCAGCACGTCCCTCACCCAGTGCATGCCTAATGTGCTCAGCATAATGCCCACGACCCGGAGCGCGGGCTAAGTCTTCAAGGCCAGTGCCCCCTGCAAAACCGCTGGGGTGTTCGCATCTTCCAAACGCAAGGGGAGGGGTGAAAAGGAAGTGTGCAGGGGAGAGGGGGGATGAGTGGAGGACAGCGATGAGGGAGGAGACAGGGAGAACATAAAGAGATAGAGAGAGAGAGAGTGAAAATAAAAAGAGGGAGGTGGGGGATGGAAGATGCTATACTCCACGGGGCTGGCCTGCATGAGTGACGTGGCGTGCTAGAATGCACACGTCAGTGGCCGTCCAGAGGCCACGGCGGCACCTGTCCACCACGTACTCTCGGAGGCCAGATCCGCTGCTTCGGCGGTTCAAACACAGGGCCCTGACAGACGGGATCTAGACGGGATTTAAAACGTCATTCGAGGGGAAGGTCACCTTACCGTCCCTTCCTACAAGCAGGTTTACATGTTATACGCACACGTATGTAATAAGGATGTATGTACTACATTTTGTACATCCATACACATGCATGTAGATACAATATTCTCTCTTTCGGTGTATACGTTATATACATATATGTTTATACAGCCATACATACACACATACATCATACACTCGTCATACAACAACAGCCTCGCACCAGCCCTGTGGTTCACCGCCGACGTGCCCTGGCCTGCGCACCCGTGCCACCCCCACTGCCTCCAGCGCCCACACCAGGAGCGCGACGCGCACTGCCTCCAGCGCCCGCACCAGGGCTGCCCCCAGCGCCCGCGCCAGGAGCGCGACCAGCACTGCCTCCAGCGCCCGCGCGACCCCCTCCACCTCCAGCGTCGGTGGAGAGCAGGGCTGCAGCGGCGCGGGCTGACATGTGTGAACAACGACAACGTATCGTTTGAAACCGAAACGCTTACGGACAAACCCAGTGAAACCGAACGCTTGAAGTGAACAACCACAACGTATTGTTTGAAACCGAACGCTTCAAGTGAACAGCCACAGCTTATTGTTTGAAACCATGGTATCCCATCAGTTCTAGCGTCGATGGCCCCAGGATGCGCGCAGCGACGATGCAAGTTCCTTGAACTCCCCGAGCTGGAACTTGCCCCCACCTGGTCAGCAAACGCAAGGATGCACAGGTACGCATTGGAACAGCACACATCTTCAAGATGCAGCATGATTGCATTTGATGATGGATGTGGCGAGGTGTTCAATGATGTCCCCCCCCCTCCTCCATGCGGGGTATAGAGGCCCCCAGCTCCCAGGGGGGCGTCACCAAACGTTGTTGACCCTGGGACCCCTCTCAAAAACAGAATTGGCTCCTCCACTCCACGCCTCCATAATATGATGTGCGCATGTCCACTGGCATCCCTTCTCGCCCCTCGTTAGTAGAACTGGGGACGGGTGATCAGCAACACTTGGAGTGCCCGCGCGAGCGTATTCGGGGCGACCCACGTAGCACCATTAACGAACTCAGTGCAGAGCATTCTGCAAGGATGCCTGCACCAGTGCGGGAGGTGAAGGCAGGAGCGTCAGGGGGTCGGGCGGGAATGGTTGGATGGGGATCGGGCGGGCGAGATGATGCCCCACCAGCTGAGCGCCGCGATCCCCTCAGACAATCAAGCTGGGAGGGTACTTGCAACCAGGGCGTGTAAACACTACGCGTGGAGCTACACTAAACTTGGAAGGAGGAGAATGATGATGATGATGATGACGATGATTACGATGATGATGACGAGGAGGAGGAGGAGGAGGAGGAGGACGAGGAGGAGGAGGATGAAGAAGAAGAAAAGGGGGGCAATGTGGCGGAGGAAGACGACTGACGAAGGGCATGAGGAAGAGACGTGCAATTCTCGCGAACGCGTCGCTTATTTCGAGCGATGCACGGCGAGCCCCATCCTCGCCTTGCTCGAGCTGTAACGACGCGCACGTCGCGCGCCAGCAAACTGGGACCGATCGGTCCGAAACGTCGGCCTTTGCATGGCCTCGGCCGAACGAGGAAGGGCACCAGGGTCAGAGACGGCCTCGGGCTCTGGGCATGGCCTCAGGCCCCCAAACGAAGAAAAGGTTCCAGGGTCAGAGACGGGCCCGCGCATATGGGGGGGCACCCCCCATCCGCGGGCCCGTCTCTGACTGGGACAAGGGGCGTTGAAATGTTTAGGCGCCCACCCTTCAGAATGGCCGAGAAACATGGCCGATGAGCCCCTCGAGGGCTCCCTTACTATCGAGAGGAGGTCTGATCACTCGATCACTGCCCTCGAAGATATCACCCTCATCTGGAGCTCCTTCCGCCACCCCTCCTTCCGTCGCCCCCCCGCCGATTGTTTCATCATTCTCTCTTCCTTTACGGTGATGCCGGATCCTCCCTCCTCTCGAAATTGTGCTCGGGTCGGGGTGGCGGATCACGGCGGTGCGATCTGCGTGTTGGCCGCGGCGACGGACTGCTGGACAGGGGGGGTCATCTGGTAGAAGCTGTTCGCCTGGAGCCCCCGCTCCCTCTCGCGATCCCCTCGACCGTTGCACCCATGGAGGGATCAACGGGATAGGCGATCACGAGTGGGAGGATCTGTCAATATTGCGTCTTCCGTTGCTTCATCCTCTTCATGTTCCTCCTCCTCCTCCTCCCCCACTCCCTCCTCATCATTCTCCCTCTTCACCCGCTGATGGCCTTTGCGATGGCAGCGACGCACTCGTTGTAGTGCACGTCGGCCTCGGACGACCTGGAAAGAGAGCGATGCGAGACCAATCCGCCATCACTTGGGCCTCGGGGACCAGGCGATGAGGGGATTGCGCTGGGAGAAGTTGCGACGAGGACGAGGACGAGGCGGAGGGGGGGGGGCGGAGAGGGAGGAGGAAGACGAGGAGGAGGAGGATTGATGCGACCGACCTGTTCTGCACATGGTAGACCAACGCATCCTCCTCGAGCTGCACGTGCCACGGCTGCAACCAGGGCATCTCGGACACCTCCGCCCTCGATATTAGTCGAGTTCGTCCTCATCTTTTCGTCCTCTTTCCTCCAATCCTCGTCCTCGTGCTCCTCCTCGCCATCCTCCCCCCTCATTTTTCATCCTGCTGTTGCTCATCGAGTTCTCCTCTCTCCTCTCGCCTGCTCCAGTCGTCCTTCCCAACCTCGTTCGTGCATTCGCCTCCTCATTCATGATCATTCCCACTCCTAGTCCTCCGCTACCTCGACTGCAGCTGCAGTGTTCCTCGTCAGAGGGCCAAGCATCCCTCCAGTTGGCTGGAACGGGACCCGTGGTCGGCCGTCTGCATCATCATCATCGGCAGCAGCATCAACAACATCATTGACATCATCATCGTCTTGATCATCATCATCATCATCATCATCGTCATCATCAGCATCATCATCATCAACATCATCATCATCATCAACACCAGCATCATCAGTAGCATCGTCATCATCATCATAATCAGCATACTCAACAACATTATCAGCATAAACTCAAGTGGAGTAGTAATGCGACTCACAATCATAATGCTAGTCATCATCACCATCACCATGAACCTTGCCATCATCAGCATCATCAGCATCATCTCACCACTCACCACCATCAGCTTCACCATCAGCCACAGCAGCACCATCATCATCAACACCTCCTCCTCCCACCTTCCAGCCAGACAGCAGCGCGTGGAGGTGGGTAGCAGCTCCCAGGTTCGTGGCCACGCTGGTGCCGATCTGGATGGATCCTGCTGTCGAGGGCGTCGCTGCTGCTCCAGGCTCGTCCTGGGCTTGGGGAATAGGATACTCAAGACTTCTCCATCTCCCTAATCATGGGGATGGAGGGTTGATTATCATATTCTCCTCGAGGTATTCCCACCCTCATCGCATCATCCTCCACATCTCGTATCACGCTCCTCCTTCTCGTACCCCCCTCCTTATGTCACAACTCCTCCTCCTCCTCCTCCTCCTCAGTATCCTCCTTCCTCTTGCTCATCTCGTCCCCTTCCTGGCACCCTGGAAAATCCGTAGCGTCCTGATCCATGTATCCTACCTCCTCCTACCCCCACCTCCTTGACAGCCTACCCATCTGAACATTATGGCATCATATTTGTATCATCTATGTTTTCCCTCAGCGTCCTCATCATCAGTGTAGCTGCTGTAGGAGTCGTCATCGTCCGAACCGCTGTCCAGGGCCTCCGCCAGAAGCGAGGAATCGGGGATGGATGAGCTCGGAGAGGAGGTTGGAGGACGAGGACCTCGAACAGGACAGATGCACGCAAGTCACGGGAATAGTGTTATTCGAGGTTCTCGTCCTCCGTCCTCCACTTCGAAGCTAATCCATTTCGATCCCTCCCTCCCGTCTGGCCTGCGAGCAGCGACCAGCAAGGTCGCGCCTGACGGGCTCCACCGGCTGCTGGTCGCTGGTCAAGCTGGTCTGCAGCCTCTGGCCGTGGTTGGTGGAGACCCGCTCGTAGTCTTCAACTCGCTTGAAGACCTCCTCACCGTGCTGCCTGTCCACCTGGGCTGCCCCTTCTCCTGCTCATCCTCGTCCTTATCCAGGGCTGGATTTTCATCTGAGTGGTTTTTTTTTTTTTGACAATTCCAGGGCCTGGCAAATCGAGGGCACAACTACGAAACACATAAATCTTGTTTAGGTCAAATCACCCTCAGCCTGGATACACGTATTTGTTAGAATCCTCATCTTCTCTCGGTCTCTTCCTCCTCCTCCTCTTCCTCCTCCTCCTCCTCCTCCTCCTCCTCCTCCTCCTTCTCCTCCTCCTCCTCCTCCTCCTCCCCCTCCCCCTCCTCCTCCTCCTCCTCCCCCCCCTCCTCTCCCTCCTCATCTAGCTTCTCTGTTCCCCCATCATCCTTATCCTCATCCTGCCCACCTTCACGTGTCCACGGCGCGCCCTGCAGGTAGCGATGATAGCTTCGGCGCGCGCCACGGCCCTGTATAGGCTCGATGTTTACTCCCTGCACTCGGGCTGCTGAATTAAGGAACGATGGATAAGGAACGAGACCCCTAGGACTAACAACGCTTGCGAGGGTATCATGGGGCAGACATGGAAGGACCTGAGGAACATCGAGTACCCTCCGAACCCAAACTGTTCCTTTTTTCAGCGTATTGTCTGTAGGCGAGTCCACCATCCTCCCATTGATCATCAGTCGATCTTCTCGTGGATCCCCTCATCGATCATCCAATCGATCTCGCCTCCTCACTCCCTCCTTCCTCCTATCATCAAATCCTCCCATCGGCAATCCATCGATCTCACTCGTAGGTCCTTCAATCGATCCTCATATTCCCACCTTTCCTCACCGATGTCATCTTCCCTCCTTAGATCATTCTAGCCTCGCACCCCTCTTCCATCATCACTCCATCCTTCGGCGTCCCCTTCAAGCAAACAAGAAAAACGACGATTCCTCACAGACATGGGGCAGTCGGGCAAGGCTGCGTTGTAACCGAAACTCACCAGCAGCTCGTCTTTCGTGTACCATTTGTCCTCGTGGCCGCTGCTCCTGAGCCTCTCCTCGTACTCCTGCTTCTCGACTTGCACGAAGTCGAAGTTGCCTATCGCTCATGCTATATGTTCACTATCGTCATCCTTCTTCCTCCTCATCTTCTTCCTCATGCTTATTTATCCTCATCGTTTTTTTTTTCGACCACTCATCCTCATCATCGACGTCTTTATCTTCTTCCCCTCACCCTCCTCCGCACCATGTTCATATTCATCTTCCTCATCCTTCTCCGTCAGGTAGCTCCTTCTCGGGTCCGATCATTTGGTACAGTGCAGTTTTTTAATGCATGCTCTGCGTGCGGATCATGTATAAAAAAAATGCAGGGTTTAGTACTAAAACCAACGATGAGCTCATGCATGAATTTATGCATAGCATTAAAACCTGCCATGCAATGTTGTCCCTTCCTCCTCATATCCTCCTTCCCCAGAGCCCTCTCGTCGAGCCTGTCTCCTGCCAGCGCCGCAGCCAGTGGTCCTTTTTGTCCTGGCTGAGTTTCTTGAACTCATCGTGCAGCTCCATCTTGGTCTTCTTTGCGTGGTACCTGGGGTGATGATATCCTCCTTCCTCCCCTCGTTCCTCATCCCTCCTTCGATCCTCATCCCCCCATTCTTCTCTTCGATCCTCATCCCCTCATTTCTTTCCTCATCCTCATCCCTCCATTCTTCTCCTCGGTCCTCGTGCCTCGAATGTCCATCACTCCTCCTTCGATCCTCATGTCCTCATCATTCATCAATTCATCCTCTCCTTTTTTTCAACCTGGTTTGTCATCCTTTCCTCGCCTCCTCATTCGCTCCGTTACCTCATCCCTCCTTCCCACCTGCTCAGAACAAGTACAACATTCCTCCTTCCCGCCACATGTTCCCTTCATTCCCACCTGCTCCTTTCCTTCCCACGTGTTCCCACCTATTCCTCATTCCCACCTGCTCATAAGTCATTAAAGCACAAGGCGCCGTAAACGCTGCAGCGCGTTTTCGTGCTCCGTGTTCGCCTCCCTGGCCCGCTTCAGCTTCTCCTTGTTCGGCGCCGCTGCAGCCGCCGCCTTCGCCTCCGATAGGGCGCGGCGCAAGCATCCTCATCGCCTCCTGGGTCCTCTAGCTCCCGAGCTCAGGGAGACGAAATCTATACATGTCCACTGTTCCCTGGACATGGCGTGCCATGTATATGTGTATATATACACACGCATATATATGCAGCTGTGCATAGATATGCATATATCCTGGGTCCAGAATGGGCCTGACCAGGGTACCAGTATATGTATAGATTTCGTCGCCCGATCGGGCGTCGACTTCGGTGCGAGTGCAACCCGAGTTGCACGCGTACCGAAGTCGACGCGCGGTGATCGAGGACCCCTCCGGACTCGAGCGGGGCAGTTCTGGACAGGAGGCCTTCTGGTCAGCATTCTTGCGCTTCGGGGGCATGGCGCCAGCGCGGCGCCTCACCTGTTGCCCAAATGCGCGGGCCGCGCTGGTTCGAAGCGGCAGTGCATACATATATGGTACCACCGTACGTGCGCGTGGTGGTGGTGGGTCGTGGTGGCGGTGGTGGTGGTGGGTGGGTGGTGGTTGTGGTGGTGGTGGTGGTGGCGACGTGGTGATGGTGCTTGTAGGTGTTGGCGGTGGTGGTGGTTGGTGTGTCGCGTAGGTTGCGAGGCTGCTGCAGTTGGGTTTGATGGGTGCAATCGTGGGGGCTGGGGGCGGTGTGTGCGGGGTCCTTGGACGATCTGGGGGGCGGCCAGGGCGGCCGCGCGGGGGCGGGGAGGTGATGGGGCACATGCGCGCGCGCGATGGAAGAAACATGAAAACACATGAAAACACATGAAAGCACAGGAAATGAAAAAAACATGAAAAACATGAGAAAAAAACATGAAAAAAAACATGAAAACCTGAAAAAACATGAAAAACCATGAAACACCACGAACATGAAAAAACATGAAAAAAACATGAAAGAAACATGAAAAAACATGAAACACATGAAAACCCATGAAAAAAACATGAAAAAACATGAACATGAAAAAACATGAAAAAACATGAAAGAAACATGAAAAAACATGAAACACATGAAAAAACATGAAAACATGAAAAAAAACATGACGCGGGAAAAAACACATGAAAGAAACATGAAAAAACATGAAAACATGAAAAAACATGAAAAAACATGAAAAAACAACATGAAAAACCATGAAAAAAACATGAAAGAAACATGAAAACACATGAAACACATGAAAACACATGAAAAAAACATGAAAAAAACATGACGCGGGAAAAAACATGAAAAAACATGAAAGAAACATGAAAAAAAAACATGAAAACATTAAGAAACATGAAAAACATAAAAACATGAACATGAAAAAAACATGAAAAAATGAAAGAAACATGAAAAAAACATGAAAAACATGAAAAAACATGAAAAAACATGACGCGGGAAAAAAACATGAAAAAACATGAAAGAAACATGAAAAAAAAAACATGAAAACATGAAAAAACATGAAACAACATGAAAAAACATGACGCTGAAAAAACATGAAAAAACATGAAACAACATGAACAAACATGAGAACACATGAAAAAAAACATGACAATGAAAAAACATGAAAAAAACATGAAAAAAAAACATGAAAAAACATGAAACCACCACCGCCCGCCCGAAACCCGCAACGCACCCGCGTCTCCCAACTGTCGACGCACCCCCGCCAACGCACCTTTGCCGAAAGCCCGCTAATCCGCCGCCACCGAACCCCCGACGCCCCCCCCACGACCAACGCGCCCCCGCCGATCGCCCCGTATACGCCCGCCCGATGATCACCCCGCCGCCACCGAACCTCCAGACCGCTTCCAAACGCAGCGTAATCGAGCGCGGCTGGGAAATCCTCAGCGATCGAGCCGCGCGAGCGCTTGAGCCCGACTATAATCCCCGTGCCCCAACCATAACGCAACACCTCACACCCCAAAGTGTCCACTTCCGAACGCAGTGGTCGATCAGCGCGGCTGGAAATCCGCAGGTCGATCGATGCATGTATGCAGCGGTCCTCTCCGGAGCCCAGCACAATCATGTGCACCTGGCGGCGGGGGGCAGGGGGGGGGGAGCGCGCGCGTGCGGGCACGCGTCCGTGCATCATGTGGTGGTGGTGGTGGTGGTGGTGGTGGTGGTGGTGGTGGTGGTGGTGGTGGTAGTGGTGGTGGTGGTGGTGGTGGTGTGGTGGTGGTGGTGGTGTGTGTGTGTGTGCGTTTGTGTTCAGATCTGATGTTATTCTCTTCGCCCTCGGGCAGCAACGCACTGAAGCCACATACTCTAGCGTCAGTACGCAGAAGAAACATATTAAAAACACGGGCGCGCGCTGTACATGCAATCATTTCAGATCGTTGGGTTTGTTGCCAGGGGTGGTGTGCTGGGTTGTTAGTTCGTTTATGCAATACATTGGTTGGGTTGTGGGGTTGTCGATCACATGTTGGACATCGCATGCATCAGTTTCATGTGCGTTCGAGGTGGGTGTGGGGTGTGAGCTCGTGGATTATGTGAGTTCGGTTGTTCGGCAGTGGTGGTTGTTCTGTACTCGGGTTGTGGTAGTGGTGGTAGTGGTGGTTGGGCTGGGTCGACGGTTCGGTGGACGAGTTGGGTGGGTGGTGTCGGGTGGTTGGTGCTTGTACAGTAGTGGTGGCTTGTATGGCTTACGCAACCTGCTCATCATGCACTGCCACATCAGTCCACTTCCGAACGCAGCGCACACATGACGATGCAAACAAGCAAATCCCCAGCCCCATGTCACCAGTCGGAGTGCTCCCCGGCTCGAGCGCGGCTGGAATCCCACCGCGTTCGATCCCAGAACTGCGCGCAAGGCAAGACCATGCACCGATCGCAACGTTCAGGCCACAATCGTCCGAGTGGTCCTATGCACCACCTCCTTGTCCGTTCGATCGACCCCTGAATCATCCTGAACACAATTACATACATACACACATACATACATACATACATACATACATACAGACACCCAGACATACAGACATACAGACATACAGACAAACATACATCACTCGAGGATCTCGCTGCGTATGCGAGGCAGGATTGAAGCATCCTCAGAGACTCGACTCCTGAACCATCCTTGGGGGTCCTAGGCGGGTGCCCGTTTGCACGAACCGTTTGGCGCCCATGGCACATGCATTCTGAAATCATCCTGCAGAGGGGCCTCTCGGGAGAGCGCAACTCGAGGGACAGTGAGGGGGACAGCGTCGACGTGAGGGGGAAGGGAAGTTCGAGGGAGGGAGGCTGGTAGGAGGGTTGTGGCATGGGGGAGGGGGCGTTGGACATCGTTCTATCGAACGAGCGTTCTCGAGCTGGAATCTCCTGGACTCGAGGGGAGGGCGGGCAACTATTGTGCCTCGCGGCCTGCGCTTGATCTTGCCAGCGCTCGAGCTGGTCCGTCAGCGCGCGTGCAAAATAATGCGCATGCGGTCTCTTGAGACTCTCGCTCTCTCGCTCTCTCTCTCTCTCTCTCTCTCTCTCTCTCTCTCTCTCTCTCTCTCTCTCTCTCTCTCTCTCTCTCTCTCTAGCTCCTCTCACCCTCCAAAAATGAAGGGGGCTATACGGAGCCGCGGGGACGCTCAGCTCCACCAGTACACCACCAGTAGTATACGTCGCCTGGTCAGGGCACGATTGAGGTAGAAGTGAGGGTATGGGAAGGAAGAGGTGTAGAGGATGAATGTGCGAGAGTAGGAAGCAGGGATGGATCTAGCAGGAGGAGGAGAACTCTTGCAGAAAGGCGTAGGAGTTTATATCGATGGAGGGCGGAGGGGAGGGACGAGCGAGGAGGTAAACACGAGGAGTGGGAGGCGCACGTCGTGGAGAAGGCGCTCGAAGAGGAGTGAGGAAACTAATCGTGTATGTATGTACATATATATATATATACATCACAGGACTGGGGATCGAGGGGATAAGTATGGCCCGATGCTGGCCTGGGCCATGCCACGGCCCACACGTAGCAGGTCATCTTCTCGATGTGTCGTCACCTCTGGGAAGGAATCATGATGATACACATGGCAGATGTGCACCGAAACTCCGTCAGCTGGGGCCTCAGGAAGATAAGGGTTGCAGGCGTAAGGAAGGCTGGAGCACCAGCAGCAGATGAGAGCAGAAGGATGCGGATCGATGTAGACCATTCGCTGCTTTGTGATGTCAGGGTCGCGTGGGCACAGATTTGCCCACGTGACCCTGGCACCACAGGGAGATGCTTCGAACGTGTAGATTTTGAAGTTCAGTGCTCCCGATCATCCTTATGTGCTTCTTCCCCTCCACCCTCCTCCGAGCTCGTCCTTCCCAGCCCCATCCCGCGCTATCTTATGCTTGTCTTCCTCCTCTCTCCTCCTGCTGGCATTCCTCTCTCCTCCTTATATTTCTCTTCCTCCTCTCTCCTCCTTATACTTCTCTTCCTCCTCCTCTCTCCTCCTTATACGTCTCCTCCTTCGTCCTCTTAGGCCCAGGATCTCACCTAGGATCCACTGGAGGAGCGCAGCTCGTTCACAACACTGTTCCTGTACGAGCTCACGACAGCCTTGGTGACGGTCGGCTTCTCGATGATCTTCTGCATGACGTACTTCGGGGCCATGCGGGGAGGAGGCGGAGGGGGGGGATGGCATTGACGATGGGAGGTGGGAGTTGGAACTATACGAGGGATGAGGACGGTGGGTCATGGGAGGACTGAAAGGCTGCAGGAGTGGGAGGAAACAAGGGCCCGTGTAGCCACGAGCCCAGAAGAGGGAGGACGGTCTGAAATAGTCATCCCCCTCGAGCTCGCCTCTGCGTCGACCTCTTGATCGCCATCCTCCCTCTTCCTTCCTCCCCCCTCCCCACCATCCTGCAGCCGCTCGATCAGCTCCCCTCCTCGTCCTCCTTCCCCTGGTGTCCTTCATGCACGTCTCGCTCAGCTCCTTGGCATTGTCGCTCTCGCCCCACGTCTTGTCGGCGCACTGGATTAATTGCGGCCAGCCATTCGTCACTGTGGTCGCCCTGAACACGATAGTGCTGATCTTCTCAGCACCCCTCCTCTTCGAATTCTGCATTCCTTCATCCCCAAGCCCGCAGAAGCGCGGGCATGGTAGTGAAGGTAGGGCAGATCCCCACTGCCTTATCACCACCCTGGAGATCCACTACCCCTGTCATCGAGGACAAGTGCGTGGACCTCGAGGGTGGGGAAGTACAATGAGGAGAACGACAATGAGGAGGGGGAAGGGGAGGAGGAGGAGGAGGAAGAGGAGGAAGAGGAGGAGGAGTTCAGGATGAGGAGGAGGAGGAGGAGGAGGTGGCGACGAGGAGGGGGAGGAGGAGGAGGAGGAGGGGGAAGAGGAGAAGGAGCAGGGGGGTCCTCTTCATCTTGATGTTATAGAACTCGCCGCCGACCTGGATCGTCACCATGCCTGCGCTGGCTGACCGTTCCTCCCTGTCCCTCCTGCCCCCCCCGTGGGCCTTGGGAGCCTCTTTGACTTGTGGTGAGCAAGGACAGGATGGTGATGATGGTGATGGTGATGATGTTGATGACGATGATGCTAACGGTGATGGTGATGCTGACGAAGCTGAGGACGCTGATGATAAGGAGGAGGAGAAGGAGGAGGAGAAGGAGGAGGGGAGGAGGAGGAGGGGGAGGAGGGGGAGGAGGAGGAGGAGGAGGAGGAGGATGGGGGGAGGAGGATCTTGAGTCACGGCATGCAAGACCGACTTTTCAAAACGAAGTGGTCCTCGACCGCCCCCCCCCCCATTCCGCGCTCCTTCGAGCCCTGGTACCGTCTGGCAGCTCGGCGCTCTGCTCCTCGATCCCCTGGTCGACCTCGGCGCCCTGTCCATCGATCTCCTGGACCTCGGCGCCCTGCTCCTCGATCTCCTGGTCGACCTCGGCGCCCTGCTCCTCGATCTCCTGGTCGACCTCGGCGCCCTGCTCATCGATCTCCTGGACCTCGTCCCCGCTCTCCTGGACCTCGGCGCCCTGCTCATCGATCTCCTGGACCTCGGCGCCCTGCTCCTCGATCTCCTGGACCTCGGCGCCCTCATCGATCTCCTGGACCTCGGCGCCCTCCTCGATCTCCTGGACGGCGCCCTCCTCGATCTCCTGGACCTCGGCGCCCTCCGCGTCGACTGGCTGCACCAGCTCTGCCTACATGCGGAAATCGATGATATGTACATGCGTGCATGGCAGATCTATACACATGTATGCATGCATGGATGTGTATGCCTGCATGCACGTCTGCATGCAGTCTGCACACATACACATGGTATAGATGCATGCCTGTAGGTGTGCACGGCGTATGGTTGTGACTATATGTATATATATATAGATGTATCGGCAGGCATGTCTGCATACGTGGATGGATCGATACATGTATGCATGAATTGCTGTTTTCATGTAAGCATGCATGTTTGTATACATGACTATATGTATGTATGTGTGCATGTATGCATACATACTTGAGTGTGTGTGCATGTATGTATGCATGTGTGTGGGCGTGTGCATGTATGCATGCATCATGTGTGTATGGATGCATGACTCTGTGCATGCATGTATACATATGTGCATAGTCGGTTGCGTAAGCATGCATACATGTATGTGTTAGGTGTGCATGCCTGTATGTCTACATGTAGGTATGCGTGTACGTATGTATAAATGGATGCATACATACATATATATATGGTTGTGACACATATATATATATATACACATATATCTAGATATATGTATGTGTGTGCGTATGTGCGTGTGTGTATGCATGTATGTATGTGTGTATGCACGTATGTATGTATGCATGTATGCATGCATATACGCAGGTATGTAGGCATGTATGTATGTTTGTATGTGTGTATATGTATGTGTGTATGGATGTATGTATGCCTGTATGTATGTATGCATATACGTGTATATATGTAGACATGTATGTATGTATGTGTGTATGTATGAATGTATGTACGTACGTATGTATGTATGTATGTGTGTATGTGTGTATGTATGTATGTATTTATGTACGTATGTACGTATGTATGTATGTGTGTATGTGTGTATGTGTGCATGCGTGTAGGTGCGCGTGCGAGCATGCATAGGAACCAGTACAGAGGGACGGAGCTGCACACATGGATGCGGGATTGAGTATTGCCTAGGCGTGGGGAAGTGAGTGATCGAGGAGGAGAAAAGGGACGAGGAGGGCGAAGAGGACGCGGAAGCCTTCGGTGCTGCTGCTGGGCGCTTCATGCGCTTCATCTGCGTGCTGCCTGCTGTTGCTGCTGCTGCTGCTGCTGCTGGGCGCTTGATCGTCGGCAGCTGCAGCATCGGCTCGTCTTTGATGGCCACCATCTCTTTCTGCTCCAGCTGCTGCTTCTTCTTCGGCTTCTTCGTCTTCTCCTTGATCCGCGACTTCCTAAGAGGTCATCCTCGCCCTCCTCCTCGTGCCGTCCTGCTCCTCCACATCCACCTCATCGGTTAAATGCTTTACCTTCTCTGGTTACGTCCTCATTATCTGTCTCCTCCTCCTCCTCATCCTCATCATCATCATCCTCTTCCTCATCCTCCTCCCTCCTCATCATTCCTTGTACCGATCATCGTCCTCCTTCTCATAACTTGCCTCCTCGCCTGGAGGACGCCCCCATCGCTTTCTGCCTGATCGTCACCATCAGCATCATCATCATCATCATCATCATCATCATCGTCATCATCATCATCATCACCATCATCATCATCATCATCATAATCGTCATCATCATAATCGTCACCATCATCCCACCACCCTCACCAGCATCATCATCACCACCATCAGCATCATCAGCATCATCATCAGCATTATCATCTGCCTTGGCGTCGTATCATCGTTCACTTGCTGCTGCCGCTGCTCGTCCTCCTCCTGGTCCTTCCTCCCTCTCGAACTCTGGTTCACTCGTTCCCTCGATCCTTGGCGTCACCCTGCTCGCGAGCAGGGACTTGATGAATGGGATTTTGCGCTTCGGCGCGGGGCTCTCGATCTTGCCGCGCGGCGCAGCCTGCTCCTCGATCTCTTGACTATCGTGGTCGAGCTCGTCGCCCTTGTGCGCCTCTCTCAAGTCATCCTCTTCCTGATCGTCCTCCTTACTTCATTATCATCCCCCGTCTCCTCAGCATGTTTCCCCTCATCTCTCCTTAGTCTCGATTCTTCTCCTTCTCCTCCTCCTCCTGCTCTTCCTCTTCCCTCACCTGCCCCTCATCCCCTCGTCTCACCTGTGCCTTCCCTCTTACATGTTGGTTTGACTCATCTTCCGTGTTGCCTCCTCCTCCTCTTCCTCGATCCTCCTCCTCCCTCTCTCGATCCTTCTCCTCCATCTTCGCCATTCGTGCTCCTTCGTCCGCTTCGTCAGCTTCTTCCCTGGCAGACCTGTGCCAACATCTGGCGGAAGCCGTCCTCAGTAATTTGCTCCTCATCCTCGCTGTCGTAGGGCGTGATCTGCCTATCTGCGCTGGCCTTGCCAGGAAGGAGGGGGGGATCCGAGGAGGAACAACTGAGAGCTGATGGGTCAGAATGACGAAAGAGAGGACGGAGGCGGGGGTGGACGAGGAGGAGAAGGATGAGGAGGAAGAGAAGGAGGAGGAGGACGAGGAAGCGGATGAAAAGGAGTGCGGGATAGGCGCGAGGAGGAGAAGGATGATGAGGAGGAGAAGTAGAAGGATGAGAGAGGGGAAATGAGGGACGAGCGGGGATCAGAGAAGGGCGGGGGGCGTGGCACGGTGGATGAGAGAGGCGCCTCCAGCTCCGCCCTCGTCTGCTGGATGCACACTCCTGTCATCTTCTGGTAGTGCGCGTGGATGCGCCGAATCGCTCGCCCCTGCAAGTACCTTGGGTTCGAACACTGTTGATGACGGTGGTGGTAGAGGAGGAATGAGGAAGATGAGGGGACGGTGAGGATGAGCGAGGACGATGATGACAATGATGATGATGATGATGAAGAAGATGAAGAAGATGATGATGATGATGATGATGATGATGATGATGGTGGTGGTGATGGTGATGGTGATGCTGATGCTGCTGATGATGATGATGATGATGATGATGATGGCGATGCCGCTGTGGATGATGACGACGATGCTAATGATGATGATGATGTGGATGATCATGTTGATGATGATGTTGATGATGCTGATGATGACGATGCTGATGATGATACTGATGATGATGAGGAGGAGGAGGATGAGGAGGAGACGAAATGAGAGGAGGATGAGCAGGAGGAAGAGGAACAGGAGGCGTTGGATAGGTGCATACTTCTACGCGCTCCTCCTCATCCTACCCCTCCTCGAAGGCGCCACTCCAGTGCTCTTCGTCACCGTCATCTCTAAACCACCTCCTCTTACTCCTGTTCCTCCTCCTCCTCCTCCTCCGCCCTCCTCCTCCTCCTCCTCCTCCTCCTACTCCTCTTCCTCCTCCTCCTCTTCCTCCTCCTCCTCCTTCCCCTCCCTCTCCCTCTCATCCTCCTTCATGTTGCCCCTCGGCACTGGTGTGCCTTCATGACCCTGTTCGTCGGCGCCCTGCCGCGTGCGTCCTGGCTCTGCAGGTGGTTGCGGAGGGGGAGCCAGTACAGCGATGCCCACGCTGCCTCTAGGGGGAAGCATTGCGGGTTCCTCGTTCACCCCGTTCCTCCTCCATCCCTTACCCCACCTTTTCTACATAATACATACCCTGTTCTCCACCTCTCCTCCTCGTGCTCCCGTCCTTATCGTCATCATCGTCTGTTCATTCGGGCCTCCGCACACTTCTGGGAGATGCGCAGCGTGTCCGTGATCGTGTCCAGCGCTTCTGCCATGGTGATCCACACCTGGGACTCACCCCCAGTGGCCCCATCCTCCCCGTCCTCTCTCACAGTCCTTTCTCTCGTCATTGATCCACCTTCCTCGCGCCTCCTCGTCGCATCTCCCCCCCCCCCCTGAGCCACAATTCTCTTGCAGGGCTGGTCAGTGTCGTCCCATTCCCCGGCTGCTGGATCGTACGCTATCCTCATTTCCCTGATCGTTGTCACGTTCTTCCTCATCCTCGACTCTCCTCCTCAATCCCCCTCCTCGTGGATCCGCCCCCTCCTCGTGTCAATTGTGGTACTCTCATATTTTCCCCCATTGCACCTTGATCGTCACTTTGTTCGGACGCGAAGTGTACTCCTGCTGGTAATCCTCGAAGTTCGGGATCTTCGCACCTTGATGGGGCGACGGTGACGACACGGAGGATGGCGCACCAGGGGAATTAGCAGGAGTGAGCTGGCAATGCAATGAGAAGGAAGAGGAGGAGGGCCATGTGAAGGTGAGGCAGAGAAGGAGGCGGAGGAGGAGAAGGATGAGGAGGGAGGGGAAGGGAAAACCCTGTGCAGGAGCAGGAGCCGAGGAAGCATTGAACGCATGCTGATCGACCGAGAGGCAGATCTGCAGAGTTGGGCGAGGGCGAGGGGACGGATATCACGATAAGGAATGATTGAGAGGTGGAGGAAGAAGGGCACCCGCGATGACTGGCTGGCCCTCGGTGTACAGCAGCGCCTGATGGCTGGGCGCGTCCCTCCTCCACCCTGCCACTAGTCCTCCTGGCACCCCCTGCTCCTGAGGCATGCTCGTGATCCTCGTGATCATCCCGATCACGAGGATCAAGAGCATGTGCAGGCCTGCTCCTAGACCACATGATCATCATCGTCCCTCATTATCGCCAGTCTTACCGATCTTCCTCATCTCCTGCCGATCCTCGTCGTCCTCCTCCTCTCCCGTGTCCCCCTTCACTCCCTCACTCCCTGCCTCACTCCCTCGCACTCCTCCTCCTCCTCCTCCTTCTCCTCATCGAGCCTCCCCCTTCTTCTCCTCATCATCATCGCCACCACCACCGTCATCATCATCATCATCATCAGCAACAGCAGCATCATCAGCAGCATCACCACAACCACCAACATTCATCATCATCATCATCAGCATCATCATCGTCGTCATCACCGTCAACATCACCATCATCACCATCAACATCACCGTCGTCATCCTCATCATTACCACCATCACCATGACAATCATCATCACCGTCATCATCAGCATCATCACCATCACCAGCATCAACACCATCAGTAGCAGCATCATCATCACCAGCATCAGCATCAGCATCATCATCATCATCATCCCTCCTACCTTTTCCATTATTCTCCTCCGTTCCCCATCTGCCACCCTCCTCTACCTTTTTCTCTCTCTCTCTCTCTCTCTCTCTCTCTCTCTCTCTCTCTCTCTCTCTCTCTCTCTCTCTTTCTCTCTGTTCTATCGCTTTCCCTCTCTCTCTCCATCTCGTCATCTCTCGTTGCGTGTGTCCCTCTCGTTCTCTCTCTCTCTCTCTTTCGTCTCCTTCTCTCTCTCTCTCTCTCTCTATCTTTCGCTATAATATCTTTCTCTCCCTCTCTCGCTCTCTCGTTCTCTCCCCCACTTTCTCTCTCCCCTCCCTCGCTCTCTTCCTCTCTCTCGATCATGTGTCTTTATCCCGCTCTCTCTCTCTCTCTCTTTCTCTCTCTATGTCTCTCTCTCTTTTTTTTTTTCTCTCTCTCTCTCTCTCTCTCTCTCTCTCTCTCTCTCTCTCTTATATATATATCCTCTCTCGAGATGCATATCTATGTACATACATGTGTACATATCCCACCCTCTCTTTATTTATCTCTCTCCATCTCTCTCTCTCTCTCTCTCTCTCTCTCTCCCTCCCCACTCCTCCGCCCATGGAGCCTTCGCGATGTCCTCTGGCTCCTTCGTGCTGCACGCGCGTCGACGGCACTGCAGCTTCGCGGCGTCGACGGCACCCTTGGAGGGAGGGGGGGGGCCAGCACCCTCGTCGAACCGATGAAGAAGGACGAGAAAACAAGAGGACGAGGAGGAGGAGGAGGAGGAGGAGGGACGGAAGGATGAGCAGGAGGATTGATGATCTTGACACGATTTTCGATGGCGATGTGGAGGATTGCGAACGATGAGGATTGTGGAGGAGTAGGCGAAGGACAGAAAAGGAGGAGGAGTGGGAGGAGGAGGAAGAGGAGGAGGAGGATGAGCAGGAGAAGAAGGAGGAGGAGGAGGAGGAGGAGGAGGAGGAGGCCTCGGGATCGAAGACTGGGATCCCTGCGCGGTCGCACGCCTCGTCGAAATTGAGCCCGAACTGGAAATTGTCTTCGATGAATGCCTCGATCCCACTCCTCTCCTCCTCGACCCTCCTCGGCCTCTCCGATTCTCGAACCGAAGGAGAAGGGCGATGAAGGGAAGGGACTAGGAGGAAACAGGAGGATGAAGAGGAGGAGGGAAGAGGATGAGAGATGATATCATGAGTGCGACGGAAGAGGAGGACAAGGAATGAGAGGGGAGGAAGATAATCACAAAACAAATAGAAGAGGAGGATTGAGGAGGAGGGTGAGGAGGAGGAGGGGGAGAATGAGGAGGAGGAGGGGGATGGGGGAGGCGGAGGAGGAAGAGAAGGAGCAGGAGGAGGAGGAGGAGAAGGAGGAGGAGGAGGAGGGGGGCCTCGGAGTCGGCCGCGGCCTCGGCCGCCATCTGCATGCGCAGGCGCGCGCTGGCGCGCCCTGGAGCCCGGCGTGGGCCAGAGCCAGCGTGCGCAGCGCGCGCGCCGCGCTCGAGGCGCTCCTCATCCCCCCCCTCCACCTTTCCCTCCTCACTTTCCTCTTCCCACCCATCCCTCCTCTCCCCCTTGGGGCCAATTCGCCCCAGACAGTCCACGGCAAATATACACTGGCCATGGGTGAGCCGCAGGCGTGTGAACCTTATAATCGCGTTCTTGTACACAGTGTATGTACACATCAGTACACATGTGACCAATATGCGATAGATCTCGGCTATTGAACTGTGAACGCATATTTTTCCACTTGTATATCTGACTTCAACATGATATCATATATACCATTACATATATATATAGATGTATATCGGTATATATATAAATATATATATATATATATATATATATATATGTATGTATATATATATATGTACGTGTGTCGACTGCAGTCGGCCCCAACATAATATTGCATATTCTTTTTGCACGCGCGACGTCATATGAACAACAACAAAAAATATTACACGTGCCACCCCGAAAACTAAAGGGTGAACACCAATTTCGCACTCGCATATACGAACAAACAATACGTTGCACAGTTCACACTATCAAACAACATGTAGCCTATCGCGAAAGTGCGAAGCACAACGCTTTTCGTATCGCGCGCAGTGTCCACCCCAGGCAACATGGAGTTCTATATTGTGACGCAGCGTATTTTCCTTATCTCGCGCGCGCCCTGGCGCGCGCGCTATAACAAACAATAGAGAATGCACATCTTAATTTCGAAAACTGAATGGTGAAAACCAATTGTTTCACTCGTATTCTGAGGGCCTCAGCCTGGAATTTTACATGTTGAAACAGCATGTTTCCCTTATCGCGCGCGCGCGCCGGCGCGCGGGCAATATATGGAAACAGCGTGATGGAGGCATTGGAAGTACTAGTGAAACAGCTTGTTTCCACCATTCATTTTTCAGGGTGGCGCGTGTCACCTTTGATTTTTTTCATATGGCGCCTTTTGTTTTTTTGTGTTGAGCGCGCGCGCGACAAGGAAAGCGTTGTGTTTGAGGATCGAGCATTCCATGTTGAGGTCGCCAGAATACGAATGAAACAATTGATTTTCACCATTGAGTTTTCGAACTTAAGATGGGCATTGCAGATATGTTGTTGTCGTGCATATTTCCCTGCCACGGCCTTCATAATACCAGTCAAACAGATGGTTTCATCATTCAATTCTCGAATTTATCATGGAAGATTTATGTGCGTTATACAATGACATGCTTACGAACACTCAACATGTGTTGTTGTGTCTCCTTTATTTGTGTATCGAGCGCGTGTATTGTATTTGCAGAAGAAGCAGAGTTTCTACGGCCTGTTGTGATACTTGTTAGAACAACCAAGACGTTTGACAAAAAAACAAGACATCTAACAAAAAACCAAGACATCTGACAAAAACCAAGACATCGCACAATCTGGAACAAAAACCAAGACAATCCACAAAAACCAAGACATTTCGCAGCTATGAAAAAAAAACAATACCTTCGGATGTCTGGGTCCGAGGCCTCAAGATGGCCCCAAGATGGCCCAAGAGGGCTCCAGGAGAGGCTCAAGAGAGCCCCAAGACGGCCCCAAGAGCGCTCCAAGAGCGACCCAAGAGCGCCCCAAGAGGCGATGCGTTGGGCTCCCGAGGGGCAACGCTAACGAATGCTCGCTTCTTGTTTGATCGATGCCCTCCAAAATGGCCCCAAGAGCGCTCCCAAGGCTCCCAAGAGCGCTTCAAGAGGGCACACAGAGGCGCCCAGGAGGCCCCAACAGGCGCCTAAGAGGCCTCCAAGATGCTCACAAGAGACCCCCAAGAGGCCCCAAGAAGCTCTCCGAGGCACCCAAGACGCTCCAAGAGGCCTCCAGTGGGGGACCTTTCCTCTGCGTGCTGCCCACTTCCCTGATTGAGGCCACGCGAAGCGTCTAGAGTTTAAGCGACGCCAAATACGTTGCATAGGTCATTGGGAAGTAAGGTAGGCCAGCACGCTCTGCATCTCCGCCAGAGGTGCACAGTCTGTCTCGGAGCGCGCCTTCTTGAAGAGGTCCAAGGTCTGCTCACCGGCGGTGTTGGCTTTGCGCTTCTTGAGTTTCAGCCCCGAGTAGTTGTCCTGGTACATCTTCACCAGAGCGTTGCCGAATCCCCTGGGGTAGTGCTGGGATTTCTTGAGCTGCTTCCCGCCATTAACCTGCTCGCGGCCATCAGAGCTGTATGTGATGCGCACCAGGTCGTTGTCCGTAAGCTTGTCAGGGGATGGCTTTGGACTTGATGCACTTATCATTGCACCACAATGCCGTAGGTTTCAAAAACGGTGCCCCGAAAGCCCCCATGCACACAAAGGCTCTGGACACTTTGATGTTGCGGAGCATGTCTTGGAAATCAAGGTGGCGATTGAGAATTGAAGATGATGGTTGCTCCAGAACCCATAAGCCCCCACGGGAAGATATGATGAGCATCAACAGAACACAGCGTGCAACCATCTTATTAGCTGCTACCACTTGCGGCCTCTTTGTGTTTCCAAGGGGGCCCCACTCTTTGCGCCCAGCCGCATGCCTGTTCACCCGCGCCCAAGTAGAACAAACTGGAGCTAGCACATGGATGCTGCCTGGCTTGCAGCGGAGGACCATGTGCAAGGCGTTGGCAAACCCAGCGTCTGAATTCATATAGAATTGGCCGCCGGGAACATCATCGTCGATCTCAAAAGGAATGGCAATTTTGCGTGCGCGCCAGCAAACTTTTGAGAACTCGCGCTCTCCTGCAAAGAATTCTGTGCCATCGGCATCTGGGCGCTCCACAGACTTCCACGCGTATCATTTGATATGATGGCGAGAATACATTGCAATACGATCAACGGCACCCCGTGTTCAAACAGCGACTTCAAGAGCAACTGTTTTGCGTTATTAGGTTTTGTCGTGTAGACAGCTGCTTTCCGATTGGACTCGGCTTTGTGTTGCGCGGCCACGTGGATCTGATCTGCTCTGTTCACGCGTGCAGCTCGCGAAGCTTATGCCGCAGGAAATATTCGGCCACTTTTCATTATGAGCCAAAACGGCTATGCCACACGAAGAGGAGGGTGGAGGGGGGAGGATGACAGCCATGATGATGATGCTGATGCTGATGCTGATGCTGCAGATGGTGATGATGATGGTGATGATGACGACGATGATGATGATGCTGTTGATGATGATGAGGGCCAGGCTTGCTCGATAGATTCAGGGGGGATACTACCGACGACGACAACGACGACTGCGACGACGACAACGACGACGACATGGATGATTGAACCCACACTCCTGGACCCAGGGGGCACCTGGAAACCCATGGGCGCGGGGGGGTAGCGCGGCCCCGAAACCCATGGGTGCGGGGGGTGCGGTCGTCGTCGTCTCGGGGCTCATCTCATAGGCCCCAAAACGTGACATCGTCGTCGTCGTCCTCGTCGTCCTCGTCGTCATCGAACGCGCTGCCAGATGCGCCTGCCCCGCGACCCATCTATTCCCGCGACCCGCTTGCGACCCGCGGTCGTCGGTTGTCCGTCGTCGTCGTTCCGTCGTCATCCTTGGCGTCGTCGACTTCGTCGTTGTGGCGGCGGGCGCGGCGGGCGCGGCGGGCGCCTCGTCGGCGCGGCCGGCGCCGCGAGCACCCCCCCCAGCGCCGCGGCGCAAGTGGCTCGCTGGCGGCGAGGGTCGACGATGAGGAGGAGGAGGAGGAGGAGGGGGAGGAGGAGGAGGAGGAGGAGGAGGAGGGGGAGAACGAGGTGGATGAGGAGGAGGGGGGGCGAGGAGGAAGAGGATAATTAGCGAGGACGAGGACGGGGCGCAACAGGAGGGCGAAGGGGCGGGGGAAGACAGAGCAAGCAAGGGGGGATGAGAGCTGGGAAAGACGCGAGAGGATAGGGCGAGTTGAGGCGGCCTTGCCTCCAGGGACTTCCGGAAACCTCTTTAGGTCCCTGGGGGCCACCGGGGGTCCGGATCCGGGGCGGGAGCATAACTTACCACCCGCTTCTCCTTATCTTTCTCGTCCTCCTCATCCTCCCCTCCTCTGCGCCCGCCCTCCTCGTTATCTTGCCCCTCCTCCTCCTCCTCCTCCTCCTCCTCCTCCTGCTCTTCCCCTCGCTTCTCCTTCCCCCCCCCTTCCCCCGCCGCGCCGGGCGCAGGGCGCGCGCGGGTGGCATCGCGCGCACCGCGGCGCGAGGAGGAGGAGTAGGGGGGGGAGGGCGACGACGATAACGTCGACGTCGACGTCGAGAAAGATGAGAAAGAAGGAGTTGGGGGCGTGCCGGGGGAGAAAGGGGGCGGGAGAAAGGAAGCCAGGGATGGAGGAGGTAAGAAGAAGACAAGCGAGATCAAGTGGATGGTGAGGGGTCCTTGTCCTCCTCCTCCTCATCATCATCATCAGCATCATCATCGCCATCTCATTCCCGTATCACAATCGTCATGGTCGTCATTATCATCATCAGCGTCCTCATCGTCATAGTCGTCGTCATCATCATGATCATCGTCATCTTCACTCTCATCATTATCACCCTCCTCATCATCATCAGCATGATTATGACCCTCCCATTCCTCGTACCCCTCCTCACTCTCACCGCTACTCGCACGCCACTCTCGCCCGCGAGATCCCACGGGGCTCGCGACGAGGTCTTCGGGACCTCCGGGGGCCCGCGTTTGTTTGTCTGTTTTTTTTTGTTTTTTCTGCGAATGGCCGCGCGCCCCAGGACTGCAGCGCCTGAGGCATTATTCCGATTGAAAGCATGCCCCGTGCACACGCACTATGGTGTATAATTTACCCGATCATGATGGCATTGCTTAGGCATGGTCCTGTGGATACCCTGAGTTGGAGCGTGCTAGGTCCCAGGATGCCTTGATCCCGCCGTGCTTGCTCCACGTGATGTGACGCCGCTGGGGGGGCTCGCCGTTCGATGTCTCGCAAATCCAGAACGCTTTCTGATGCAACAGTGCTTTGATCTGGCTCCCATTCTCATGCTGGGCCAACGTGTAGCTAGAGAGCCCCCTAGGCCTTTTGGTAGCTCGCTCTGGGGGAAGGCCCGACTCGGCATGTTGTTCGGGATCGCGTAGCCCTGAACGGCGATGGCCCCTCAGGGCGCCGGCGGGGGGGCGCAAGGAAGGGGATGGGGGAACAGTGGCAAGTGGGAGCATGAGGAAGGGTAACCAGAGGAGGAGGTGGAGGAGAGGAAGGAGGAAGATGAGGAGGAGGATAAGGAGGAGCAAGAAAGGAGGGGAGGCGCAGGGGTTGACGAGGGGGGATGTCAGAAGGGGGAAGTGGGATGGAAGACGCGGGGGAGGAGGGGGAGGTCGGACGTTGGATAGAGGGGGGAGGAATGGGGACAGAGGGGGAGGAGGAGGGATGAAGGAGAGGAAAGAGGAGCCTCCTTCTCTTTCCTCATTATGCCCATGGATCGATCCTGTGACGACCTCCTCGGTCTGCTTGCCCTTGCGCTGGCCCTTGCTCACCTTGGTCCTGGGCTCGGAGCCGCCGGAGTCCCCGGCGCGCTTCTTGCCCGAGCTGTGGGCCTCGTCCTTGCCCGAGCTGTGGACCTCGTCCTTGCCCCAGCTGTCGCCCTTGCCCTTGCCCGAGCTGTGGGCCTCGTCCTTGCCCGAGCTGTCGCCCTTGCCCTTGCCGCGCTTGACCTTGCCTGAGCTGTGGGCCCCGTCCTTGCCCGAGCCGTCGCCCTTGCTCTTGCCCTTGCCCGAGCTGTGGACCTCGTCCTTGCCCGAGCCGTCGCCCTTGCCCTTGCCGTGCTTGACCTTGCCCGAGCTGTGGGCCTCGTCCTTGCCCGAGCCGTCGCCCTTGCCCTTGCCGTGCTTGCCCTTGCCCGAGCTGTGGACCTCGTCCTTGCCCGAGCTGTCGCCCTTGCCCTTGCCGCGTTTGCCCTTGCCGCTCTACAGCAAGTTCTGTTCGATGCTGCTGACAGGAGGCGGCGGTGCTGCTGCCATCTCACCTCTGACTTGCTCCACCACTGGCCTGATGGGCTCGGCCCGCGGGCGAAGGCATCGCGAGCGCATGTCCGGGACAGGGTCTAATGGAGGGCCTTCGCAGCCACACAGCTCAGCAACGTGCTCCATGTCACTGGCGCTGCTCGCCGCCGCATCGCCGTCTTCTTGCGCCTGGAGCTGGCCTGCCAGGTTAAGGGTGTCTTCTGTCAAGTCGCCGACGTCATCGATCGCCTCGATGCTGGGACTCTCCTCCACTAGGTCGTCGTAGTCCTTCCGGCCACCACCGCTGCCCATGGCTTCGTCCTTGCCGTCGCCCTCTAGCAACTGATCTTGCCCAGCCTCGGCCTGACTCCCCATCGGCCACTCCTGCTCAGCCTCGGCCTGACTGCCCATCGGCCACTCCTGCTCAGCCGCAGCTAGACTGTCCTCTGGCCACTCCTGCTCAGCCGCAGCTAGACTGTCCTCTGGCCATGGCTGCTGCTCAGCCGCAGCTAGACTGTCCTCTGGCCATGGCTCCTGCTCAGCCGCAGCCTGACAGCCATCCACTATCACGCCGTCGTCGACCGCCATATCTGCGCCGCTCTTGGGCGCGGCGTCGCCGCCCCCAAGGGGCGCGCGCGAGCCGTCTCGCAAAGCGTCGACCTCCAGATCCTGGCCACCGAAGGGCAACTGCGAACCGCCCTCCAAGGCACCCCAAGCCACGCCGCTCTTGGGCGCGGCGTCGCCGCCCTCAAGGGGCGCGCGCGAGCCGTCTCGCAAGGCGTCGACCCCCGGATCCTGGCCGCCGAAGGGCTTCTGCGCACCGCCCTCCAAGGCCTTCAAGGCCTTTCCGCTCCCCCCATGCCCGGCGCCGTCGGAGTCGTAGCACAGGTTGCCTTCCATCTCAGAGAACCCGAGACCAGCTTGATCCCCATCTGAAGAGTGGATGTCCACAACTCCCGCGCCTGCAGGAGTTCCCGTAGAGCCAGTGCTGGAGCTTGTCCCAGGCTTGTATGTGTAGCGCGCGCTAGCTTTCAGGTCCTGCACCTCCGGCGACCGAGATGCCAGGCCGCCCATCGAGCCTCGCAAGAGTGAGCGCGAGTACTGCAGGCACCTTTTCCACAACCCAGCAACAAAGATCGCGATCGCCTCCTTGGTGTCGAGCTTCAGGTCTTTCACGATCTGGCGGTTCAGGCGAAGCAAATTCCCCTGCAAGTGGTGATCCTGCGCGCGGAGGACGCCCGCCAAAAAGTACACGCTCGGGATCTTGTCGGGCATCACGATGATGGCTCCCTTGATGTAGTGGTAATTGGCAATCGGATCGCTTTCCACCGGGCCCTTCAAAACGTCCACTATGCGAATCGGGTGGCGGGTCGCGTCTTCCAGCAGGAGGCTCGTCTTCAGGCCCGGGCCGATGTTCTTCAGGGTCCAGTATGCGCACGTAGCAACCTTGCCCATGCAATGGTCACTCTGCGACAGATGGATAGTGTCGTCAACGTCGCCATCATCATCTGCAGCGGCAAAGGCCATGTCTACTCTGCTGGGCGGTTTGTAGGGCAGTGACGGCTGCCTGCCTGTGACTTGCCCGTTGCACTGCCTCCCAATATCGTTGGAGACAAAATGGACGATGGAGGATGGAGAGTGCCCGAATATGGGAGGGGACCCGACCAAGAACGCCCACAGGGCCACGAAACCTCGCAGGGCCCCAAGGGACAACGCCCCAAACGCCCAAGATCACCCAAGCTTAAATAACGTCCAAATCGCCAAACATCAACCGAGTTTGATATCATGTTATGTTTGATGGTGGCGCTTGTCATGGCGATTTTATTGTGATAGTGGTGATGATGGCGAATATGATGACGTGTTTTGATCCTGGTGGTGATGATGCGGGTTCTGATGACAAGCTCATGATGGTGATCTTGGTGTTCTTGGTGGTTATGATGGCGTTTTGATGGTTGTGACCCTGGTGGTGATGGTAATGCTGGCGGTTTTGATGACTGCGCTTTTGATTATGGTGGTGATGGCGCTCATGCTTGCGATTTTTCTTTATCTCCTGAGCCTCGCCACGCGAGGCGAAATATGTTATTGTTTTGTGCCTCTGCTGGGCGAGGTTACCGATTTCTGGTAATGAATTTGAAGCTGCATGGCAACGTGCGTGCGCCAGCTTCCGCAGGCACGCCTATGACAAAACGCGCGGCAAGCTTCTCACGCATATGCGAAATTGACTCCTTTCCAGATTGCCGAACAGCCTTTGAACATCTTACAGAAACGTTGGCTATCTTGCGATCCCAAGCCAATTCCAATATCCAAATCACGCAGTAAGCATGAAAGTCGTTGGGGCGCCATGTGCGTCAGCCAGCGTTAGCAATTCATGCAACAAAATCGCACGTCGGCGCAAATCCGACCCCCGCAGATGTTGAACTACTTTGTCTTCAGTTTCTTCGCCTTGCTCAATTCAAGCTGCTCCATTCTTGCCAGCTATATCTCCATGGCGAGCGAAAATGTTTGACCCCCCAATTCCATTGCATATTTGTTTGTTTGCGCCGCGGTGAATTGCTGGTAGATCTTATACATCGTCATCCCCACGTCGCATCTGATATTGTCCGGGTGGTATGTGAGTTGATCTTTGCAGCGGCCTGGCAACAATATCGCAATCATGACGCTTTCACCACCTCCGCTGAGTTCAGTGTAAGCGTCTCCCGACCCCAGTGGTACATACAGTCGAAAATATGCTGGCATCACAATCAATTGTCTAGGCTCCCGCGTCTCTTCCTGGCTTGGCTTACGGTAAGTTGGCCCCCAAAATTCCACCCAGTAGCATGATGGAAATGTCATCATTATGCGCGCCGACCCCGCCAAACATGACATAGATTGCCATGCGTTAGTCTTGAACGTCGCTGAATCTTTGAAGTGCCGGGTCGCATCATCCCGTTCTGTGCCCCAGTGTGGGCGGCCCCAAAACACAAGCTCTAGATTCATGTCCATCTCCTTCGCGAACGTATCAAACGGTTTGAACTTCGTCTGAGTACTAAACCCCGATATGCCAAAGAAAGGCCCTGCTGCGCCCAAGTCGCATAGCACGTTGCTGCTCATGCATGTGCTGTCGTAAAGTTTGTGTTGCTCAGGGCTTGCGTCGTCGTTGGGCTTCGGCTGCTGCTCCGGATCTGTAAGTGCCAGGCACTGGTATGGCAAGCCTTTCCCAGATCCCGCGCTTTCATCATGTCCACCAACAGCAACAACATATTCTTGCTCGCTGGAAACAACGCGATCATGGCCCACAATCGGCCCATCATCAAAAGCCATGTTCAAAGATGTGCTGGTTGTTATGGCAGCGCCCTGCACCTGCAAAGCCAAAACAGGCTACGGAGGAGGAGGGTGGAGGAGCGCTTGTGTTTTTGCGTTGGTTCCGGGGGCGGGTAGGAAAGGGCGCAAGATCTGTGCGAGCGCCCGCAAACGGTGCGTTTCATAACACAATATGTCATAATTGCATGCGCAGATTCTGCGCACGCGACGACGTCAAGGATGCAGGGGCGGCCCGCGTTCCCCCCCAAAAAAACACACACACACACACACACACACACACGCACACGCACACACACACACACACACACACACACACACGCACACGCACACACACACACACACACGCACGCACGCGCACGCTGCAACATTGCGCGTTATCTTATGTTGTGGATTATTATGCTGCTTTCCATGTTTCTTATAGGTGTTTCAGTATCGCGTTATGGCATGCACAGTTGAACGTTGATACGTTCCATGGCCCAGGTTTTGTTTTTTTGTTCGGGGGGGGGGGGGGGATAGGGGCAGAGAGAGAGAGGGGGGGGAGGGGAAGGGAGGGGGAGAAAAGGGCAAGGGAGGAAAAGGGCAAGGGAGGAAAGGGGCACGCCGCGCGACGCGCACGGGACAACCCCAAGAAGAGGAGGACGAGAGGGAGGAAGAGGATGGCGAGAACGGCTGGTAGACCCCGCCCCCCCCCCTCCACCGTCCTCTATTTTCCATTGCTCGTTAACCTCCAATCCTCCACCTCCCCCGAACCGCTGCCCTCTTGGCAAGGGCCCCCGTGGGGTATAGCGCCCCCTGGGCACTGCGCCCCGCTGCCCCCCGGCCCCCGCGGCGCGGCCATGCAGCCAGGGGAAAGAAGAGCGCGGGGGCCGCAGCCTCCGGCACGCCGAGCCCCCGACGACCCAGAAGGGGTTCCAAGACAGCCCACGAGGCACCCGAGACGGCCCATGCAGGCCCCAACAAGATTTGCCCAAGAGGGAGACATCGAAGGCCCACCTTGCAAGACGGCACAGACGGCCCAACAGGGCCACAAGACGGCCCCACATGGTTCCGAAGCAACCTTGCAAACTATGAAGTGTAGGCGCGCATTTAAAACACTGCGCGACTGCCATGGTGCACGAAAGCCTTTTCGCGGTCCACGAACGCAACGGTTTTTGTGGCTGTTGTGGCGCATGGAAAAACTCGCGTGGAAATTATTCTGTCTTCTTGTGCATGAAACCTAGCTGATGCATGAGCTCCAGGAAAACCGCGACATTGTTTTGGGTTTTCGTGGGCCCCCACGAACGCGCCACAAAAAGGTTTTCGGGGTTTTCGTTCGCGTTGGCATGCAAGGATTTGCTAGAGCTTTATGTAAATTGTGCGTGTGTGTTTTTTGTTCGTGGAGCTCCGCGCCGCGGAAAGTTTTCCCCGCGCCATTGTGATTTAACTCGTAGCTTTCCACAACTGTATGGATGAGCCCCGCGGGCGCCACGAACATGTTTTCGCCGTTTTCGCGGGGCTCCACGCGCGCCGCGATCGCGCCGCGAAAAGGTTTTCGTGGCTTTCGTAGAGCTTCGCGCGACACGAAAAGAGTCATTTTGATTTATATATGTTTCTCGCGCCGTGGACCTCGCGAGTTGCAATGGGCGCCGCGAAAAAATGCTTTCGTGCATTTTCAGCTTTGGGAAAAATCAATGGCAAGGCGCGCCATCCAACAGCTTTTTCGTGCCACGAAATCTCTATATGCAAGAAAATGTTTTCCTTGGCCACGCATGCATGCCGCGAAGAAAAAGTATATTCGAGTTCCACGAACGCAGCGAAAAAAAAATCGTGCGCCACGAACAAGGTTTTCGTTGGTTTTTTTCCGTATACGTTTCAAAAACTGATTTCAAATTCTAGCGCTCTCTGGCTGTTTCGTGCCACGAAAATTCCACGAGCGCCACGAAAAAAGTTTTCGTGGTTTTCGTCGAAATCCACGAACGCCACGAACAACAAATTTCGTGCACCACGAAAAAGGTTTTCGTGGTTCCAACAACTGATTTTAAAATTTCTGGTGGTCGTAAAGGAGGCCGACGGTAACATAGCATTTCGTGACATTCTACGAGCGCCACGAAAAAGGTGTTCGTTGTTTTCGTGGAACTCCACGAACGCCACGAAAAAAATGTTTTCGTGCGCCACGACAAAAGTTTTCGTGGTTCCAAAAACTGATTTTAAAATTTCTGGGGCTCTTAAAGGAGGCCGACGGTAACATCGCATTTCGTGACATTCTACGAGCACCACGAAAAGGTTTTTGTGGTTTTCGTGGAACTCCACGAACGCCACGAACAAGTTTTTCGCGCGCCACGAAAAAGGTTTCCGAGGTTTCAAAAACTGATTTAACAAATTCTGGGGGCCTTTAAGGAGGCCGACGGTAACATAGCATTTCGTGACCCGCCGCAAAAAGGTCTTCGCGGTTTTCGTGGAATCCCACGAACGCCACGAAAAAAGGTTTTCGTGCGCCGCGAAAAAAGGTTTTTGTTTTTTTTTCCGTAAATTTTAAAAACTAATTTTAAATTTCCTCGGGCCCAGTGCCACGAAAATTCCACGAGCGCCACGGCATGATTTTCGTGGTTTTCGTGGAATTCTACGAACGCCACGAAAAGGTTTTCGTGCGCCGCGAGGAGGTTTTCGTGGTTTTCGTAAATTCCAAAAACTGTTTTTAAACATTCTGGGGGCCTTTAAGGAGGCCGACGGTAAACATGGCATTTCGCGCCGCGAAAATTTAACGAGCGCCACAAAAAGGTTCGTGGTTTTCGTGGAACCCCACGAACGCTTAAATGTGTCGCGCGCCACGAAAAGGTTTTCGTGGTTTTCGTGAATCTCAAAAACTGATTTTAAAAATTCTGGCCCTTTAAAGAGGCCGACGGTAGCATGGCTTTTTCGTGTCACGAAAATGCAACGAGCGCAACGAAAACATGTTTTCGTTGTTTTTCGTGGAGCTCCACGAATGCACCGGGGAAAAGGTTTTTCGCGCGCCACGAAAAGGTTGTCGTGGTAAAAATCAGGCGATAACATGGCCCCACGAAAACTATATAGTTTTACCGGAATTAAAACATATACTTGAAAATTATACGGAACATCACACACTAAATTAAAACGCGCTAGGGGCCGACGGGAACACGGAAATTAACATTTGAGGCGCGTCATTTGGAATTTCAGTCCGGCTTGCGTGGGGCATCTGAAGAAAAACGCCGCGTGCATGGCCTAGAAAGTAGATTCATCCGCCCAGGTGCTACGAGGATTCGAGGCCTCGGGAGGGTTCGGGAGGGCTCGGGAGAAACGGCGCACATTAGTTATCACGTGCGCACGAGTGGGCATTCGGGGCCTCGGCATCGCCGATTCCGCGCATACGGAGCCACCCGGCTGCCGGAGAAGGTTCCTCGGGCCAGACAGACGGAATAACCCCTCGAAGCTACGCCCGAACGCATCGCTTTGAACGAGCGCCCCCGGCAGCAGATCCCCAGATTGCGAGCGCGCTTGATGGCCTGAATTCTCTCGGCAGGTCCAGCAGCGATGACCTGGGGGCTTGGCAGTGGGCCGATGTCCTGTTAGGACGCCACCCGGGAGCAGATTGCTCTCGAACAGCGACCCCTGGCACCCGCGCTGACCACGGGGCCCGCGAACTGATTTCCTTTCCTGGTCGGTGCGAGCCGGCGACGCTGTCGCCCAAGAGCTGTGGCATCGCGCCCCCGCCCACGCCTGGCCCGCAACGGCGCCGCCCTGCCCGCGGCCGCTGGGGCGCGATGTTTCGTCGAGCAAAACCTTGCCCTGATGGGCGCGAAGAGACTCGTCGTCATGCTGACCAGCGCCAATGCGCAAACGGCCCGCCCCAATGACGAGGCGCGATGGGGCCCCGGCCCGCTACGAGGAGGCGAACCATGACTTCCGACGCGGGCCCTTCGATGAGCAGACAACGACCGTCGAGGGGGGGGCCCGCGGAGCTTCTCGCCCGACGCAGAAGACCCGAAAGCTGGGGGCCCATGGAGCCCCCGCGGCGTCAACTCTCCGTGCTACGCGGTGCCAGCAACCAACGACGCTTGACTTGCTGTCGGGCACCATTCTGGGCCCCCCGCCGTCGAGCTCGCCGCGCAACCCGTCTGCGTCCGCCCAGGCCGGTTCCCAGATGCGACGCCTGCGGCGCGGCGTGAACGAAACCACCCGAACGCGCCGACATGTTCTCGGCTAGATTGTTGGAAGAACTGATGACCACGAACTTCTGGGCGAGATCAAGCTCTAATCCTTGGAGCAGTCCAGAAGCGCCTTCAACGCACTCGACAGTCTCGCCGTCTATGAACGGGCCGAACCAACCAGCTGCAACCGCGGGCCATCCACCCAAGCTATCTGACTCCACGGCGCATAAGCCCGCGCATTATGACTGGCACAAAATGTCATGCATCTTTCCAAGCGAGCCCCTCTTCGAAGACCTTGCACGATGCTCTGTGCGGGCTGGCTGGCGAGCAACTTGGCGCCGCTCTGGCCGATGGCGCACGGAACCATGCGAAGCTGCAGCCCCAAAGCCTGAAACGGGGGCACCCTGGCCGACTTGCTTCTGAGACCCCATGCGCTGCTGATGCAAAAATTTGAATATTAGCACGGCTACGCGCGAAACTTCCGTTGCCAGGCACAACTGCAGTCAGCGCTCGGCAAATTTGGCAAGGCAGAATGATCCACGACGGCGGCGCCCCCGGGGCCGCTTTCTACAGCCAACTGTTTCGCGGCGCCGCCCCCGGCTCAGCGCCTAGGTCGGCGCCGCGCCGCCGTCGCAGCAGCGGCCCGACCCCCGCCCACCGCCCGCCTCTCTTGGAGAGACTTCCAGATGACAAGCACAATCTGCCGCGCGCGGGCAGGTTCGCCAGCCCGGGACGCGTTGCGCAACGCCTGGAGAGCCTCATCGGGGGGCCTCTCTGAACCAACTGGAGCGACTGGAACAGCGCCTAGCCCCGCCGAGGCCGCGTCTTCGCAGGACCGCCTCTAATCTCTGCGACCGCAAGGGGGGGGGGGGGGGGGGCGGGCTCGGGCGCCCTGGCCCCCCGGCGCACCCGCGCAGACAACTCGCCCGCCGCAGCGCGACTCGGGGCGCAATTTGCCGGCGCTTTGTCATGCCCGATTGCCTTCTGTTCAATCACTTCGTTCGGTTGAACCACGACCCCGCCTTCAGCGACCAGCTCCTGCACCGACGACTGTCGGGGCTTCTTCAGACGGCGAAAGACTTTGGACTTACTTGGTGGGATCCACGACCCATACTTGAAAAAAACCCAAGAGAATCTCACGCGGCGCGACGCTGCGCCGAGCGGAAGCCATTTCAGCTCCGCCAGCGAGATCGCCCGACGCGGCTTGTTCCGAGGCCCCGATGCCCCGACGAGAGCGTCGCAGAGCCCCCTCAAAAAAAAAGCCAGGGGCGTTTGCCAACGCCGCGCGAGTGCACCGAGGAGCATCGCCCGCGAAATGCCCGCCCGCCTGAATCAGCAGCTCGATTTGTCGGCCCCCGTTCCGACGCCGTCTGCGCCGCGCCGCGCGCCGAAGTGCAGCGCGGGCCCGCGCCCGAAAAACGCTGGCCCGATCGGCCAATGGCTGCCCGCGGAAGCGCGATGCTTGATGAACGGACTGCTCAACCAACTTGGGGCCCTGGGACCTGGATGGAAAGCCGCCGGGGCCTTGGGCCCCCCACTTTGGGCCCGCCATTGGGGCCCTCGCCGCGTTGATCCTGCATCGCCCTTTCTGCCGTTTGAGCCCTGGGCGCGAAGAACCCCCCCTGGCCCCCAATGCGCGCGCAGCACCCAGCTGACGCGCGTGCGACCCGCGAATGGCAGGCCAAACGCGGGCGGGCAACTGGGCGCAAAAATCCAACTTGAGTCTGCTGATATAGCCAGAGGACGCGGGGAAACAAAGGGAGCATGATCGCTAAACTTGGGCCCGTCGGGGCATGCGGGAGACCGGGGGGGGCCGCCGTCGGGTTGGCCCCATCCTCGAGGGGGCAATTTCCCCGGGCACTAGAGACTCCGCGGACGGCCCCAAAACGACCCGCACCGCCCCCCCACGGGCCCCGCCCAATCTTGCTCGTCAAGAAGATCGTCGGCGTCAGTCTGCCGAAGGAGAACTGCCGCCATTGCTATCGCGAACTGCACTATCCTTGGCCGAGGCGCCCCCCGGCAGGTCGCCGTTGACATCCTCGCGCGAATCTCGGAACGCAGCCTGGCCCCCGGCTGCCCTGGATGGCCCAGGCCCGGGGGCGACGCGGCAGAGGGGGGCGAATGGGGAGGGCCTGAAGATGACGAATCAGCACCTTTGTTCAATGGCCTCCTAGATCGAGACTGCAAGCGCAGTGAGCGCCCCATGGCCCGCGCACGAATGCATTCATTTCCCTGACTAGACACTGGGCTCGCGGACAACAACTGCATAATCGCCGCGCGAACTAACCATGGGCAGCGACGCAATTGTTCTCGATGAAAGTGCGCCAACATGACTCTTGGAAGGCGATCCAACGACCGAGGCCGCCCTCTCGGGCGGGAAATTATTCCCATTTCCGAAGACGACCCAAGGAACCTTCGACGCTGCAATAGAGGGGCCCATCCGGCAGCCCGCGGGCGACGTCTCCAAAGACGCCCCCCTGGACACCAGAGACAGAATGGTCGCCGCCGAGTTGCCGCGCATATTGGGGAGCAGACATTGAAACGAAGGCCACCGCCACGTCGGGGAAAACCTGGGACCTTCGAAATTCGGGGCCCAGCGACGGCGCTCAACCAACATGATCGACCCACGAACCCGGAAAGGAATATAGAAACGTAAGGAATGGCAGCGTTTCAAAGACACCTGATTGGGCGACGGGCAAATGCAATGCTGAATGTATCGATCTTGATGTACTGTGCCGACGGCTGTGCTGAGCTACGCCGTGCTGAACTGCGATGTGCCATGCCGCGATTGTGCTCTGAACAGCGTTGTGGATCGAGTCCTCTTTGCATCCGAGTCCTGACCGAACTGATCTGGATCTTGAGCTCGAGCTGCCTGAGCAGATGGTAGCTGCCCCAGAACTAATCGACAGAGGGGGCATTCCAGGAAGACGCGCCGCGGAACGTCCCAAGGGACGCGCCAGGCGACGCGCCAGGGGACGTGCCATAGGCACGCACCGCGGGACGTGCCAAGGGGGCGCTCTACGGAACGTGCCAATGCACGTGCCGCGGGTCGCGCCAAGGGACGCGCCGCGCGACGTGCCAGGTGGGCTCGCCACGTAACGCGCCAAGGAACGTGCCAAGGTGCAATGTTGAGTGTATCGATCTTGACGTACCGTGCCGACGGCTGTTCCGTGCTGGGCCGCGCTGAACTGCGATGTGCCATGCCGCGATTGTGCTCTATACAGCTTTGTGGATCGAGTCCTCTTTGAATCCGAACCCTGACCGAACTGATCTGGATCTTGAGCTCGAGCTGCCTGAGCAGATGATAGCTGCCCCAGAACTAATAGACAGGGGGACGTGCCAGGAAGACGCGCCGCGGAACGTCCCAGGGGACGCGCCAGGCGACGTGCCAGGGGACGTGCCATGGGCACGCACCGCGGGACGTGCCAAGGGGGCGCGCTACGGAACGTGCCAATGGACGTGCACCGCGCGACGTGCCAGGGCCAGGGGGGCTCGCCACGGGACGCTCCGCGGAACGTGCCAGGCAACATGCCAGGCTGCAGTGCTAAAAGTATCGGTATTGATGTACCGTGCCCAGGGCTGTGCTGTGCCTGGGCGACCTGGACGCGTGAAAACACACGTTTCGCTCGAGGCGTTCTCAGCATATCCTCATGCTAGACATCCGCCTGTGCAACATGGGCACGTGCAAACAAGCGTCTCGATCGAGACGTCCTCGACACATCCTCATGCTAGACATCCGCCTGGGCGACCTGGACACGTGGAAACAAGCCTCTGGTTGGAGACATCCTCAACAAATCCTCATGCTAGACATCTGTCTGGGCAACATGGAGGCGTGAAACCAAGCGTCTCGCCCGAGACATCCTCAAGACCTGGGCACGTGAAAACAAGCATTTTACGTGAGAGATCCTCTGAATTCAGCTCCCCAGGAAAGGACCATCTATAAAACAACGCAAGCGTTTCGCTCGCGACATCCTCAGCACATTATGAACAAAACAACAAGCGTTTCGCTCGAGACATCCTCAAACATAATTTCGCCAGCCCTACGCGACGTCGTTATTTATCTAAAGATAAGTTCGCCGGCCCTACAGCCGTCAGAACCGGGGGTAACACACACTAAAAGAGAACCTTGGGCCCAAGCCCTTTCAGGGAAAAACACGCCGCCCCAATTGTTTGGCTTCACTACTCGACTGGGCTGGGCGCCCCTTCCCAGGCGGCGTCTCCCGGTGAAAAAATGACGCAGCAGCAGTTGCATTCCTCCACGCGAACCTAGTCCGCGACTTCCGAAGGAAAAATAAGTTTGAGGAACGCATCGTGCGCTGACAAGGCACGACGTTGAGGGCCTTCCATCCCGGCCCGGAGATGTTGCCGAGCACAATGCGACAACCGGGTGAATCAGAAGATTCCTGCGCACCCGCTTCGACCTGCGAGGTCTCTCGGTCGCGCGCTCTACCGTCGATGAAGCGACTTCCACGAGTGATCGTTGGGCTCGACGACGAAGCTACGACCGAACCCTCGCCGCCCAGCCTGTCACTCGGAGCCTCCAGTCCCCTCGGCCCCCTGGGTTTCTGACGCCCTGCTTCCCCCGCCGTTGCCCTGGCCCCTGCACTTGGTGGCCCTGTTGGCCCCACCTGCCATGGTTGCTGCGATCTCGGCCTCGCCGAAGCGCGCCGCTGCCGCTGCCGCGTCGTCGCTGGGGCCACCGCCGCTAGCGCCGCTGGAGCTCGCCTGTCCACCTTCCTGCGTCGCGATGCCCGCCGGGGGGCAGCAGTCGCGGGATGGCCGTCGTTGCAGCGGAGCTGCCATCGGCGCCTCGCCGCCTCTTGGCTGCGAGTTTGGCCTCCAACTCCGCCTTGATTTCCACTTTATACCCAAGCCACAACTGAACCTCGTAGCTCCTCTTATCAACGGTATCCTTAGGCGTTTTCACATATGATTCGATCTTGCGCAACTGCTCACGCTCGCACTGTTCAGGATCCCCCGTAGTATGAGGACTCGCGGACAAGATTGCTCATCCCACTGCAGAGAAATAGCACGAGCAAAATCATCTGGAACTGTTGGTGGAACTACCCAGCCGCTGACTGCAAGGGCATGTGTGGCTCGACCGCACGTGCAATAGGGATTTTGAATATGACTAAAGTGGGCATTGCCTGATCACGCTTCACCACGAGCCGCGCCAGACGCCCTTTTTGAATGCTTCCTCTGGAGAAAGGGTGCTGGCCTGTTCGTTTCGCGCCTTCTGTTCTGATTTGAGGTTGTCAGTTTGAGACTGCAAGAGAATCCGAAGCGCTTCGCCCGTGGCAACTCCGAACGCCTGTTTCAAAACTCAGAGACGGGTGCCTGCCGATGCTCACGAAGCTGAAAGCGACGGAAGCGCGAGCTGGAAAATCACGTCGCAACTCGGACCGTTCCCGCCAAACTGCTCTTGGTTCGTCTTGCCACCGTGCAGGTTCACCCAGGAGCCACATGTCTGGCACTTGCAGCTGCGCTGCCTGAGTATGATGTTCCTCTCGACGGGTGCACGCTTGTGACAGCTGGAGTACAAGCTGTCGCGAGGTTCCGAACTTTCGCCCGATTCTGCCTTTTACGCAGCTCAGTAACCACGTTTGTTCCACATGTCCCGGACGTTCCCTCAAGATCACATTCAACTGTTTGCCTGCCACCACGGGAGCCTTCAAACTGAAATGTGATGTACAGTGAAAGCTCGCGTGGGACCCCTTCAAGCACGACTAGGAAGTGTGAGCTGGACTGAACATGATTCCCCTTCGCACAGGGGCGTGGGGAAGAATTGCGTGAGAGGAGAAAGAACAGGAAACGAAGCAGGGAGGAGGAGGGAAGAGGATGGGCGGCGAATGGCCTCCAGCCTAGAGATCGCCCGCCCCCCAATTCATGGCGCTGGGGTCACCACGGGCCCGCGCCCTGCCGCGGACTCGCGCCCTCCGTTCCTGCACGGCGGCCGGCGTGCCCAGTGTGCACCGACCGGCCTGGCCGCGGGGCGGAGCTCGGCGCGGCAGAGGCTGGCTGCACGTAAGAGTGACACATGATGATGATAATGATGCTGATGATGATGCTGATGAAGATGAAGATGAAGATGAAGATGAAGATGAAGATGAAGATGAAGATGATGATGCTGCTGATGATGCTGATGCTGCTGCTGCTGCTGCTGCTGCTGCTGCTGCTGATGATGATGATGATGATGATGATGATGATGATGATGATGATGATGATGATGATGATGATAATGTAGACCAGGGTGACCTTTGGTGCGCGGTTTGCTGGTCGTGGCGTGCGGTGCGGCAGTCGCTGCCTGCGTGCCCGGGTCTGGCCGCTCCGCGCCCCCCGGAAAGCCGCGCACCAGAGGTCGCTCCGTCGAAGGGCCACGCTTACGCACAGCCGAGGAAAGCCTTCGGTGGCTCAAAGATGGGGTCCTGAGGGATGGGGTCCTGAGGGATGGGGTCCTGAGGGCGAGGTGCCTCAAACCGCGTAAATTCACTCTTGGGTCCCGTCCTATCCTGAAGTCCCCGTCCCCAGGACCCCACCCTAGAACCACCGACGCCTGGTCCGCCCCCTCCCGCGCCGGCCGAAGGCTCCCCCTGCCTGTGGCCGACCACTGGTCGTGGCGTGCGATGCGGCAGTGGCTGCATGCGTGCCTGGGTCTGGCCGCCCCGCGCCCCCGGAGAGCCGCGCACCAGAGCCGCTTCGCCGAACGGCCCGGTCCGCGCCCGCCTGCGCCGGCCGAAGGCTCCTCCTGCCTGTGAAGACCACTGGGGGCCGCCGCGGGCGTGCGATGCTCACGGCAGCCTGCGCCGGCCGCCGCAGCTCCCCACCCGCACCAGGCGCCTGCATGGCGCGCATCGGCCTGCCTGGCCGCGGAGCGGCGAGCAAGGGCTCGGTCCGCGCCCGCCTGCGCCTGCCGCAGCTGCTGCTGCTCGTGGCCGGGTAGGTAGTGCAGGGCTTGACTGCCTCGATGCGCAAGACGCAGCGCGTAGCGATTTGTTTACACACAGAGCTCATCACAAGGATTGAAGACGTAGCCCGGGCCCGGTGTGTCTGCCAAAATGTAGGGAAAACACGTGCCAGGCCACCATGCAGCGTGTCAACAAGGACGTTGTGATCACGGCACGCACTGCGTTTCAGCATGCGCGTAATTATCAGGGCAGCTAAACTGCAGGGCGTTCCAGACGGGGCTTCGTGGTCGACGGCCCCTGGGTTCGACGTCTTCCTTCCCCCCTCTGAGGAGGCCGGCGAAGGCAAATCGAGAATGGACCCCCAGCGGAGGACGGCGGAGCAATGACTGCAACTGACGTCCCACGCTGGCGTAATCGTCTTACAATGCTTGCGTGTTTCTCTAACGTCAGGTACGTTCCAAGGGCCGCGGTGGGACCGGCTCCCGTTTCTCGTGCCGCTACTGCCTGGAGAGCCCAGGAGAACACTGGCTGCCGTGGCTGTTGGTGCCCTGCTCAGCGGCGCAGGGCGAGGTGCAAGCCAATTCGTATGGGGCTCGGCACGAGGGTAGCGGATCGCGTGATCCACGAGAGTCCGACGGCCCGTGCCCATTGCCAGAACCGCGTCCTGTTCCACTGCCCGTGTCCGACGGCCTGTTCTCTTCGAGCCGTGGCCCTTCGACTGCTCGAGCGAGCTGCATGTTGAGAGGGTTGGCGGAGCCATGCCCACGACGGGACGGACCAATCTCCAGCAGCTGGAGCGCGTGATCTGGCCAGGGCAGTCGCAAGCGATGGAAGAACCTAATGAAGCAGGCCCCATCCGCCGCCGAGCGGCCACAAGAGGTGAGGCAGGCAGTCTGGACTGGTAGAGCCGGACCGAAATATCAAATCGAGGCCAGTTCGGGGAGGGTGCCCAAACGTTCTTCGTGTTTGTTGGATGTTATTGTGCATCCCGGGGATGGGCGCCCTCGAATGTTCTTCCGTTTGGGTCGGCGGAAGGTCTCATGTTCTTGAAAGATGTTTTTCTGTCCTAGGTCCGACCGTAATCGCCCCTGCCCTCCCACTTCCTCTACATTTTTGGGCCGGCGGCGGTGGGGTGGCCCACCGCGGGCAACGCGACAACAGGGCGAAAGAGGAGCTCATTGGGCACAGCCCCCCCAACCCCTTCTGCGCACATCCCGCCCGTCCCGCCGCCCCCATCCCCCCCCCCGCCACCCTGCCCACCGCGCGCCCAGCCGAGCACCCCCGAGCACCACAAACCCGCAAGAGACCCGACCCTTCCCACCTCTCTTGGGGCGCATCCTGACAGTGATTTCGAAGCGAGCCCTGCTGCGGCGGCGAAACATTTTCTCCACTTTTCATAGACTCAATGCAAAAGCGATCCATCAAGCTAGAGATATGTATATACAGTTTTATGCGAGCCGACTAGAAAAGGGCACCGAAGCCAACGTGCTCCGGCGGGGCGTTTCCGGAGCACGTTGGAACGTGCTCCGGCGGAGCGAATCAGGAGCACGCTGGAGAGAGGAGGAGGAGGAGGAAGAGGAGGAGGAGGAGGAGGAGGAGGAGGAGGAGGAGGAGGAGGAGGAGAAAAAAACGAGCGAGAAGACGGTTGCATTTGAAAGCCGCTGTCTTCCTCACCTACTGCGGGAGACGGGGCAACTAAAACAAATCGAAGGAAGCTGGCCTGGAGGCGCAGCGGGCCCTACCCCGCAGAGGGTAGGCAAGGCTGTGGTCGCCGTACCACGCTGGAGCACAACAGACGAACCAGAAGGAGAGGAAGCGAGGGAAAATGGGACGAGGAAAACAAATAGGAGTCTACCTGCGGGGGCGGATCCGGGGCCGCTCAGCCCAGAGCGAATCCACGATCCTCATGCTGGCGCTGTGCCCCGCCACGGCGTTGCGACACTGCTGCTTGATGGCCTCGAACGCTGTGTTCTCCGATGCTCCGCCGAGCGGTCTGTATTGGTTGGTCGTATTATACACGGCGTACAGGAGGACTGCCATGCAAGTCAAGGCCTCCGCGTCCTCCGAGAACACCTGGTGCGCCAGCATAAAATGGTTAACTGTGAAGGGGGTGATGCGGCGCATGTTGAGGAAGTTATCGGCGACCCGTCGCACGCACCTGCAAAATATATAGTGCTCGATCGAATCCTCCGCATGGCCTGGGCAGCCCAGCAAACACTGGTTCGTGGGGAGGCCCGATTCTGGAAACGACGTGGCGTGCACCATCTGTTCCACAACGTTGACAGACATGCGGCTTGAACACGAGGTGCAACCAAGCCAGGCAGGCGTTGAACATGGCGTGCCAGACGGGCGGCCGAGCGTGCCGGCGGGCCCGACAGATGCCACCTGGCCGTCTTGTGGCGGATCCGCCCGACGAAATCAGGTTGGCCCTTCGCCTTAAGAAGCTTGTAGGCCTCACGCTGGAAGCCATTGCGCACCCTTCGCTCCATCTTTGGCCCGTCTTCTACGCTTGGGGATGCGAGCTTGATGTTGGACGCGATGGTGTCGAATGTGAGGCCCCTGGCACTCATGGAGAGCAGGTTCCGGTAAAGCAGAACAACGTACGACCTCGAATACAAGTCATTCCAACGAAATCGCCTCTGCAGGAAGGAGGGCGCCCCGATCAGCCCTTCCATTCGCCTAGCCCGGGTGCCCAAGGAGCCCCCCGAAGCAGTCCACGATTCATGATGAGCAACTCGGAGCTGGGCCGCCTGGGCCATTAGCTCAATCGAAACGCACGATTTGGCCTGCCCATAACCCTCCCGAAGGTACCACAGGTCCTCCTTAGAAGCCCAGTGGCCAGGGCCGGGGGCGACCTTGCGGAGCGGCGCCGTTTCGTGCGCGCGCGCCCGCGGGGGGGGATTCTCCAGCTGGGCGAGGAAGGAAAGAACAGAGACCGCATACACGTTGTACGCGAAGATGCCGATGTGGAGCCCCTGGTGAACATACGCCCAGGTCGTCGCCCTTTCGGCGTACTTCTTAAGCGCCTTGTCCCAGGAAGAATCGCCCTTGCGCGGGCTCACGGCGAAGCCCAGGTAGACGCCGTGATAGCCGAAAGAGACCGGGGCCTAATCTGAGCAGGCCGCGAGCGAGGATCCGAGCCTTGACGATGTCCAGCTCCTCATCCCCGAGGGGGATGATCAGCGTCTTGGGAAGGTTCAGGTCAAGGCCGGATATGCGTCCGAACTCTGCGAAGATATGGTGGACGACTCCCGCGTCTCGCAGCCAGTTCTGGGAGACAGCTCCGATATCATCTGCAAATGCTCTGGCCGCCAAGTCGGGGACCTTGCGTTCCAGCCGCCGGAGTAGGATATCCACCGTGACCGCAAAAAACAAGGGTGACAAGGGGCAGCCCTGGCGGTTGCCCGCCGCGACGTCGAATGCCTCGTAGGTGGGCCCCTTAAACTGCAGGGTGCACTTGACGTGGCTGTAGAAAGCCTTGAGGGCGTTGAGGGGGCCAGGAGGAAGCCCGATGTGTTCCAGCACCGCGAACGTGTAGTCGTGGGAGAGAATCGGGAAGGCGGCCTTGAAGTCGAACAATACAAGGCCCCCCCCCATTCTTCCCGCAGGCTGACCGTCATGGCGGCTTCGTCGACGTCGATGATGTTCATGAGCATGGACCTGCCTGTGAGGAAGCCGCGCTGCGCTACGCAGACCCAGTCGTTGAATATGGGCTCCCACGCGAGCTTCATCGCACTCGCCACGAGGCGGCTGTCCGTGTTGACCACGGCCAAGGGGCGCGTGTCCCCCGGCCCGAAGAATTCGCCGAAGAGGTCATGCAGGCCCGACGCTTTTTGGGGGAGGCAGCAAAGGGCACCAAGGTTGAAGTCGTGTCCGACGCCGCCATCCTGGGCGGAATAAGCCAAAGCCAGCAGCGTGTCGGAGTTGTCGAACTGGAGCTCCTGCGCGACGTCGAACAAGGTGTCTGTGGCCAAATCGCCCAAGGCACGCCACACCCGGTAAAGAATCTTATCCGGGCCGGGGGCCGAATTGCGGGTCTGATGGATGGCTCTTCGCACGTGTCGCGCGAGACTCGCCACGCTTGCTCTCCCGGGAGGCCTGCCGATCCTGGGGCGCCGAACTGTGAGCCAAGTTGCGAGGAGTTATGTGTCGATCGCCTTCTTGCTGAAGACTTCCTTCCAATGTGTCCAGAGGATGCCCGCCATCTCCGCGGGGTCTGTGGTGATGGCGCCGCGCGGTTTGCACATCGCGTTTACGGCCGTAGCGCCGCCAGGCATAAGCCGCTTTAGCCTCGTCAGAATGTGCTCCTTGCGGCGCCCGCGCGCCTGGTCGTCCGCAGAGCGGGTCTCCTGTTGTAGAGCCAGCAGCTCCTCTGTAACCGACTCTCTGGCCAGCTCCAACACGTGGTCTTGGACTTTCCGAAAATCAAGGTGGGAGCGGAGGTTGGGATCGCCGACCGCACAGAGCTCGTGGAGCTTGGGGTAAGCCAGAGCGCACTTTCGCATCAAGGACAAGTTGACTTTCTCCGCCGCGCGGATGAATGTCATCCCCCAGCCGGCCCGGTCCTCCGCAGAATAGGCAACATCGGTTTGCTGCTCGTCGGCCATCCTGATGGTGACCTCACGGATGGCTTCCCTCAGTAGGAGGAGACGTCGGACCGCCAGACCACGTAGCGGGTCGCTGGAGATCTTGTCCACGAAGCTGAGATCGATCCGCTCCTTCCAGGCCTCCTTCTGCAGCAGTGGCCCCATGGGCAGCGGAGGCGTCCAAGACTCCGGTTTGGAGCCTCGAAGACGGCGGAAAGAAAGAGGGCGATGTGAAGATGTCCTCTTGTCGAAATTCAGGGCGGCACTGCCGAAGCTCCTGTCCAACTGAGCTGATATGTGCTGGTTGACGTAGACCCTGTCCAAACGAGACTGCGCGCCCGCGTTGGAGAGCGTAAAATGCCCCTGGGCGCACTCTACCAGGCCGAACGGCCTGCCCAGAAGCGACTGGAAGGCGTCCTCGTCGGGTAGATCTCCAGCGCCAGTAAATGAGCCTGCAGTGCTGCAGTAACGGCCCGCGCCGGTCGGCACGTAATTTAAGTCGCCCGCAAGCGCGGCGAGGGATGCCTCCGGAGGGCGGAGAAGCGCCGCGAGTAGTTCCATTGAGCGCTGGCGGCGCGTTCGAGAGCCAGGCCCCGTTGCCCAATAGATGCCCGCGATGTCCAAGCTCCCAGCAGGGCCGTCGAGCCGAAGGATCGAGCATCGCCCAGGCTCCACTTCAATCCAGCTCTCCTCCGTGACCGGGCCGAACTGCGACAGGAACGCGGTTCTGATGAAGAGGGCGACTCCTGCCTGACGGTTGGTACCATGGTTCCAGAAGACACGAAGGTTCTGGGGAATGCGGAAGCTGTCCGCCTTGCCGACATTCCCGTGCGTCTCCTGGAATAGAGCGAAGTCGTGGGTCTGAGCGAGCGCCATTGCTTTGCGAACCTTCTGGTGCTGGCGGCTGCAGACCGCGGCCATCAACGCTTGGCCATTCCAAGTAACCCCGGCCACATCGCCAGTGAAAGGCATGCGAGCTCCAGGGGCAGCAGGCTGAGGAACGGCAGGAGGGGTGGTGGGGTGGGTCGGGCCGGAGGTCCTTGTCCGCTTCCGCGCAGGAGGAGAATGAGTCGAAGATGATGTAGAAGTAGGGGTCAGACGGATACTGGTGAGGAACATGATGCACTTGAATTCTGAACTAGGTGCACAGCCCCGCTGTGACGAGGGCCCTCTGCTCGTAGAGGGCGAACCCAACCCCTCGGTATCCAAGCCTAGTCACAGGCTATCCCATCCCGTCGCCGATGCATTGGGATTGGCCACGAAGTCGCCGGAGACCTCGATGACGTGGCTCATCCCGTCGAGCTCAATGGCGGTCCCATGGATATGGGCGAAGAGCGTCTCAACCATCGCGGTGTCCCTGGCCTGGACCAGGAGCTTCCCCGCCCAGGCACCATCCGCCGCCAAGATCATCTTCCGCTCGCCCTCAACGAGGTCCTCGGAGGCCCCCTGGCGCATGAGCCTGGTGCCAGCCTTCGTGCAGATCGCCGTGACCAAGGCCTGAGCGAACTCCGCCCCGTCCTTGACATGGATGTCCTGGAGACAGATCGTGGTGTTGAGGGAGCGGCGAAGCTGCTCAGTGTGGGACTGTTTGCGCGCGGCGGCCTGCGCCCGCGTGGCCTTGACGGTGGAGTCCAGGAGCTGCGCTGTGGCGAATGGGCGGCCTCCACCATTGGAGCTCCTATAACGCATCTTTTCGATCGCCGCCTCAGGGGTCAAAGTGCTGGCGTCCGTCACGGCCTGTGCCCAATCCTTCGCTGGGAGGGAGGTGAGAAGAACAGCCAACTTGGGGGGGCCAACACCACCTCCTCCATCTTGTCGAAATGCTGGTCCGCAGCCGTCGAAGCGCCCATGTCCATCAAAATCGCGGAAGAAAGGTCAAATAGGTCGCGAGAGCCCATAAGGCACCCGCGAAAAGCGGGTTGCTTCCGCAGCTCCTTGATGTAGATGCGGAGGTCCATCTCGGAGACAATGTCGCTGTCGAAGGAGAGTGTGAAACATGTGCGCGGGAGGGCGCTCGTACTTCCAAAGCTCTTCCTGGGGCCGTCCACCCCGACGAGCCCAGGGAGAGAGATGGCGTAGACGGCCTGGTGGAAGCGCATCTGGTCCTCCACGGCGAAGTCCAAGATGATGGCCGGCCTGGACTCGTAGCGGAGCAGGGTAGGCATCCAGTCTACGACCTGCTGTCCTTGAAACACCCCTTCGGTCGAGAACTTCGCCACGGCGATCGATTTCAGGTGGTGGAGGGGGCCGTAGGCACCAGGAAAGACACACCTCGTAGGTTGGCGGAGGAAGGAGATCGACTCTAAGATCTTCCTGTGCTTCTTCCCCAGGGCTGGGTGTGTCCAGAGGTCCTGGAGAAACTCGGGGGCGCAACAAGTAGGATAGGGTGTATGCGGGATGAGCAGGCTGACGGAAACCTGGAAAGCCTGGCACACCACAATCTCCCAGACCGCGTCCAGCAAGTGGAGGAGGTGGCGGTTCTCCGTGGGGACCCACATCGTGACATGGCCACCAACGAGCTTCTGCAAGGCCGCCTTGCTCGCCGGGACGCCCTTGGAGATTTCCGCGTACAGGGACCGGGCGTCGGCGATTGAGAGTACCTGGGGCCAAGAGGAGAGGTTGAGGGACTGGAAATTCGACAGCTGGGTCGCCAAGAATCCCCCGTCTTCCAGCCTGTTCATGATCAGCTCGGGGCTCGCCTCCAGGTGCAGGGGGACGGCGCGATGTTCCTGGTCCTCCTTCTTGCGCTCCCGGAGTATGCGAGGCAGCTCCTTGAGGACGTCCGCCTTCGCCATCTCCAGAGTTTGCTTGATGGCGTCGGTCTTGGCACGGAAATCCGCGCCCCAGGAGCTTTTAGCAAGCCCCGCGAGCAGGCTGCCATCGCGAACTCGACCTTCAATCATATCCCTGCTGGGGAGGGGACCCTCGAATTTGGGTAGACCCAGCCGCTTCCAGGGATCCTCCGCCGTGAGGTCGAAGGCCAGGGACTTCATGAGCACGTCCAGGTCGGCGAAGGAATTGATGGCATCGTAGGTTGGCACTTGGCAGGGTGCACCCGCGCGCTGCCGGGTCGCGAGGACCTCGGCGGACGCCAGCGCAATGTTCTCAACGATCTCCGCCAGGCGCAGGTTCATCAGGGCGCCCGCCTCCATGGTGAATACCTGGTAAAAACTCAACCCTAAATCAATAGGGGCACAAGTGGTTGGGCGCCGACCGCCCCCGCTCCGACGTGTGCGCCGAAGGGTGCCAGGTGAGCGCCTCCGGGAAGGCGATGCACACTATGGCAGCCAGCGGATGCAGGGCGGGGCAGGGGGCGTAGCCGCTGCGGCCCAGGCAACAGAGAGGCTTGAGCCAGAGCGGCTTGAGCCAACATGGCCGGGTAAGAGCGGTGCACCTTTCAGACCCTCAAGGGCCCCCCCCTTTGGGCACCAGTGGGCCCCTTTTCTGCAGCCCTCACTGGCCCCCCCCCATTTATCGCCGCCGACTTGCGCGACACCCAAGGCGCGGGAAGGGTAGCGGTGTCGGTACAGCTGGGGCTCGACCACAAGAAACCTTCCACTAGAAACCCAGCCCTGAGACCCCAGGGCGTCATCGGATGTTTGGTGTGGGAAAGCCACGCTGCCCATAACAGAACCATCGACCCCCGAGAAACCCAGGGCACCCTGCCCTGGAGGCAATTGAGGTGTTTCTTGGCATGGGCCTCCACTGTATACCTTCCCCCTCTGACCGAAGCCCTTCCCCCCCTGACCCAAGCCCTTCCCCCTCTGACCCCCTCTGACCGAAGCCCTTCCTGTTGAGCACTTAAGGTATACCTTCCCCCCCTGACCGAAGCCCTTCCCCCTCTGACCGAAGCCCTTCCCCCTCTGACCCCCTCTGACCGAAGCCCTCCTTGTTGGGCACTTAAGGTCTACCTTCCCCCCTCCGACCGAAGCCCTTCTTGTTGGGCAATGAAGGTATACCTTCCCCCCTCCGACCGAAGCCCTTCTTGTTGGGCAATGAAGGTATACCTTCCCCCCCTGACCGAAGCCCTTCCCCTCTGGCCGCACAGGGCGGCGGAGCCCATCGGGCGCGACATGCGGGCCAGGCCCGCCAGGAGCACCATCTCGGCCCTGCTCCCGGGGGGGGGGGGGCGTCTGGGCGGTCGGCGCGCGCCGCCCCCCGGGCAGGGGCTCCTCCTCCGCTCTCTTGCTCTCCCCCTTTTCGTCTCGTGGCTGGTCCTGCTGCTTCTGCTCCTGCTCCTGCTCCTCCTCCTGCTCCTGCTCCTGCTGCTCCTCCTGCTCCTCCTCCTGCTCCTCCTCCTCCTCCTCTTCCTCCTCTTCCTCCTCCTCCTCCTCCTCCTCCTCCTCCTCCTCCTCCTCCTCCTCCTCCCCCCGTTTTTCGCCCTTCTCCCCCCCCCCCCCCCTCCCGCGCCTCCTGCCGCGTACCCTGTGCCTCCTCGCGTTCCTCCTCTTGTCAGTCCTCCTGCCGCTGCCGTTCCTCTTCTTCGTAGTGCCATCGGCGCCACGGTGATCGTGCACTTTCTCTACAAGGCAGATGGCGACGTTCGCGCGTTACTATCTGGATGCGCATCGCGTCAATGTCAGGACAAGGAGAAGAAGATAATAGGAAGGTTGAAAGGCCGACGTTTGTCAGCGTCGACGCCAAACAATGGGTTGTTGCACTCGATGTAAAACACGTGTGGTGTTTGGATGCAATCGCTCTGAAAAGCTTGAAGCTGTCAACTCGAATTCTCGTTGGCAATACTCAATAGTTCCGAAACGTTATTATCTACCAGAACGTGGCAACCGATCCCAACACGCGCAGTGCAAGTATCACGCATATGCCATACATTGCATTGGAAGCCAGTGTGCTTACATGCGGTTGAAAGTTGAAAGCTATGCCTTGTAATGTTGTTGGGCAACCAGTGGTTGTTGATGAGTTTGGCATGAACGCGTGGGGGCGCACGCGCGCGCATGGGCGACGACGGAATTATATAACATATGACTGCAACACATGCAGGATGGCGCTTGATGTTTTTAGGACATGCCAGCTCGGGTACGCGCGGGTGCGGGCCGACTGGACTTACGTGACAAAGATGGCACAAACACATTGACATGCTTTTCTTGTACGGTTATCAAATGCGCGCACGTAGAGCAAAACAATGGCACGAACAGCTGACATGCAACTTGCATGCATTTGTAAATGTAGAGCCCCATGGATACATCAAAACCTTTGGTTATCGTTCGACATGCGCGCGCGAGGGGGCGCGGAGTGGTCTTTCCTCACAAGGAGTATCACGGAACGCGCTTGTTAAGCTAACGTATGCGTACCGCATAGCATCATTTGGAAAGCATGGCCGGCGTGACATTGGCCGTGCTTCTGCTGGGATGGTGGGACTGCGTAAGTGGGAAGAACGACCGTGGAAATCACATATGAACAATGATCGGGGGGGGGGGGCGTGAAGTCTGGCTTCGGCATGGGGGTTGATCTCGAATGTTCGCTCGGAGAAAAAGCCTATGTGGTACGCCCCTGTGCTGACGAACTTGGAATCGCCTATTTTATGGTCGAACCAACCACCTACCGACCTATAACCGATTGGCAGAACTCCACGGGCACACTGCCGCAAATACCCTGATCATGAAGATCCCGGGTTCGGACGAGCGAGTGGCAATGGCGACTACAGCAACAGCGACGACGACGGTGATGATGATGATGATGATGATGATGATGATGATGATGATGACGGAAGTGGCGATAATGACGAGGGCAGCGACAAGGACGATGACACTGACGATGTCGACGGCGACGATGATGACGACGACGATGGCAATATGGATGAAGCGCGTGGCTGCAATACTGACGGCGATACTGATGACGCTGGCGGTGACAGTGGCGATTGTGGTGATGACGAAGCGCGCGCGTAGAATCTCAGACCGACTTCGATTGTAACATCACCCTAAGGATATATAAGTTGAAACGCAGATGCCCCGACATCCTAAGAAACAAAACGGTTCTGCAATAATGCAGTTTTTTGTTGCGCGGGGACGCGCGCGTGTGGCGAGCATGGGATACTGTCACAAATGTGGCCAATGCCCGCTGATTGCAAAATCGTCCTGACATGCGAGCGCGAGGTCCGCGTGGCTTCCTTTGACCGACATGGCAAAACAGCAATGAGCGACTTATGAGTTCAGCGAGGGCACGCGCGCAGAAATCCGCCATTCGGAACAGAAGCCTCCGACTGTAGGACGTCACGAAAGAAGATTGTGAGCTTATTGTTGTTCCCTCCTCCTTCTGTGTCGCCTGTTTCGGGGCGGCCACCCGTCCCGCGTGACGGGGCGCGGCCGCGGGACGCGCGCGGCGGAGCGCCAGGCGCGTTCCGGCGCGCGCACGCGGAGGGGCCCCGGTTCCACGGACGTCGAAAGGCCTCGGAAAAGAAGGGGCCAAGACGGCGCCCCACGGCCCCAGCGAAAGCCCCGCCCCGCAAGGGAAGACAGACGCCTCAAGGGCCCGCAGGAGGGACGGGCAGGGGCCTCAAGGAGCCTGGGCGACTGCCAAGAGCGATCCTACGAGAGCCCACAGGCCCTCCAACCACCACCCACCCCACTAGGGTAGACCACCTCCACCCCGCAATGACGACGAGCGAGGGCGGCGGCAAGGGGGCCAGGGCAAAGACTGCCAAAAGGCAGGATCCCCTAGCCCGAAGTGAGGGAGAATAGTCACGAAGGCCTCTGAGACGCCTGAGAAACCAAGGTCCCTGGCGGCCTCCGACGCGGGTGCTTCGAGCACAGGCCGAAGGCCCCCGTTCAGCACGTGAAGCGCATCTCTCCCCCCTCGGCCTCCGAGAGGGCCTTCCTGACTAGGGCATTCCCGCCCCTGGCGGCGCCGCCGACGACCGCCTGGCGGGCGCCGGGCTACGCGCCCACGGTGCCGCGCTCGGCGCCAGCGGCGCTGTGGCACTGCGCGGTGATGCTGATCGTCGGCGCTGTGGTAAATGCGATGGTCGATGGCGTGATGGAGTAGGTCTATGCCATCTGGCTGCACTGCCGCTACTCTCATTCATTCCCCATCGCTGGATAATCAAACTGTCGACCTGGTCGGACATGTACTCGAAGTAGTCACGACGGCTGACGCCGGCCCCGCGCGTCGGTCCTGCATCGTAGTCGATCAAGTTCTGGAACTGCCATGCGACGATGCCCTACGCGACGTCGCTGGCCTCGCTGCGGTGGGCGACTATCGCGGAGGTGGTCCTTGATTCGGCATGCAGGATGAAACGAGTGATGTTCTTTATGATAGTGCTGGCCTGGTGGACGGTGTTAGTTTCTCAGCAAAGTCGGGCATTCCCCGCGTATGCTCGTCGCTCCTGCACTGAATGATGCCGTTGTGCCCCGCGTCGGTCGGGTCGCTCGAATACCAAGTTCAGCAAAGAAAGTGTATATATATATATATATATACATATAACATGCAGATGCGATACCATTGACAGTGCACCCACGGATCGAATCGAGCTCGCCACCGTCGACGCTGTCGTCGAGCTCCGCGACGGTGTCGATGATGACTCGGTCGAGCCCGCCCATGGGGGATCTGCAATCGCTGGTAAAGCGAGTCATGAGGTCATGAATCCCCACGGCCCCCGAAAAATGCATCGCTCCGCTTGTCTAGGCGCAGCTCGAGGCGGTGATGGGCGCGCCCTGGCTTCGCGCTGGCTCGCGGCTTCAGCAACTGCAGCCGGCTGCGCGGGCGAGGTCAAGCGGGGGAAGCGGAGCGATGTCGATGTCAGTCTCGTACGTCGCGCGTCCTAGCCGGTCTGTTGTTGTCGACGGCGCTGGCGCACAAATTGTTGTTCTCCTCGGTCTGATCGGCGGTCAGCGGGCTCGCAGCCGCTTCGCGCCACGCGCGCCAGGACTCCCGGCGCGCGTGGAAGGAAGGACGCCAAGGTGCTTGATCAGGCGCGGGAAGCTGTGGAACTCTGCCTGGCAGCAGCGGCGAGCCGTTCCCTTTGCCCACCGTCGTGGATGGAAAGCGTTCTCGCGGCCACTTGCCGCGTGGACTGCCACTCCCTGCTTGGCGACGCTGACGCAGATGAAACGCGCGAACTTGTTCCGAGGCCGGCCGTCATATACTTGAGCCCGTCGGGGCCGCCCGTCTTCGAGGTCGATGTATTTGGTGAACTTTTCCTGCTCGGAGAGATCGCACGCATTCAGGATGTGAGACTTCGCCATTGCCTTGACCACGATTTCTGACACCTGTGGCTTTTTCCTGGACACTGGGCGATGCTGCGATCTTCTCGACCTCCGTGAGGCCATCGTTCTGCCCGTTCATGCTTTCGCAGGAAGTCGCTGTCCACCTCGGAATCGCGGTTCCAGATGCCCTTGCGCACGTTTTGCGCATCGACAAGTATGAACAGAAACCTGGGGGCATGGCGCCATGACCCTGGTAAGTCCCTTAGGCGTGCAGCCGTCTGGTGGGCAGCGAAGTCTAGGATCCCCGCGATGGCGGTCGCCTCCTCGGTGGCGATGTGCTTCTTAAGCGCATCGGATTTCAGTAATGCTGCCGCAACGCGGTATGCCCCAAACTACTTGTTGATCAAGTCGCGGTCCCGGGAGGCGAGTTGGTTCCAGGCGCGGCGATTGAAGGTCAAGGCGGACGCCAGGGCGACGCGGACGCACATGATCTGAGCCTTCCTGGATACCTTCTTTCTCTTGAGTGTCTGTTTCTCTAATGGCGGCAAAATTCCCGAGGCGCGGTTGATCCGCGCGCGGACCTCGGGGCCCATGACCCGGCCCGCTGGCAATTGTTGCGCCCATGGCCTTGTGCTGGTTGACGACCTGGTTTTCTGCATCCCGAGGCGCTCGATATCAATGTGCCTGATGATCTCGTTTGCTAGACGCTGCCTCCTGGTCTTTGCGCCCGTGCCGCAACGCACTGGGATGGCCCTCGTCTCGTCGGGATGACGTGCCAAGCCGCGTCTGTAGGCAGCCCTGCGCAATCTCGTTGCCGATGTAGTGGCGACAGCTATGAGGGGCTCGGCTCCGTCGGTGGAGTCGCGGCCCATCAGACCGCCAACGAATGGCACGATGGCGCGTTTCGCAATGCACCTTCTTCCCGCGGCGTCGGGGCGAACAAAGGGCGAGGGCGATTCTCGACAGGATGTCCTCCAGCTTGCTCATCGCCATCACCGGCGCCGTCTTCGATGGCGCTCAGCAGCAAGGCGAAGTGCTTGTTGAAGGTTACATCTGGACATGGAGCTCCAGGCCGCGCGCTAGTCCTGGGGGTCTGGCAGTGAGTCGCGATTGCGCAGTCATCCAGTTTGACGCGCGATGGCCGGCAACGCGGGTGCAAAGGCGCCGGTCGTCCTCGATCTCCGCGCCGTTGCGAGCTGGATTGCTGGGAAGCTCTTTGAAGGATGGCTCGGGGGACGTCTGGGCGTCGACGCACTGGATAAATTTGGCGAGCCCTGCAGGGGCAGCGGATAATTGCACGCAAACACCCTGGTCACCAAGTGGAAGAATTCGCGCATATCAAAGAAGGCAATGCCACAGGACCGTCTTCTTCGCCAACAGTCGCCGACGCAGGGCGGCGACCCGCGCGGGGCGAGGGCCGCGGACATCTTCGGGCGGGCCCCGCACGGCGTAGCGAGCGGCAATTATGGCAGCAAGCCTTCTTGCCCTGGAACTGACAACGCCGCCGCGCATCTTGCCCGTCGCACTGTTCAGAAGCATCCCGCGGCGTGACTTCTGTTTCCCAATGGGCCCAGTTCCTGATTTGAGGTGGGTGGGGAAGCCCCCTTCTGGCCGCGACGGGTTCGGCGGTCTCGATCTGCGCCCCGACGAGGGCGGGGCGCCGCGGCCTTGCAACGTCGCGGGGGTCGCCCTTGGACATGTCGTCCGTGAGCTGGTCTGGGCCTCCTCGTCGCCCTCTCTCGGCCGCGGCAGGCGCGCTCGCTGGTTGGCCGTGCGCCGCGATCGTCTGGGCCCGCGGGGGGGGGCTCGTCTGCGGCGGCGCGCGCGCGTCATAGTCAAGGGCGGTTCCGCCGACGTCGGTCTCGGAGGCTGACTCAACATTCCCGCGGCAGTGGAGGGCGCGGCATGCGATGTCGGTCCTGCGGGTGAGAGGCCGGCCATCTTCATCGCGTCGCATGATGCGCGTCGGCATCTGATTGGGCATTTCCCATGCGAAGGCGAGAAGCCGTCTGGCGCGCCCCCGCTCCTCCTTCGAAGAGTCGCCGCAAACAGCGTCGCCCACCGATTCAGCTGTCCCCCCAAGGAATGCGCCTTAATCTTTGTCGACACTCACGCGCAACAGCATGCGCGCGCTCTTCAGGAAGTCGACGGCGTGGTTGACGACTGCAACGGCTGGCTCTTGTTCTTGCGTCCTGCAAGGCGCGGGCAACGACGCCGCTGGTCGTCGCCCGGGGCCCTGGCCCCCAGCCGACTGTGCCAGCGTTTTTGCGCGAATCCGCGTCGCGGCAGAGGCCTGGGGCTTCGGCGAAGATCTTCGCGCAACCTGCAACCTCATACATGCAGAGCACGTCGCCAGGAACCGGTGAAAATGACATCCTCGCACAAGAACCCGATGGCGCACCTGGTGCTTATCCTGTCGATGCCGGCGCGAATGCCGTTCTTTCCCGCGACTCTAGCAGTCTCGAGAAGAGCGCGGCGCAAACGGAGCAACGCAATCAATATCCTTGATATATATATATATACATACATATGTATATATATACATATATATGCATACATACGCACATACATATATACACAGAAATACAGACAAATACCCACACGTACATACATGCACAATCTAGGCTCCAAACATGCGTAATATACACTGAGGTATACACACATGCACACATGCATATTTCGGAAACCCTGAACGCGAAAAACTGGTTCATCTCTTGGGGGCGCACTTGTCACTTCCGCCAGCTCCCGCCGCCCCTCCGCCGACTTCTGCCGCGGGGGAGATGGCGAGCCCTTGGTTTCACAGGCGGGGCCTTTTCTGGAACGCCCCATATATTCATGCCTTTCCCGCGTGCGTCGCGGCTACCTTGGCGCGCCCGCATGCGGCGCTGGTATACCTGCTTAGCGACGGCGCCCAGGTGGTCATTCATGTTGGCGCTCCAGGGCGGGTTCTCGACGTCGCGCACTTTCTTGCTGAAGTCGGCCCTGCGCTCCCCCGGGGAAAGTTTCTGCTCGCCGTTCTTCGGCGCGCCCGTGCTGCACTTGGCCTCTGCGTCGCGCTGCAACGGTGACCTCGCCAGATCGCCGGGCGGCGGTCGCCCTTCGTCTCGAGGTCGGCGCTGTCGTCGACGCCGCGCGCGACCCGCGCTGTCGGTGGCCAATGCGAAATATAGGGGGAAACAAACCTACCTCGCTTTTGACCACCCGCGCTTCCAAGAGATACCAATAGATGCCAAACTACGGCCTGTGCTGGTCTGGCCGCTAGACGAGGAGGCGCGAGGCATGACTTGGTTTTGCATGGAAGCGAAAGCGGGGTAGGTAATTCACGCTCTGAAAATAAACGTCGCGGGTAACGACGCAGTCGAAGCGACGAAGCGAAGCGTTGGAAGTCCAAGTGAAGTGCCCGGGGGGGCCGCTGAGGAAGGTGCCAGCGGTGGCGAGGTTGTTGTCGCGCATATCCTGGCCGTCGTCGTCGCCCTCCTCCTTCGTGCCCTGGTGTCCGATGGCATTCCCTGTCGCGTCTCCTGTCAGTCCGTCGACCTCTGTCATCCTGATGCTAATGTCGTGCTTGGCGGCCCCAGTGCTCGGGCCGCCCCCCGGAGCGCTCCCCCCCCTCTGGGGCGGCATTGGCGCGCGGCGCGTGCGCGACGCAGAGCGCGTGTTCGAAATGGGTGGCATTGACGCGCGCGACGAGCGCGTTCGGCCCGTCGATCGCGAAGAAACGGACAGGTCCGAAGAAGAAATCCTCATTTAAACTTTTCCCGTAAGGTTTGTTGGCGAGGGCGCGGCGCTCGCGCCCGAGATTGCACTTGTCGCGGCCGCTCGCAATGATGCGGCAGCAATCGGCGTAGGCGCAGTTGGCGTCGGGGCCTCCTCCGGCGCCCATGGCGCGCGCGCCTCGTCGGCGCCGACGAGGAGGTCGTCGTCGCGCAAGCAGGCCATGATAGTCTTCAGTTGTGCGGTCTTTTGCTTCCGACGATTGCTACCTCCTAGCGGCCCCCTGGCCGACTGGGCGTTGCGCGTGCCGATGTTGATCTCGATGGTTGCCTTCGTTTTTCTTGACTTCTGCGACGCGGTCGAAGTCGCGGCCCCCGCCGTCGCGGTCACCTTGGTCGCTCGCAGAGCGCCGACCTGGAACTCGGGGTCTGCCTCCTTGGTGTCACCGTTGGCCTCGACGAAGAATGCCCGTTCTCCCTGATGCGCTCCGCCCATGACCTCAGCCCATGTAGGTCGTGAGTGTTCGAACGCAAAGGTCCTGGCGTGGTTGGCGGCTGCATCGGCGATCTCATTCCACCGATTGATAGCACGGGCGTTGACGTGCGGTGGTCGGTGCTATCTCGTGCCATGTCGTAAAAGATGCACAAATCCCTCACATGGTCGACGTCGTTGGCGGTGGAGGCGAGTCTCTTGGAAAGCTGCACCGCGCCCAGCGACGAGTCCGTGGAAATGGCGATCACGCACTCAAGGCTGACGTGGAGAGCACAGGCAGAGGTCCATAGGAGCATTGTGTTCTCTACCGTGGTTGATGTAGTCTCCGTGTCGTTATTGGTCGCGACGGCGATGTCCGCGCGGATATTGTGCTTGCCAGCGGTCACGCCTTCAATGCTGAAGACATGCTCATCTTCGCCGGCGATGATAATTGACCAGGCGTCGTAATCAGGTGGATTAGGTGCTTCGGGTCGTCCATCCGTGTGCAAGTGGGTCCTATAACCTTCTCTCAACCTTTCGATGTGGGTAGTTCGCAACATGTACTCTGAAATCTCGATGTGGCAACTTTAGTCGAACTCGGAAGTGAGCCGAGGGTGCTCGCTGATCCTCAGTCTCCTTGATTGGCCGCCGTGTTGCGAAGTACACGTCGTGGTACTTGTCGTGGTGGTTGCTGGTGGCGGTGGTTTCTCGTGGGGATGTAGGCTGGTTGCTGGCGTCGGTGGGTGGTGCTTTGCGTCCGACTGATAGCATGGCTCGCCCCCTGGCATCTTTCTCCTCCCCCCTCCCGCTCTCCTCGTCTGCCTCTGCCTCCCCGAACTCCTCGCCCTGCTCCGCTTCTGGCCCGGCAACCTGCGGACGCCAGGTGGCTTCCGCCTTCGCCGTGGGAGCGGCGGGGGTGGCGACCCCCCGAAATGTCGCACTGGGCTGGAACATACAATCGAGGCGTTGACCTAAGGAACCCTAAATAAGGAACGAGGCCCCTTTTTCCCATAAGTTCAACCTCGATTTCCAATGGACGCCCTAAGGAAAACCCGAGGCAAACTTTGAAACAATCAAGGAACAAGAGCCCCTCCCCGGCGAAAAGGGTTCCTTCTTCAGCGCCCCGACTGTAGAAAGTGACTTTCCTGGCTCGGCGAGCACTGCGATCGTTGGCTGAGCCTCTGCCCTCCGTCGCGCGGTTCGTTGCAGACGGCGTCTGGGGATGCTGTCGAGACTGCCGGCTGTCATTTGGGGTCGGTCTGGTGCTGTTGGCTCAGAACCTCGTTGGTTGGTCGCCGTGCTGCGAAGTGGACGTCGTGGTAGTGATCGCGGTGGTCGCTGGTGGCGGTCCAGTCTGGTGGGGGATGTAGGCTGGTTGATGGCGTCGGTGGGTGGTTGGTGTTGCGTGTCGGAATGGTAGAAAGGCTCGCCTCCTGGCCTTGTTGTCCTCCTCTCTCTTGCTCTCGCTTTCTGCCTCTACCTCCACTGCCTCCTCGCCTTGCTCCACCTCTGGCCCTGCACCTTGCGGGCAGCCGGGTGGCCTCCTCCTTCGCCGTGGGGGCGGTGGGGGTGGCCACCCCCGGAAATCTTGCACTGGTCTGGAACATAGAGAAGTGACTCTCCTGGCTCGGCAAGCTCTGCGAGTGTTTGCTGAATCCGTCCCTGGCAAGAGTGGTCAAGCTGATGGTGGCGATAATGACGACGGCACTGGTGACGCTGGCGATGACACTGGCGATGGCGGTGATGAAGAAGCGCGCGCGTAGAACCTCTGGCCGAATTCGATTGAAACATCAGTCTAGAGTTACAATGTTAAAATCAGATTTCCGGACAAAGTCAGAAACAAACCGGCTCTGAAATACTGCAGTTTTTCGTGCGCGGGGACGCGCGCGTGTGGCGAGCATGGGGTTATGCCACGGATGTGGCCAGTGCCCGCTGATTCCAAAATCGTCTCGACATGCGCGCGCGGTGTCCGCGTGGCTTCCTGACACCGAAAGGCAAAACAGCATTACATGCTCTTATGAGTTCAGCGAAGGCACGCGCGCGGAAATCTGTCATCTTGAACAAAGACTTATGACAGTAGGTCGTTACATAAAAAAACAGTTTTTGCTCACCTGCGGATATCATTATGTTTCCTTCTCCTTCCTTCTCCTATTCCGCCTGCCTCTTCGTTTTTCTCCAACCTTTCCCTCCTCCGCCCTCCTCCTTATCCTCCTGCCTTCTCCTGACTCCTCCTACCTCCGCCTTCTGCCTCTTTCTCCTCCTACCTCCTCCGCCCTCCTCCTCCTCCTCATCTTCCTCCTCTTCCTCCTGACTCCTCCTCCTCCTCCTACCTCCTCCTGCCTCCTTCTGCCTCCTTCTGCCTCCTCCTGCCTCCACCTCAACCTCCACCTCCACCTCCACCTCCACCTCCTCCTCCTCTCTTTCCTCCTCCTCCTCCTCCTCCTCCTCCTCCTCCTCCTCCTCCTCGTGCGTCTCCTCATCCCCCTCCTCCTCCTCTTCCTCTTCCTCCTCCTCCTCCTCCTCCTCATCATCATCATCATCATAGGGCCTGCTGCAAGGGTTTCCTGCTGCCTCCAGGATACTCCTGGACCCCATGAGGCCTCCTGAAGCCTCCCAGGGTTTCCTGGCGCCTCCTGGTGTACAACTGGGACCTCCTGTGGCGTCCTGGGGCCCCCTGAGGCCTCCTGAAGCTGCCAACACCGTCCTGGAACCTCCTGGGGCTTCCTGCTGCCTTCTGAGGCACTCCGAAGGCTCCCGCTGGAGACCTTGCGGTTCGCTCAAATGTGGGGCCCCCGCCCGAGACATGCTGACATGCTGTTCTGGAACGAGGCTCCCGCTCGAGGACACTCGAGCTCCAAGGTGTCACCGCAGATCATTTGACAGGGTACGCAAATGGCCGGCCCACGCTGAGAAACGTGAAGCGAGAGCCCAATGGGGAGGGGGTTCCCGCCCGATGACTCCTCGCAGGTCGCTCACGAGCGAGCGCCCCAGCTGTCTTCACAAGGGGCCCAGGAACGAGGCTCCCACGTCAGACTGCTTCGAGATCGGAGCTCCCAGTTGTCACCAGACCTGTGCTCTTGTCTCCAGAGAATGCGCCGATGGACTTCTCGGATTGGTACACGGGGCGGGTGCCCGAAAGGGGGCACGCTCCCGCGCGATGGCTCCTCGCAGCGGACTCACAGAAGAGGCCCCTGCTCGAGGCTTACTCGCGGCGTGCGTGTGTGAGTGCATGCATGTATGTATGTGTGCGTGCGTGTATGCTTGTGCCTTGTGCGTAGTCGCTTGTGTGTGCGCGTCCGCGCGCTTAGCACTTCTGCTGACTACGCATCGTGCGTGAATGTGTTTGTGTGTGTGTGTCTCAGTTCGTGTGTTCATGTTCGTGTTTACACGTGTGGCTTATGGGGATACGTCAGTGAAGACGCGGATGGATGATTGAGGGCACGATGCCCATGACCTGCAAGACTCTCTCAATCCTGCGGATCCGATTTTGGAATGCCAGCGATGCAAGGATGCCAAGGGTGCCAGGATACTTTGGATACAACATATGCGAAACATGCCAGACAAGTTACCAGGGCAAAGTCTATCCCAGGAACGAAATTCTGGGAGCACGAAGAATCCGACCAGGCCTACAATTGGACGCGAACGTCCGAAACAATCCTAAGAATGAGGTTCTGGGAGCACGGGAAACCCGAAACAGGCTTCAGTTGATTCCGGACGTGCAACAAGTAGTCCCAGAGGCATTTTGGGAGAACGAAAAGCCCGAAGTGGCCTACGGCTGGCACCGACCATTCAAGCTCAGCCCCCAGGGTGGAGTTCTGGGGGCACGACATGCCTACTCTTGGCTCCAGATGCTCGAAGTGAGCTCCAGAAATGCAATTCCCAGGGCTCCGTGATCACGAACACAATGCGTTGTTCCCCAACCATCCTGTGGTGTTGGGTCCTCGTTTTGAAGAGACAGCGCCCCGCGTCCCACTCACCCACACACTTCCTCCTCCTCCTCCTCCTCCTCCTCCTCCTCTTCCTCCTCCTCCTCCTCCTCCTCCTCCTCCTCCTCCTCCTCCTCCGTCCCCTTCTCCCTCCTCCATGCGTTTCACCCACCCAGTGCAGCGCTTCGTGGCCCCATAGGGAGCTCCACCGAAGGCCCCACGGGGAGCTACCACATGCGTCTGCCAGACCCAGTACAGCGTTTCGTGGCCACATAGGGAGCTCCACCGAAGGCCCCTGGGTGTGGGTACCACATGCGTCTGCCACACCCAGTACAGCGCTTCGTGGCCACATAGGGAGCTCCACCGAAAACCCCAGGGAAGGGTACCACATGCGTCTACCACACCCAATACAACGCTTCGTGGCCCCATAAGGAGCTCCACCGACGGAGAACGGGGAGGGGTACTACATGCGCTTGCGAAACCCAATACGGCGCGTCGTGGCACCATCGGGAGCTCCACCGAAGGCCCCACGGGGGGGGGGGGGGCACATGCGTTTGCCACACCCAGTACAACGTCTCGTGGCCCATAGGGAGCTCCACCGAAGGCCCCACAAGGGGGGTATCACATGCGTCTGCCACACCCAATACAGCGCTTCGTGGCCCCATTGGGAACTCCACCGAAGGCCCCAAGGGGGGTACCACATGCGTCTGCCACACCCAGGACAGCGCTTCGTGGCACCATAGGGAGCTCCACCGAAAGCCCCAATGGAGGTGGCCACATGCGTCCATCACACCCAATACACCGTTTCGTCGCCAGTGGGACCGTCCGCGTGCGCCCCGCACACCGAATTTGGCATTTCCGCCCACCCAGTACAGCGTTTCGTGGCCCCATAGGGAGCTCCACAAAAGCCCCACGTGGGACCGTCCGCATGCGCCCCCGAAACACAATTTGGCATTGTCACCCATCCACTACATCGTCCCGTGGCCACATAGGGAGCTCCACCGAACCCCCCAGTGGAACCGTCCGCATGCGCCCCCGAAGCACAACTTGGCATTTTCACCCACCCAATACAGGGCTTCGTAGCCCCATTGGGAGCTCCATCGAAGCTCCCAGTGGGAACGTCCGCGTGCGTCCCGCACACCCAATTTGGTATTTTCACCCGCCCAGTCTAGCGCGTCGTGGCCCCATTAAGAGCTCCACACAAGCCCCCAGTGGGACCGTCCGCATGCGTCCCCGAAACATACTTTGGCGTTTGCACACACCGAATACAACGTTTCGTGGCCCCACACGGAGCTCCACCGAAACCCCTAATGGAACCGTCCGCATGCGCCCCCGAAACCCAATTTGGCATGCCCACCCACCCAGCACAGCGCTTCATGGCCCAATAGGGAGCTCCACCGAGGCCCCCAGTGGGACCCTCCACATGCGCCCCCGAAACCTAATCTGGCATTTTCGCCCACCCAATACAGTGCTGCCGCCCGCATGCGTTCCCCCCCACCCAGTGCATCGCTTCGTGGCCCCACAGGGGCTTCACCGAAGAAGATATTCACAATTGCGATGCCCACAACTGCATATGGTTGGGTCCTTCGCCCGGATATTTGCTTGTATTCCGATGGCCGCCTCGAACCAAACTACAAGCGCTGGCCTCGTAAAAAAACGTGTTCCTGTCTGAGAGTTCTGCGTGGGCGTATGAGCGCGCAAGTGCGCGAGTGTGCGTTGGGATACTGGCGATGACCTGCCTGTACACACGTGTGTATATATATATATACATATATATATACATATATATATATATATATATATATATATATATATACGGAGAGAGAGAGAGAGAGAGAGAGACAAAACAGTATCCTGACGAAGGACCCAACCATACGCAAGTGTGAAAACCGCAGGACAGGGGGGACGAAGCAAGGGGAATTCCTCATGGGGCCACGAACCGTGTGAGGGGTGCACCAAACTGGCGCGGGGCCGCCATGCGAACCCTGCCACTGGGGCCTTCGGTGGAGCTCCTCATGGGGCCACGAACCGCGCGAGGGGTGCGCACAAACTGGCGCGGGGCCGCCGTGGGAACCCTGCCACTGGGGCCTTCGGTGGAGCTCCCTCTGGGGCCACGAACCGCGTGAGGGGTGCACCAAAATGGTGCGGGGCCGCCATGCGAACCCTGCCACTGTGGCCTTCGGTGGAGTTCCCTATGGGGCCACGAGCCGTGCGAGGGGTGCGCCAAAATGGCGCGGGGCCGCCATGCGAACCCTGCCAGTGGGGCCTTCGGTGGAGCTCCTCATGGGGCCACGAACCGCGTGAGGGGTGCGCACAAAATGGCGCGGGGCCGCCGTGCGAACCCTGCCACTGGGGCCTTCGGTGGAGCTTCCTATGGGGCCACGAACCGTGTGAGGGGTGCACCAAAATGGTGCGGGGCCGCCATGCGAACCCTGCCACTGGGGCCTTCGGTTGAACTCCCTATGGGGCCACGAACCGTGTGAGGGGTGCACCAAAATGGTGCGGGGCCGCCATGCGAACCCTGCCACTGGGGCGTTCGGTGGAAGTCCCGATGGGGCCACGAAACGTGTGAGGGGTGCGCCAAAATGGTGCGGAGCCGCCATGCGAACCCTGCCACGGGGGCCTCCGGTGGAGCCCCCTATGGGGCCACGAACCGTGTGAGGGGTGCACCAAAATGGCGCGGGGCCGCCATGCAAACCCTGCCTCTGAAGCCTTCGGTGGAGCCCCCTATGGGGCCACGAACCGTGCGAGGGGTGCGCCAAAATGGCGCGGGGCCGCCATGCGAACCCTGCCACTGGGGCCTTCGGTGGAGCTCCCTATGGGGCCACGAACCGTGTGAGGGAGTGAGGGGTGCACCAAACTTGCGCGGGGCCGCCATGCGAACCCTGCCAGTGGGGCCTTCGGTGGAACTTCTTATGGGGCCACGAACCGTGTGAGGGGTGCGCCAAAATGGTGCGGGGCCGCCATGCGAACCCTGCCACGGGGGCCTCCGGTGGAGCTCCCTATGGGGCCACGAACCGTGTGAGGGGTGCACCAAACTGGCGGGGCCGCCACGCGAACCCTGCCTCTGGGGCCTTTCGGTGGAGCCCCCTATGGGGCCAACAACCGTGCGAGGGGTGCGCCAAAATGGCGCGGGGCCGCCATGCGAACCATGCCACTGGGGCCTTTCGGTGGAGCTCCCTATGGGGCCACGAACCGTGTGAGGGGTGCACCAAAATGGCGCGGGGCCGCCATGCGAACCCTGCCACTGTGGCCTTCGGTGGAGTTCCCTATGGGGCCACGAGCCGTGCGAGGGGTGCGCCAAAATGGTGCGGGGCCGCCATGCGAACCCTGCCACTGGGGCCTTTCGGTGGAGCTCCCTATGGGGCTACGAACCGTGTGAGGGGAGCGCCAAAACGCGGGGCCGCCATGCGAACCCTGCCACTGGGGCCTTCTGTGGAGCTCCCTATGGGGCCACGAAACGCTGTACTGGGTGGGTGAAACGCAGGGAGGAGGGAGGGGGAGGAGGAGGGGGCAGCGGGAGGAGACGCGGGGCACCGTCTCTTCAAAACGAGGACCCAACACCACAGGATGGTTGGGAAAAAGATAGAGAACGATAGAAAGAGAGATGCTAGAACCACGCGCGCGTTTTGCGCGCAGGTTCTGGCACGCTCTAGTTGTAGTCTACAGTGTGTGTGTGTGTGTGTGTGTGGCATCGGGGGACATGTATACTGTCACACGGATCGTACCCCTCAGGAAGCTCCGCCTGCGGCCCCGGGCAGAAACTTGACTCAGCGTCCCCCCGCCCGTGCCTGCATACCCCTCACAGGGATCGCTCCCCGCTGGCACGGCCCTCGCGCTGATCGTGCCTTTATGGCACCCGAGGGGAGCTGCACAGCGTCGCCCAGCTCACTTCGGCACACCCCTCGCACGGATCGTGGCAAGTAGATCCACGGGCGGCACCAGCGACGAGGCTCGCATCCCGCTCCCCCCCCTCCCGCCTACTTCGACGCACCTCTCACACGGATCGTGGCCCACAGGGATCTCCACCTACGGCCACAGAGGCGGGGTTCGCACTGCGCCCCTCCCTGGCCGTTGCGGCACACCCCATCACGCGGATCGTGCCCGCAAGGAGCACCAACTAAAGGCCAAAAGACAAAGATCGTATAGCGCCCACCCGCCCATGTCAGCACACCCGTCACGCAAAACCATGCCTCAGAAGAAGCTCCACCTATGGAACCATCGGGCAGCTTTGCATGGCGTTCCCCCGCCAATTCGGAACATGCCTCACAAGGGTCGTGCCGAGAAGTGGTCCACCTGCGGCCTCAGTGGGCGTGTTCGTGTGCATGTGCATGTGTGTAAGTATATGTGCACGTGTGTACTGACGTATGCGTGTATGGATGTGTCTTTGTGTGTATGTGTGTATGTGTATGGAGGTGTGCATGTATGCATGCATGTCTGTCCAAATGTGCGCGTTTGTCTGTATGTATGTATGTGTAGGTATGGTGATGTGTATATACGTACGTACGTACGGACGTATATATGTACACGTGTTAGTGTGTGTATGCATGTAAGCGTGTGTATGTCTGGCTGTATGTGTATGTATGCATGTCTGTATGTATATATGTATGTCTGCATGTATGTGTGCATGTATGTGTGTATGTATGTATGTATGTATGTGTGTATGTATGTACGTACGCATGTATTTATGTATGTATGTGTGTATGTAAATAGATGTTTGTATATGTATGCATGTATACGCATACATGCCATGTGCATATAATATGCGGGCCGCCTGCGGACTCCGCCAGACACTGGCGTCCCTGTCTGTCCCGTACCCTGCATTCTCTCTCTCTCTCGCTCTTTCCGATGCGAGTCGGGAAGAGAACTTGGAAATACCTGAAGGGTTGTACAGAACCCGCTTCTCCTCCTTCCTCCTCCTCTTCCTCCTCCTCCATCGTCCTCATCACCACGAACATTCACTGGGTGGTGAGATCCGGTCACAACTCCATTGTAGTAGTAACCCACAAACGGCTTGAACTTGAAATGCGGTGGTGGGCATTGGACAAGGAGCCCTTAGATAAGGAGCCCAGGGTCTGGAATCTGGTGGAACTCGAATCGTGGATCGGCAATGGATATCATCGCTGCCCTCATAAGATGAGGGCCCCTCCAGGGTCTAAAGCCTACTGGGCACATGTCTTAACGAACGCCCCCACCGTAAGGGTACGAATCACGCGGATTGAGCCGAGACCTACAGCCCAAAAGGAAGGCAGGTTCACAAAGCGCCCCCCCCGCCGATGTCGGCACGGCCCTCACACGGATCGTACCCCCTTGGGCTCGACGTTTGGATCCAGGGACAAAATTAGTGTGGCGTCTTTCTCCCCTTTTCGGCTCACCCTTTACACGCATCGTGCCCCAGAGGGATGTAGTTTCAAGTGCGGCCCTAGTGGGAGGAGTCGCATACCGTCACGCCCCCTGTGTATGTTGACTGTCTTCTCACACGGATCGCACTCCACACAGAGTTCCACCGACAACCACAGAGTCAAGGTTCGCATCCCGCCGCCCCGCCCATGGCGGCACACCCCTGATCTGGATCGTGAGGTCGGGGCGTCTTGGGTGCCTCTCGGAGCCTCGCAGCATGTTTCTGAGGGGCCTCTTGAAACCCTGAGATGAATCGCCGTGCAGTATGTAGACGCGAGACGTCTCATACGCTTCTGAGGGGCCTGTCGGGAAGCCTCCTGGGAGGCTCCTGAAAGCATTTTGGGGGCCTCTTGGGGCCTCTTGGGGGGTTCTAGGGGGTGTTTTGGGGGATCCGGGGTGCGCTTTCGGGGTCTCTCGGGAGCCTCTGGGGCCTCTTGGAAGTGTCTTCGAGACTTCCCGGGTATTGTGGGCATGTTGGGAGCCGCATCCCCCAAGATAGTGCCCAAGGACACTCTTGGGCACCCTCTTGAAGCCCTCGTGAGGGGACGGTCTTGGGGCCCTCTTGGGCCGTGTTTGGGGCCTTGGAAGCAGTCTTGGAGCCTCCTTAGGCGCCTCTTGGACCGTCTCAGAGGCTGTCAAGACTGGAAAAGCGAGTATGTGTTTTCAGCAAGGAATGGGCTGCTCGTTGCCTCCTCTTGGGGGCCTCTTCGGGGCCTCGTGGCACGTCTTCATACCATCAGGGGGCGTCTCGGGTGGCGCCAGAGCGCTTCAGACGCAATGTTGGACGGATGCTTGTTTCTCTCGGGCGCCCTCTGACCGTAAGGCCTTCGCAATTAATCGATCACGGGTGCGTGCAGCGATGCGGGGGTCTCCCGCGCTCGCACCCCTGAGTGCGGCAATCGATGGGAACGGAAACGCTTGCGCAATCCACCGAGGATGGTCTGCACTCGGTGCCAACGCACGCTTTCGCCCGTGTGGGCAGTCACGGCTTCAAATCGTATGAGGCTGGAACCCCATTGGTACCAAGCAGTAGTACCTGCTCGCGCTATATGCCCTCAGCTATGAGGCGCACCAACTTGTCCATGACGTCCTTCGACAAACCTATCACGACACATAGTGCTTGGATTACAAGATTATTCAGTTCTCTCTTGAGGTTTGCCATTGTGTCCTCGAAACCGATTGATGAGTCGGACGCCTGCTTCGCAACATATGCCGTCATTGCGTTGGCGCTCGAATGCACAGCTGCAACAGTAGAGCCAATTGCAAATGCACCCACTACCAAGTCCATCAATAAGAACAGGAGGCCTAGAATTACAATCACGGCAGCGATATTGTATGCAATCCAGCCTGTCGAGAGTTTCAGATTCGCAAGGATCTGTGCTGGGAAAAAGTCGAGCGTGAGGAACGCGATCATGGGGATAAACTCCTCTGCCTGCACTATGCCGTCCACGTGCACGTCCATCATGGCGAAGTACTTGTGCAGCTCCTAGAATTCAATCAAAAAATGAGCATAAACTTTTGGCGCTCCGAGCGGGTTTCTAAATCTGCGCTGAAACCCCTTCCCTGGCGCGCGGAGCGCGCCAGAGGCGGCGCCGGAGGCGCCGCTGGGGGGGCCAGAGGAAGAGTCCGAACCGAACTGGTAACCGTGAACCGGCGGCTCCTGCAACCGAACCGCCCGAACCGGAGCCCGAACCGGCCCGGCTGAAACCGGACCGGGCGGTTCGAACCGAACCGGCCGGTCGAAACCGGCCCGAACGGCAAGCCCGAACCGGGTGGAACCGAACCGGGCCCCGGGACTCCCCACCGGCCCAAGAAAGCCCCCAGAAGAGCCCTGGTGCCGGCACCCCCGGCACTCCCCATCGGCCCA
>CAUYUJ010019722.1:0-29575 GCA_963575745.1 Prorocentrum cordatum
TCCTCCTCCTCCTCCTCCGCCTCCTCCTCCTCCTCCTCCTCCTCCTCCTCCTCCTCCTCCTCCTCCTCCTCCTCCTCCTCCTCCTCCTGAGGGGGGAGGGGGGCATGCGAAGAGGAAAGGAGGAAGGAGACGGGAGCAGAACGGGCGGATGTAGGAGGAAAGAGGAGAGCGGAGGGCGAACAGAGGAAGGAGAAGGGAGAAGGAAGTGGCGAAGAGGGAGGGAGGATGGAGGAGGGATGGAGAACGAGGAGGAGGCGGAGGAGGCGGAGGCGAAGTAGGAGGAGGACAAGGTTCGAGGAGGGAAGAGGGCGGAGGGAGGAAAGATGAGGGATGAGGGATGAGGGAGGAGGGGGAGAGGAGGAGGAGGAGGAGGAGGAGGAGGAGGAGGAGGAAGAGGAGGGAGGAGGAGTCAGGAGTCCCAGGACGAAGTAGGAGGAGGAGGAGGAGGCGGAGGAGGAGGAGGGGGAAGAGGGAGGGACGAGGGAGAAGGGATGGAGGAAGGAGGAGGGAAGAGGGAGGAGGGAGGAGGAAGGAGGGATAGCGGAGGTAGAGGAGGAAGAGGCGTAGGCAGAAGGGAGGAGACAAGAGGAAATGGTGTTGGCTTGTTGTCCTGATGGTTACCCCTGGTCTATGCGGCAGCGATGCCAAGTAAACAGGACCCAGAAACCAAGAACGTCGAGCAAGAGCGTTACTTGAAACAGCGTCGTGCGAGCGAGGAACCCGAAGGCTGAAAGCCACGGCTACTGTGCCCCTCGTCCCCCACACACACACACACACACACACACACACACACACACACACACACACACACACACACACACACACACACACACACACACACACACACACACACACACACACACTTCGCATCCCTCCCTCCTCCCTCCTCCTCCCCATCCTCAGGCTTACGGAGATGGCTCGTGAATGGGATCGGTCGTGCGGGAACTGTCCAGGTCGCTGGGGCGTTGTTTTGTCTGAACGGGGCTGGCAAACTGTTTGCTCGGATGTTCGGTTCTCTGGGAGCTTCTACCCTCAGACCCGTGTTGCGGCTGGGTTCGCTGCACCTGCCAATGCCCCTGCGCTTTTCACGGGCACTAGCACGTTCTACTCGGGCTGTCAGGTTGCGGTCGACGAGTTGTCCAGAGGACCTCGGGGTCGGCTGCAACCTCATGGGCCCTACAGCGGGCCTGTTGTGCAGACCGCTTCTTTCGCCCAGGAGCGTCTCTCTTGCACTTGGAAAGCTCGGGCCCACCAAGAGGATGACGGGTCTCTGCCCTGGTCCGAGCGCCTGCACACGTTAGGCAACAGCGCAGCAACTGCTGCCGCCAAGGAGGGTGCCCTGGTGCACCCCGGGTGTCCAGACGCAGAGGTGGAGGCGCTGAACTTCGTAGTGTGAGTGGCCAAAGCGGTCACCACTCCAGCAGCTAAGGTCATGGAGAGATGGCCTCGCGCGGATCTTGAGGGGGTCCAGCATGCTGAGCCCCTCCCTGTGCCAGAGGATGCGAGGCCACTGCACTCTTGGGATTGGGTCGGCAAGCTCGGGCATTGCAGTGAGTGATTAAAGTGATCGCGTGCTGCTCAGAGCCCTTCTTCTGGGCACTTTACGAACAAGATGCGTGTGGACCCAAGGCTCCTGCGAAAGCTCTTCACGAGTGCATTGTGGCCGATTGCAGGGACGTGAGCTTCGTCTGCTCAGCTTTAATAATTTAACACCTCAGGAGAGCAGCCGAGCCTACTCCTCCTCCTCCTCTTCCTCACCGTCGTTGCCCCTGGGCTTCTGGGTCATGACTCGGCTCTCTTGCGGCCGGTCGGGACGATCCGGGCAACCCAGGAACGCCCTCTGCTCGGCGCACCTGCTGGAGAGCATCCCGAGGCCAGGAGACCGCCGAGAACGGGCAAAAAACACAAAAACACCCTGAAAGCTCGAACCTCGAAGCTCGAACCCAAAACTTCCCCCGTCTTGGGCGCTGTCAAGACGAGAAAAGCCAAGCACTAAAACTATACACTTTCCCACGAGGATGGGGCAGTTGTTCCTCTTGTGGCCCCTTCGGCGGACCTCCGGGAACACTATCAGGCCATCTTCGGGGCATCGTTGGCCGCGTTCAAGCCATCTTGGACCGTCATGGGGCTACCCTGGGCCGGCTCAACGCTCTCTTGGATTATCTTGGCGCTCTGTTTGGTCGTGAGCTTCTCAATACAGGGTCCCCCGAGGTCTGGACCTTATCCCCAGGGCCGCCGCTTCATCCGTATCTAATACTTGGCGGCGAGCCCGGGGGAAAGTGAGAAGGGGCGGATCTTCTCAAAAGCTCGGCAATCCCCCCAGCCTTGTGAGAAGTGTTCTAAGTTCCCCCCCCCGGAGACACCGAGCACCTCTCAGAAGGCACGAGGGCTTCTGAGAGCCCCGCCACCTTTTGAGAAGGCCTTCCCCCTCTCACTTTCTCCTCCTCCTCCTCCTCCTCCTCCTCCTCCTCCTCCTCCTCCTCCTGCTCCTCCTCCTCCTCCTCCTCCTCCTCCTGCTCCTGCTCCTGCTCCTGCTCCTCCTCCTCCTCCTCCTCCTCCTCCTCCTCCTCCTCCTATCAGTCAGCATCATCATGCAGTCATCATCATCATATCATCAGTCAATCATCTATCAGATATCAGCCACATCATCATCACATCATCATCATCATCATCACATCACATCATCATCAGCATGATCATCATCATCATCATCATCATCATCATCATCCATCATCATGCATCAGCAGCAGCAGCAGCAGCAGCAGAAGCAGCAGCAGCAGAAGCAAGCAGCTCCTCCACTCCTCCTCCTCCTCTCCTCCTCCTCTCCTCCTCACTCCTCCTCCTCCTCCTCCTCCTCCTCCTCCTCTCCTCCTCCTCCCTCCTCCTCCTCCTCCTCATCCGCCTCTCCTTCTCCTCCTCCCCTCCTCCTCCTCCCTCCTACTCTCCTCCTCCTCCTCCTCCTCCTCCTCCTCCTCCTCCTCCTCCTCCTCCTCCTCCTCCTCCTCCTCCCCACTCGCTCACCGCCGGTGACGAGGCTCAGGGGGGGAGTGCATCAGATGGGAAGTTCTCGGGCGCTTCGGGGCGGTCGTTGTCCGTCCTCGGCGGGCTTCCGGCCTCGGCGTCGGCGTCGGCGCGGGGGGAGAGGCGGGGGCTCCCAGCGCCTCCAGAAGGTCAGGGCGCAGGGTGTTTGCAGGTTTTGGCCTCTGGGGGCCCTGGTCGGGCCCCAGGGCCGTCAGGCATCGCAGACCTCGGCGGCGAGCGGGGGGGGGGGGAGCAGGAGGAGGAGGAGCAGGAGCAGGAGCAGGAGGAGGAGGAGGAGGAGGAGGAGCAGGAGGAGGAGGAGGAGGAGGAGAAAGTGAGAGGGAGAAGGCCTTCTCACAAGGCGGCGGGGCTTCTCAGTAGCCCTGTGGCCTTCAGAGAGGTGCTCGGCGTCTTCGGGGGGGGGGGCGCGTAAAAGGCTTCTCAGAAGGCCAGGGGGACTGCCGAGCCTTCTGAGAAGGCCCGCCCCGTCACCTTCCCCCCAGGGCTCGCCGCCGAGGGTTGGGGGTCAGAAACCGATCCATGGACGTCTCCTGGGATGCGCTCCGACCAGAATTTCGAGGCGGACCCAGCCGTGGCCACGAGAACGCCCCAGGAGGGTCAAAAACCTCAAGCGATCGAACCTCGAACCCGAAATTTCACCCTCCTCTCCCCCGCGTCGACGCCGACGCCGAGGGCGACGCCGACGACGCCGACGACGCCGACGACGACGACGCCGACGCCGACGCCGACGACGATGACGACGGGGACGCCGCGGGCCGACGACGACCGCGGCGGCGGCGGCGGGGCCTTGCGCGGCCTGGGCAACCTGGGCGGCCTGCGCCGCCTGCAGCTGGGCGGCCTGCCACGGGAAGGGGGGGGAGGGAGGCGGGAGGGAGGGAGGGAGGGAGGGAAGGAAGGAGGGGGAGAAGAGGGAGGGAGGAGGGAGGAGGAAGGAGGGAGAAGGGAGCCGGGAGCAAGAGGGAGGAGGGGAGGGGAGGAGGGGGGAGGGAGAAGGGAGGAAAAGGGAGGGAAGAGGAAGAGGAGAAGGGAGCAGGGAGGAGGGAGGGAGGGAGGGAGGGAGGGAGGAGGGAGAGGTGAGGAGGGAGCAGGGAGGGGAAAGAAGGGAAAGAGGAGGGAGGGGGGAGTGGGCACTGACCGGAAGGCGCCCGCCGGGGGACGAGCGCCCTCTGGTCTGGGGGGGTCGGCGGGCGGCGCGACTCCCCCGGCGGGTGGTGGGGGCCGCTTGCGCCACCTCCCGAGCAGGGCGACGAAGGCTGCCTCCTGAGCAGGGCGCTCGGAAGAGCCACTTGCGCCACCTCCTGGTAGAGGAGGAGGAGGAGGAGGAGGAGGAGGAGAAGGAGGAGGAGGAGGAGGAGGAGGAAGTGAGGAGGGGCGGGCCTTCGCCGAGGGCTCGGAGGCCCCCCCTACCATCCTGGGCAGGGGCCACTTGCGTCCTGCCTCCTGGCAGGGGCCACTTGCGCCGCCTCCCTGCGAGAGCCACACTGCGCCACCTCGCAGAGCAGGGCAGTCGGGAGAGGTGGGCAGGAACATGGAAGCAGGAAGGCGTTGCAGGTGGACTGGGCGCTCCCGCCCGCCCCCCGAAGAGGGAAGCGGGAAAACCGCTCGACTCTTGGAGTAGGGAGGCGCCGAAAGCAGACTGGAATCGGGGAACACAAAAATACCTGAATCCAGCGACCAGCGTGTACATGTTTGAAGCATGAGACTGCGGTATGCGAGTAGCGCCGGTGTTGGATTTCCCGCTGCGTCACTTTGTCGAGGACAGCCTTGACTCTCCTCAGGGTCTTCCACACCCGTCGGTCGGAAGAGGCGGGCAGAATCACGAAGCAGGAAGGCGCTGGAAGCAGACTGGGCCCCCGCCCGCCCCCTGAGGAGGGAGGAGGGAGAACCACCCGACTCTTGAAGTAGGGAGGCGCCTAAAGCAGATTGGAACCCGTGACACAGGATATGCCGACCCCTATCCCAGGCTTCGTGGGGTTTCCGAATGGACCATAAACTTGCGGCCCAACCCTGGGATATACGACGGGGGGGTGCCCATCCTCGATGCGGGTGCGTCCGAATAGCCCTCTTGGGGCGTATCCCAGGGTTTGCCCATTTTTCTGAGTGGCCAAACTTTTCGGGCGAAGCTCGGGGATTGGGGGAGAAAAATCGCCCGCGAACCTGAGCATCCTTCCAACGACCGGCGTGCACCTGTGAAACATGACAGTGCGCTGCGAGAGCAGCGCCAGCGTTGGATTTCCCGCTGGCGTCCCTTCGTCGGCTCTCCCCAGGGTCTTCCATCGGCGGCGAGCCTGGGGGGAAGACAGAAGGGGCCGGGCAGGCCTTCTCGGAAGGCTCCGAAGTCCCTTCCCCGAAGACACAGAAAACTTCCCCGAAGACACAGGAAGCTTCTGAGCCTTCCCCGAAGGCACAGAAAACTCCCCAGGAAGCGCGAGGGCTTCCCAGAATTTGTCTCTAGTCGTCGTCGTCGTCGTCGATCGTCGTCGTCGATCGTCGTCGGCGTCGTCGTCGTCGTCGTCGATCGTCGTCGTCGATCGTCGTCGTCGTCGTCGTCGTCGTCGTGATCGTCGTCGTCGTCGTCGTCGTCGTCGTCGTCGTGATCCAGAACGTGACAACGGTTTGTCTCTTGGCTTGGCCAGAACTGCGTCCGCTGCGCACGCACGCTCCTGCGGTCGACCCTTGGGCGCTCGTCTCCACCGTGCTACCATACACCCTGCGAGATGCTTAAGAGATCATGGGCTAAGAAATTCAGTCTCAGAACTTGAATAAAAACCCAAAATTTCTATTCAAATCTTAGGATTTGCATCGAAGCATTAAGAATCATCGAGACCCTGGCCGAAAATGCAAGTTTTCTTGAGCATCGCCTAAGGTGCATCCGCCGGCCCCCCTGTGGGGCCACTAGGCTGTAGGCCGAAGGTTCGCAGTTTCCTGAACCAGTTGCAGCTTCCGGTTTCCACTGTTACAGCTCTGCTTCTTGCCGCTCACTGTTCCTTGTTGACCTCTTGCTGCTGACTGTTCCTGGTTGATGGACCGCGCCAGGGGGGGGGGAGGCCCCAAACGCGCATTTTTACCACGGCCAAAACGTCTGCTCTGTCTTGGTGGGGTGGGTAAAAATTGCCACCCCTCACGCAGATCGGCGGGTCAGGGTCCAAAAACACAAAAGACTTGCCACATTTCTAAAATTCGGTCGCACCCCCCCCGCAGATCGGCGGGGTCAGGGTCCAGAAACACAAAAAAGATGTGCCACATTTCTGAAATCCGGTAGCACCCCTCATGCAGATCGGCGGGGTCAGGGTCCAAAAACACAAAAAGGATTTGCCACATTTCTGAAATCCGGTAGCACCCCTCATGCAGATCGGCGGGGTCAGGGTCCAAAAACACAAAAAGGATTTACCAAATTTCTAACTTCGATCGCACCCCTCACGCAGATCGGCGGGGTCAGGGTCCAAAAACACATGGGATTTGCCACATGTCTGACATTTGCTGGCACCCCTCACGCAGATCGGCAGGGTCAGGGTGCAAAAACACAAAGGAGTTGCTACATTTCTGAAATTCGGTCGCACCCCCCACGCAGATCGGCGGGGTCAGGGTCCAAAAACACTAAGGGATTTGCCACATTTCTGAAATCCGGTCGCACCCCTCATGCAGATCGGCGGGGTCAGGGTCCAAAAACACAAAAGATTTGCCACATGTCTGAAATTAGGTCGCACCCCTCACGCAGATCGACGGGGTCAAGGTCCAAAAACACACGGGATTTGCCACATTTCTTCGGTGGCACCCCGCACGCAGATCGGCAGGGTCAGGGTGCAAAAACACAAAAAAGATGTACCACATTTCTGAAATTCGGTCGCACCCCTCACGCAGATCGGCAGGGTCAGGGTCCAAAAACACATGGGATTTGCCACATTTCTGACATTTGCTGGCACCCCTCACGCAGGTCGGCAGGGTCAGGGTGCAAAAACACAAAGGATTTGCCACATTTCTGAAATTTGGTTGCACCCCTCACGCAGATCGGCGGGGTCAGGGTCGAAAAACAAACAGGTCCCGACACTGCTTCACGGCGGCGCCCAGACCTCATGATTTAGCTGTTGCATCTCCCATTATCCGAGACACGGGGCCGGCGGCATGGAGCGAAGCCCTTACGGATGTATATATATATATATATACATACATACACATACATACATACATACACACATACATACATACATACATGCATGCATGCATGCATGCATGCATGCATGCATGCATACATACATACATACATACAGCTACGCAAGCAACGACACACATACCTACACATATGCAAGTGCAAGTACATATACGCATACATGTAAAGCACACACATGCGTAGACATGCCCCTAACCATATGTGTCTACGTACATATGTGTGTATGTATGTATAAAGATACACAAATATGTATATATACACACATATCAATATATATATATATATAGAGAGAGAGAGAGGGTCAGGTGGACCTATCGCTGTGCTTTCTGTCAGTCTCGCTCTCTCTCTCTCTATATATATATATATATATATATATATTATCCGTTCCGTTTCATCCTCCTCCTGTTCCTCTTCCTTTCCTCCCCCTCCTCCTCCTCCTATGCATCCTCCTCGTCCTTCGCCAGGAAAACTTGCGGGAGGACGGTGGCTACGAAACCATGCTTTTCACCGGATTGGCTTTTTCCCAACCATCATGTGGTGTTGGGTCCTCGTTTTGAAAAGACGGTGCCCCGCGTCTCCTCTCCTTCCTTCCTCCTCATCCGCCTCCTCCCCCCTCCCTCCTCCCTCACCCCACTATCACGGCACACCCCTCACACGCTTCGTGGCCCCATAGGGAGCTCCACCGAGGGCCCCAGTGGCTGCGTTGGCATGGCGGCACCGCACCCATTTCGGCACACCCCTCACACGTTTCGTGGCCCCATAGAGACCCCCCTTTGGCTGCGTTGGCATGGCGGCACCGCACCCATGTCGGCACATCCCTTCACACGCTTCGCGGCCCCACAGGGAGCTCCACCGAGGGCCCCAGTGGCTGCGTTGGCATGGCGGCACCGCACCCATTTCGGCACACCCCTCACACGTTTCGTGGCCCCATAAGGAGCTCCACCGACGGCCCCAGTGGCTGCGTTGGCACGGCGGCACCGCACCCATTTCGGCACACCTCACACGTTTCGTGCCCCATAGGGAGCTCCACCAGGCCCCATTGCTGCGTTGGCATGGCGGCGCCGCACCCTTTCGGCACACCCGCGGCCCCCTTATGGTTGCTTCACCGCAGTGCCACCGTGGCTGCGTTAGCACGGCGGCACCCGCACCCCTTTCGGCACACCCCTCACACTTTCGTTCCCAGTAGGAAAAGCTCCACAAATGGCCCCACGGCTGGCGTTTGGCATGGCAGGCACCGCACCCAGTTCGCAACAACCCCTCAAGACGTTCGTGTCCTCCTAGGGAGGGCCTCCACCCCGAGGGCCCCAGTGGCTGCGTTTTGGCATGGCGGCAGCACGCGCACCCATTTCGGGGGGGGCACATCCCTCACACCGCTTCCGTGGCCCCATGGGAGCTCCACCGAGTCCCCATGTGGATGCCGTTGGCAATGGCGGCACCGCACCCATTTCGGCACACCCCTCACACGTTTCGTGGCCCAAAGGGGGCTCCACCGACGGCCCCAGTGGCTGCGTTGGCATGGCGGCACCGCACCCATTTCGGCACACCCCTCACACGTTTCGTGGCCCCATACGGAACTCCACCGAGGGCCCCAGTGGCTGCGTTGGCAAGGCGGCACCGCGCTCATTTCGGCACACCCCTCACACGCTTCGCGGCCCCATAGGTAGCTCCACCGAAGGCCCCTGTGGCTGCGTTGGCACGGCGGCACCGCACCCATTTCGGCACACCCCTCACACGTTTCGTGGCCCCATAGGGAGCTCCACCGAGGGCCCCAGTGGCTGCGTTGGCATGGCGGCACCGCACCCATTTCGGCACACCCCTCACACGTTTCGTGGCCCCATAGGGAGCTCCACCGAGGGCCCCAGTGGCTGCGTTGGCATGGCGGCACCGCACCCATTTCGGCACACCCCTCACACGTTTCGTGGCCCCATAGGGAGCTCCACCGAGGCCCCAGTGGCTGCGTTGGCATGGCGGCACCGCACCCATTTCGGCACACCCCTCACACGTTTCGTGGCCCCATAGGGAGCTCCACCGAGGGCCCCAGTGGTTGCTTTGGTAGGCGGCACCGCACCCATTTCGGCACACCCCTCACACGCTTCGTGGCCCCATAAGGAGCTCCACCGAGGGCCCCAGTGGCTGCGTTGGCATGGCGGCACCGCACCCATTTCGGCACACTCCTCACACGTTTCGTGGCCCCACACGGAGCTCCACCGACGGCCCCAGTGGCCGCGTTGGCATGGCGGCACCGCACCCATGTCGGCACATCCCTTCACACGCTTCGCGGCCCCACAGGGAGCTCCACCGAGGGCCCCAGTGGCTGCGTTGGCATGGCGGCGCCGCACCCAATCTGGCACACCCCTCACACGTTTCGTGGCCCCATAAGGAGCTCCACCGAAAGTCCCCAGTGCTACCGCCCTTATGCGTCCCGCACGCCCAGGACAGCGTTTCGTGGCACGCCTTTCGTGGCCCCATAAGGAGCCCCACCGAAAGCGGCACCCACAAAGCGTTATTCACAATTGCATATGGTTGGGTCCTTCGCCAGGATAATGTTCGGTCAAGGATGCCACCAAAAACTGCTATTCACAGGTGTTTTTGTTGTTTGGGTATTTTCAAGAGATCTGCAAATTGCTCAACTCCTTCGCCAGACAAACTTGCAGGAGGAGGGCGGCCACAACACCATGCTATTCACAGGTTTTGTGCGCGGGGGTTCTTTCGGTTAGGGATGCCACCGCGCACTGCTATTCACAAGTTTGGTGTCGTTGTTTTGGGTGTTCAGGGTATCCGCAAACTGCCCAGTCATGTGAGGCCAATGGATTGCGCAGTTTGCAGATCTCCTGAAAACCAAAGGAAGTATTTGTATGATAGAATATGGTGGCATCCCTGGCCCGAACAAGAAAAAAAACATGTGAATAACATGGCAATGTGGCCACCCTCCTCCCGCAACTCTTTCTATCGAAGGAAATGCGCAGTTTTCAGATCTCCTGGAGACCCCCCCAAAAAAATGTGAGTAGCCAGTGGGTGGTGGCATTCCCGACCAAAAAAAACAACGAGAAACTGCGACAATCACGGTTTCATGGCCACGCAGCTGCTGTTGCTGCTGTTGCTCCTCGTCCTCCTCCTCCTCTTCCTCCTCCGCCGACTGTTCGTCCTCTTCCAGCTCCTGACCCCCTATTCCTCCTCCGCCTTTTCGTCCTTCTCCCGCGCTCTCCCCCTTCCTCCTCCTCCGCCTGGTGTTCCTCCTCCTCATCCCCCTCCTCCTCCACCTCCCCCTCCTCCTGCCCCTGGCCCCTCATTGCTCGACTTCGCCTCCTCCTCCTTCTCCTCCTCCTCCTCCTCCTCCTCCTCCTCCTCCTCCTCCTCCTCCTCCCCCCCCTCCTCCTCCTCCTCCTCCTCATCATCATCATCAGCATCATCATCATCAGCATCATCATCCTCATCCTCATCCTTATCCTTCTCCTCCTCCTCCTCCTCCTCCTCCTCCTCGTCCGTCTCCGATCACGCTAAACCGACCTAAGGTTTCCTGTAGCGTTCTTGAAGCAATAAAGGAACAGTATAGTACGACTCGCGTCCAGATGCACCTCGCGGGCGTCGCGGAAAATGAGATAAGTAAAGCGAAGGCCGAGGATAGTAAAAACGAGCTGGCGCCCGCCAAGTCCTCGAGGTTGGCACAAACCTTACTAACCAGGCACCCCCACAGGCAGACAGATATCCACAGGTTAATACTGGAGAAAAGCCCCTACCATAATCTTTTAGGGCTATAGGTTTATGGGGCTATAGGGCTATAAGGCTCTGGGGCCATACGGCTACAGGTCGATAGGGCGATAGGGCTCTAGGGCCATAGGGCTATAAGGCCGTAGGGCTATAATGCTATAGGGCTATAGGGCTGTAGGACTGTAGGGGACTGTAGGGCTGTAGGGCTATTAGGGCGGCCATAGGGCTGTAGGGCTGCAGGGCTGTAGGAATATCGAGTTATAGGCTATAGGGCTATAAGGCTACTAAGCAGTAGGGCTATAGGGCTACCAGGCACCCGGGCACCTGGGCACCTGGGCGTGCCGCCGAAATCGGCGCCACACCTAACCTAACCATATGGATCCGCTAAGACCCCTACAGAGACAGGGTCCAAAAACACAGGTGATTTGCCACGTGTCTAACATTCGGCGGCACCCCTCACGGCAGATCGGCAAGGTCAGGGTCCAAAAACACATGGGATTTGCCACATTTCTGAAAATCCGTCGGCATCCCTCACGCAGATCCGTAGGGTCAGGGTCCAAAAACACAATGGATTTGCCACATTTCTGAAATTCGGTGGCACCCGTGACGCAGGTCCGTAGGGTCAGGGTCGAAAAACAAACAGATCCCGACACTGCTTCACGGCGGCGCCCAGACCTCATGATTTAGCTGTTGCATCTACCACTATCCGAGACAGGGGGCCGGCGGCATGGGGCGAAGCCCTTACGGATAACATGTTCGTGCTAGATGCTAGAGCGTCAGCCCCATGGGAACGAATGCGACGACGAACGGCTGGCAAGTCAACTCTCACGAAATTAGCTCTTCAAAGCCGGCCTCGTGGACCTACCCAGGAGCACGCTCTGGCCAAGGACGCCGAGGTGGATCCAGCCGCGGCTCTGAGGAGCCCCAGGAGACCCAAAAAGGCAAGAAATGCAAAAAATCACCCATCACACCCCCCTCCTCCTTCTTCTCCTCATTTCCTCCTCCTCCTCCTCCACCTCCTCCTCCTCCTCGAGAATCCTACTCTCCTCCTCTCCCGCTTCCTCCTCGAAGCTCGAAGCTCGAAGCTGCGGGCTGTTTCGAGCGCTCGCCGAAGAACGCGAGGCGGGATACCAATGAGCACTGGCACACTGGGGGCCCAGCGGCAACGATATGTAGTCGTCATCCGTGGAGGGCACGAGGCGGGATACCCAGGGAGCACCAGAACACTCTGGGCCTCTTACAGCCCCATCCTGTCGGGTGGGGAAAACATCCTCCTCCTAAGGCGATGGTGGTTTGGCATGACAAGAACGAGTTCTAAACGAGCGCTGGACCCTGAAACCTTCCCCCAGGGGCCAACTCTTCGTCCCGAGTCGGCTTCTGAGGTAGAGACCTCCCTGATGGGGTAGGATTCATCAATGGGGTCGGAAAGATCGCGCCGCATCGCCGATGCATCACCGATGCATCGGCGACGGCGGCGTGGAGAAAATCGGGCTCCACATCGAGCCGCATCGCCGATGCATCGACGATGCGGCACGGTCATCCGACACCACATATTCCGACCCCATCTGAGAGGCCTAGATGACGGTCCTCGTGCCCGCGGAGGGCCCCAAAGAAGCCGAAAACGGCAAACAAACCTGTGAAAATGTTTCCCTCAAGACCCGCTTCTTTCCTGGCGGGATCTAGCATGGGGGAAACGGGTCCTAAAGGAAACGGGTCCTGGATCCTGGAGCTTTCCCCAAAGACGAACTGTCATCATAAACCGTTTTCTGACATGCCGGTGGCCCGTAAAGCGCCCAAGAGCCCGAAATCGGCGGGAGATCTCGGGACCCGTTTCCCTCAGGACCTGGTTCCCACATGGCGACGAGATGCGGAGGCGGCGACGGGGGCGAATAGCCCAGAGGGGAGCACTGCATGTGTCCAAGGACGCCGATGGCCCATGTCTTCAGCGAGGCTCCCGGGCGAATGCGTGTAATGCCCGCCCCTGGGCTACTTTAGTAGTGGAAACAATTGGTTTTCAAAATGTTTGGTCCTTAGAAGCTCTGCGTGGCGACGCCCCCGTCGCCACGCGTGCCCTCTGCGTGCCTGCGGGGGCGCCGCCACGTAGAAGTACTGGAGACCGAGCATTTGGGGCGTCGCTACGCACGCCCTTTGCGTGGCTGCGACCACTTGTTGAAACCCTAAAACCAATTAAATTCACGAATCAGGTACTCGCCCCTATCATCACCTCCGAGAGATGGTGGCAACCCTGCGCCGAAGCCAGGCTCGTCGGGGCCCCCGCGGCTGGGGCCTGCGCCGCCTGCGCCGCCTGGGCCAGCTGCGCAGCCTGCGCCGCCGCCTCCACACCAGGCGGTCCCCTCGCCGAGTGGCTCCGTCGACCCGCTTCCTCCTCCTCCTCCTCCTCCTCCTCCTCCTCCTCCTCCTCCTCCTCCTCCTCCTCCTCCTCCTCCTCTCATTATTCGCATTATAATGCTTAAGATTCGTCTTAGCATTCATGTGCTTATCATTATTCTCCTTTAGTATGTTTGTTTCGTAATACTAGTGTTGCCCTTGGTATTATTACTGGTCCGAGTCATCGTATTACGATTCGAAATTGTATTACTAGTATGAGGATTGATGCTCGTCTTCGTCTCAGTACTCTTCTTATGATCAATAGTATTCGTGATCGTATGCTTCGTCGTATTCCTCTTCTTCCTCCTCCTCCTCTCATTATTCTTATTATGATGCCTTAGATCCGTCTTCTTATTCCTGTGCTTATTATTCTTCTCAGATTAGTATGTTCGTTTCGATTGTGACGCCTTCTAAGATAGGCGACAAAGTGGTGTTCTGTTTTCTGTGTGGGGGCTACACGTCGGGGCGTCTGGGCCGCACCCTCCTGGAGCGGTGTCTCGGGAAGCCCGCCAGCCCAGGGATCAGGACCCAGCTGAATCGGCTCCGAGCTGGAAAGCACCCACACTATCGTGCCACCACGAAATCCCTCGTGCTCGGTCCCTCTGGCCCGTTGAGCTCCCAGGAACAGGTCGAGATCGAGGGATTAGTGGATTCATGTGAAGCAGTGGCGGCGAGCTCGAGCTCGTCTGCTGCTGATGGTTTTAGTCCAGGACTGCCCTCGCAAGATTCGGTTATTGCGGCCTTTGGGATTCTGGAGTCTGAGCTGCCGAGGGTGAAGGAACTCGGGCAGTGTCGGGCCGTGGGCGGTTCAGACGGTGAGTCTGAAGCCTCCGACGGCGAGCTCTTCTGACTCTGAACCTGCCTTCAAGGCCGTCCACCACCACCTCCTCCTCCTCCTCCTCCTCCTCCTCCTCCTCCTCCTCCTCCTCCTCCGTCTCCTCCGTCTCCTCCTCCTCCTCCTCCTCCTCCGCCTCCTCCTCCTCCACCACCTCCTCCTCCTCCTCCTCCTCCTCCTCCTCCTCCTCCTCTCCTCCTCCTCCTCCCTCCTCCTCCTCCTCCTCCTCCTCCTCCTCCTCCTCCTCCTCCTCCTCCTCCTCCTCCTGAGCACCTATCACCTTGGCAACACAGCCGCCCACAAGCGTGCGCTGCCAACGCCTTCTCACCGCCGCACAACCCGGCATGAAGCATCCCTTTCCTGCTTCGCTCTCTACTCACGTCTGCTTTGTCACACCCTACGTTCACCTGTATACCTTAACCGGTGACGCCATGGACGACTGTAACTGGAGCCACCTGGCTTTCTAGTTTGATCACCCCCCTCAAAGCGACCGCCACTGGGGGGGAGATGGCCGCGTGCGACGGAACCTATGGCCAAGAGAGGGAGAGAGAAAGGAAGAGGAGAAACAGAAGCAGGAGGAGGAGCAGCAGCAGCAGGAGCATTATGGTGATGATGATGATGATGATGATGATGATGATGATGATGATGATGATGATGATGATGATGAGGATGATGATGGTGAGAATGATGATGATGATGATGATGATGATGATAATGATGGTGCTGTTGCTGCTGCTGATGATGAAGATGCTGATGCTGATGATGATGACGATGACGATGATGACGATGCTGATGATGATGATGATGATGATGATGATGATGATGATGATGATGATGATGATGATGATGGTGATGACGATGAGTATGGTGATTATGATGGTGGTGGTGGTGGCGGTGGCGATGATGATTGATGGTGGTTATGGTGATGGTGATGGTGATGGTGATGGTGATGATGGCGATGGTGATGGAGATGCTGATGGTGGTGATGATGATGGTGATGATGATAATGATGATAAGGAGGAGGAGGGAGGTGGAGGAAGAGGAGGAGGAGGAGGAGGTTTGCCCTTGCTTGCTACACTAGTAGGAGGCGTTCTGGGGCTGCTGGGAGCGCCCGTCTGGGTCGGGCCTCCAAGGAGCTTAATGAGTCGGCGTAGCAGGGCAAGGACCCTGAGACGTACACCACGCGAAATGGTTAAGAAATCATGGGTTAAGAAATGCATGGTCTCCGAACTTGAATAAAAACCTACAATTTCTATCAAAATCTTAGGATTTACATTGAAACGTTAAGAATAATCGAGACTCTGGCCGAAAACTTAAGTTTTCTGAAGCATCGCCTAAGGTGTACTGATTTCTTTAGGCAGGGGGTGCTGGAGCCTTTCTCGAACCAGCCTGGAGTGAGGCCGCCGAGCACCCACGGAGGCTGTGCGTTGAGTGTGGGTCTGGAGTCCGCTCCGTCAGACCTCATCATGCTCAGAGGGCTTCCGTTGCTCACCTTGCTACTAATGCACCTCCTCCCTCAGGAAGAGGCCCGAACGACGGCATGAACAAACTGCCAGTGCCCAAGAGCACGGGCCCATAAGGCAGGGCTGGTCAACACAGGGACATTGTCGCCTCAGTGGACGGACGCTCAAGACAGATCAGGAAGAAACATGGGAAATGGAAAAAGAACTGCCCCCTATGCAATGAATGTGCTACTGCCCGAGGCGCCGCAGGATCCTTGAGGGATCCCCCTGCGCATCTTGCAACTACTGCCAGAGGGGATGACGCGCGTGCGAAGCCCGAGACTCGTCCAACCTTCATGGCCGCCTCCTCCTCCTCCTCCTCGTCCTCCTCCTCCTACTCCCCGTCCTCCTCCTCCTCCTCCTCCTCGTCATCATCATCATCAGCATCATCAGCATCATCATCATAAGCATCATCATCATCATCATCGTCATCATCATCATCATCATCATCATCATCATCATCATCATCATCATCATCATCATCGTCATCCTCATCATCACCATCATCATCAGAAGCATCATCATCATCATGATAATCATCATCATCATCATCACCCCCACCACCACCACCACCACCACCATCATCATCATCAGCAGCATCAGCATCTTCATCTTCATCTTCATCTTCATCTTCATCTTCATCTTCATCACCACCACCACCAACAACATCATCATCATCAGCAGCATCATCATCATAATCATACTCCTGTTTCTCATCCTCCTCCTCCTACTCCTACTCCTGCTCCTCCTCCTCCTCCTCCTCCTCCTCCTCCCTTCCTTCCTCCTCTCCTCCTTCCCTCCTCCTCCTCCTCCTCCTCCTCCTCCTCCTCCTCCTCATCCTCCTCCTCCCCTCCTCCTCCTCCCCCCTTCCTCCTCCTCCTCTCCTCCTCCTCGTCCTCCTCCTCTGCCTCCTCCGCTCCCCTCCTCCGTCTCCTCCTCTCCTCTCCTCCTCCTCCTCCTCCTCCTCCTCCTACTCCTCCTCCTCCTCTTCCATGTATCCATCCTCCTCCTCCTCCTCCTCCTCCTCCTCCTCCTTCTCCTCCTCCTCCTCCTCTCCTCCTCTCCTCCTCCTCCTCCTCCTCCTCCTCCTCCTCCTCCTCTCCTCTCCTCTCCTCCTCTCCTTCCTCCTCCTCCTCTTCCTCCTCCTCCTCCTCCTCGTCCTCCTCCTCCTCCTCCTCCTCCTATTCCTTCCTCCCTGGCCCGGCTGCAGGGAGGCGAGAGCTCCCGTCCCCTCCGCGCCTGCTGTGCGTGCGCTGCCTGCGCCGCCGCCATGGCATGCGCGCCTCGCGGCAGCGGCACAAGGAGGGGGGGGAGGAGTTTCGGCTTCGGTTTCGACGGACAGCGCGGTGACCAAGAGCGAGCCTGGGCGCGAGGAGGCGATCCGATCCCCGACTTCTTAGGGGGAGGCCACCAGCGAGCCGAGACAGGGTCTACCTCCCTTCAGCGGTGGGGGGGGGGCTCGTTGGGCCCCTCACGCTGTCTGGGAGGAAGGCATGGCCCCCACGAGACGAGGGGGCGGCCAAGGGCACGAGACGAGACAGACGCCCATCCAGGGGCAAGAGGGCCCTGGCAATACGCGCCCCTCGAAGGGGGCTGCCCCCGCGCGGGAAGAGGCACCGACGGCCCTCGGCTGCGGAGGAGCGCGCCCCCGCTGCACTGGCAGAGATGGCACGATCTGGTCGGACCTGGGCACCTGGCAGAGATACCACGCTGGCACCGCAAGACGGCTCCGGGAGTCGTCAACTCGACGCACCCCTCGCGCACGTCGTGCCTCATGGGTTCTCGAAGGCTTACAATCAGCTCCAAAGACCACCCCACTCCCCCAGGAGCTCCAATTCCGCCCCAGAGGAAGCATTGTAATCATTGGCACCCGCCCCGAACACCCAATGAATGCAAAGTTTGCGAACTCGCTTCCCTGTGGATGCCAGACATGATTCCCGCTCTGCGGGCTCAGCAAAAACGGCGGAAGCCTGTGGGAAAGAAGGACCAGAGAGCACGACGAAGAGGAACAAGCGAGGAGGGAGGAGGAGGAAGAGGAGGACGAGGAAGAGGAGACGGAGGACGAGGAGGAGGACGATGCGGATGAAGAGGAGGGAGGAGGCTGGAGGGGAAGGGAGACTGGAGGGGAGGGCAAACGGGGAGGACGACGAGGAGGAGACGCGGCGGCGGCGGCGGAGGACGAGGAAGAGGAAAAGGAAGAGGAAGAGGAGGAGGAGGAGGAGGAGGAGGAGGAGGGAGGAGGAGGACAAGGAGGTCGAGAAGGAAAAGGAGGAGGAGGAGGAGGGGGGTGAGAAGGAGGAGGAGGAGGAAAGGCTGGAGGGGAAGGAAAGCGAAAAATGAGGAGGAAGGAGGAGGAGGAAGGATGAAGAGGAGAAGGATGAAGACGGAGGAGGAGAAGGCGGAAGAGGGAGGAGGAGGGAAGGAGGAGGATGGAGGAGGAAGAAAATGAGAGGAGGAGAAAAGAGGGAAGGAGAGGGAGGAGGCCAGGGGAGGGAAGAGGGGAGGAAAAGGGTAGTAGTAGGTAGTAGGTAGTAGTAAGTCGTAGTAGTAGTAGTAGTAGTTAGTAAGTCATTAGAGTATGGTAGTAAGGTAGTAGTAAGTAGTAGTAGTAGTTAGTAGTAGTAGTAGTAGTAGTAGTATAGTAGTAAGTAGTAGTAGTATAGTAGTAGTAGTAGTAGTAGTAGTAGTAGTAGTAGTAGAGTAGTAGTATAGTCGTAGTAGTAAGTAGTAGTATAGTAGTAAAGTAGTATAAGTAGTAGTCGTAGTCGTAGTAGTAGTAAGTTGTAGTAGTAAAGTAGTATAGTAGTAGTAGTAGTAGTAGTAGTAGTAGCAGTAGTAGCAGTAGTAGCAGTAGAAGTAGTAGTAGTAAGCAGTAGTAGTAGTAGTAGTAGCATAGTAGTAGTAGTAGTAAGTAGTAGTTAGTAAGTAGTAGTAGTAGTAGTAGTAGTAGTAGTAGTAGTAGTAGTAATAGTAGTAAGTTAGTAGTAGTAGTAGTAGTAGCAGTAGTAGTAGCAGTAGCAGTAGCAGTAGTAGTAGTAGTAGTAGTAGTAGTAGTAGTAGTAGTAGTAGTAGTAGTAGTAGTAGTAATAGTAGTACACCATCGGGTGGGATCGCATCCTGCTGCAGGGCGCGCCCAACACGGCCAGGATCCCTGACAGTGTGGCCGCCGCGGTTAGCCACGTGAAGGTGCGGCTGTGCCTGGCGATCGAGCAGGCCCGCCAGGGCCGTGACGGCCTGGCGTCGCGCACGCTGACGCGTTTGTGGAAGGTGTTCTTGGCTCTGGACGGGCTGCTCTTCAGCGAGAGCGCGACCCCGACCCCGACGACGCAACGGGAACGCCTCCAGGAGCGTTTGCAGTGGATCCAGGACGGCCAGTGGGATGTCGCCTGGCTCTCCATGGAGGACCAGACGCGCACCTCGGTCACCACGAAGGGCCGCGAAGACCACGTCGCGGCCCGCGTTCGCCGTGTCACTGAGCTCGCACGAGCGGGCGAAATGTCTCGGGCGGCAGCGGCAGTGTGGCCCCAGGGTGATATGGCGGATGCGGCGGCGGTGGTTCAGAAGTTTAGCACCACCCAGCAGCCTGCGGCGCCTCACCCAGGCGAATGGGGCCGTCCCCCTGGCACTGGGGCCGCCCCGCATGGGCCAGGGGGTGGACCCCCCGCGGCGGGGGCCGACGTGGCGATGCCGCCAGCCACGCCCCCTCACGAGCTCCTCGGCGCGGCAGAGCTACACCACCGCGTGGCCAACCACCTCAAGCGCCAGTTTGGTCGCTTCCCCCGCCGTGGCGGTGCGGGACCTGGAGGCGGCCGCCACGAGCACTGGGCCCCGCTCAAGCACGACGAAGACGGAGCGGAGGCGGTAGCCAACACGCTGGCGCGCATGGCCATCGGTGACCTTCCTCCCGAAGCTCTAGCCGCCCTGACCGCGGCGCGCCTCGCAGGCATCCCCAAGGCCACCCCTGGGGACGTGCGAGTCCTGGGCTGTGGAAATGTCACCCGCCGCATGGTTGGCCGCAGCGCGGCCAAGGTCCATCACGCGGACATGCGGGCGGCGGTGGGGGACCAACAGTTCGGCCTGGCTAAGGACGGCTGCGGTGCCCTCCATCGACGCCTCTGTACGATGGCCAATTCGGGCCCTTGCAAGTGGGTGGTGGCGGTGGACCTCGGGGATGCGTTCAGCAACATCCCCCGCGACCTCGTTAAGGAGGCCGCGCGCTCCAAGGTGCCCGCCCTGACGCCGCTAGCGGAGGCCTGGCCCCCTGCTCGCACACGCCGCGCGGCGGGTGGTGGGTCCCAACCTGCCCAGCTGGTCGATCAGATCCGCGGCCTCGACCAGGGCTGCCCTATGAGCCCTGGCTTCTACGCGGTCGGCACTGCGGATGACCTCAGCACCGGCCGCACGGCCGTGCGCGCGGTGGACGTCGAGGGGGACTGCCTGGCGTTCTTGGACGACACGTACTTCGTGGGCACCGCGGCTGCTGTGTTCCGCGGCTTGGATGCCTGGCGAGCCCGCATCGAAGCCCATGGGATGAAACTGAAGATGTCCAAGACCCAGATCTGGTCCCCGGACCCTCACGCTGTCCTGCCGCCGGAGTTCGCGGAGTGCGCCCAGTACCGCGCCCCGAAGCTCAAGGCGGCGGGGTCTACGCTGGCCTACAAGAACCACGACGTGGATGCTGACTGGCGGGACGTCCCGCTCACGGACTTTGCCGCCCCGGAGGACCTCGACGCGGGCGGCCTCGCGCCGGCTGGCGGTGCCGGGGTCGCCCCGGGCGCCGCCATGCCACTCCCCTGCGGCGAGGCCTTCCTCCAGAAGCAGGACCGCTACTTCCGGGAACTCCTGGCGCTCCGCACGCACGGGCTGTCTGCCTTTGACGCTTTCCAGTTGGTGCGGATCTGGTCGAAGGGCGCCTGCGTCCACATCCAGCGCGCGCTTCCGTTCACGGCGGCGCGGGGCCGCCGGGTGGATAACGGAGCGGTCGCCTCCGCCAACGCCCTTCTGGGGGTCACGGCCGCCCCCCGAGAGCAGATCTTCATGAAGGTCAGCGACGGAGGTTTGGGCTGTGGAAGCGCCGAACAGCGCGGCCCCGCTGCCCTCCTGGCGTCCTTGGAAACCGGGATCCGCGCGGCTGCCCTGGAGCTCCACAAGACGACAGCGGTTGGCTTCTGGCGGCGGTGGCCGAGCCTTGGCCGCGCCCTCTCGGCGGCGGACGCGGAGCAGGGGCGGTTGACGGGAGGCCGTCGCCCCAGGGCGACCGCCGGCAGGGCCTCTTGGAAGGGCGGAAGGGCAAGGACCAGAAGACGCACACCCAGCATGTACGGGACCACGCCACCAAGACGTTCTTGGCCGCGCTGCCGGCGTCGGCGGCGGCGGCGGCGCAGCGCCTCGGGCAGCTCAGCGGGCGCCTGGTCGGATAACTTCGAGGGGGTCTCGCCCCTCGCCGACCACGCGTTCTGCATTGCGGCCAAGAGGCGCATGCACTTGCCGCTGCTGCAGTCCGAGTGCACGTGCCAGAACCGGCCGGCGGCGCCCACTCGCGCGATGGCGCAGGCCGGCCCGGCGCGCGGCCGCGCGGTGGACGCCCGCTGCGATCGCGCGCTCAACTGCCCCCGGGGAGGTGGCCCGGCGCGCCGCCACAACGCCATTCGAGATGCCGTGGCGCTCTGGTTGTGCGGGGTCGGCCATCACGCCCTGGTGGAGCAGGTCATCCCGGAGTGGCACACGGAAGAACAGGGCGCGGCCACACTGGACGTCGTCTACCATCGAGGCCTTCAAGGCCGGGTGTGCCTCGACATTAGCTTGGTGGACGCGGTGGCCGTGGCCCAGACGGGGCGGCCGCATCAGGCATCCCTGCAGCGCAGGGAAAAAGTGAAGCACCGTAGATACCATTTTTCTGGCCTGGTGCCCTTTGTTCTCGATGTCAATGGCCGCTGGGGCGCAGAGGCGGAGACGTGGTTGCGCCGCGCCGCATGGGGAATTGCCCGAGGCCGAGCGGCCCGCAGCGCGCTCGTCCCTGCGCTCGGCTGTGGCTAACGCCCTGCAGGGACAAATCGCTGAGCAGGTCGCCCTGGCGACGGAAGACGTAGTCGGGCTGGGCGCCGGGGTAGCCCCGAGTGTCCGGTCTTGACTAGATGTGGCTCCCTCCCACACGTGTGTGCTCCCTGCTCCTTCCCCCCCTCCTTGCCTGCCTGCTGCCCTGATCAGTTGTAAAGCCTTGGTCACGTCAGCTGTGTGTACTGTACTGTGTCATTCCTTCATAGTGTGCACGATGCGCTCTTGCTTTGTCATGTCAGCTTTACATGCCGCGTTGTGCAGTTACCCAGTTTTGTGCGCGCTGTGCTCCCGCCATGCCACCTTCGTTGGGCTCATAGTCTTGAGCTGTTCTCTCAACCCATCCGCGATGCGCCTTCGTTCCGCCAGCAGCATTAGCTCAAGGCCACATGCAAAAGAGGCGTCAAGAGGCGTTCAAGATCGGGGGCGCCCCGCGGGTCCTGGGACCGTCGGCGGCCCGCCGTCCGCTTTGTCGCCCGCCCGAGCGTGTTTTCCTCGCCCCCCTTCCCCCTCTCCTGCCCTTCCAAGGTCCCGAACGGGGGTCAGGCCGTTTTCAGCTTTCTCAAGGATCGGTCTCTGCTCACCTGGAGCCGCTGGTTTCAACCTTTAGTTCCCCTGTTTCATTTGTGCTCCGCCTTTGCAGTCGGCCGCCCCATATTTGTTCGGTGTACAGCCTCTCTCCCCCCCTTCCTCCCTCGGCAGCTGTTCGGCTCTTGAAGTTTTGCTTCGCACGATCTCTCGAGCCGCACTTCCCGCGCCATCCTTCCGACCAAGTGATGGCGCCCAAGTTCTCGAAGCCCGCGCCGATGCCGTGGCCTGCGGTGACGCATACAGACTCGCCCAGTCACGATGCGGCGCCCCTTCGCGAGGCGCTGGCGGCGAAGGCCAAGGCGAAGTCCGAGGCACGCGCGAAGGCCAGCGGTTTGACCGCGGCCGACGCGCCCACTCCCAAAGCGGGGCCTGCGCCGCGCCCTGGCCAGCAGGTGAGCGCGTCGGAGAGCAGCGACATCTCGGACGAGGAGTTCGACGTGATGTCGGAGGCGGCGACCTTTCGGACGGCGCCGACACTGCCTACGGAGTCGGCGACGCCTGCTGAGGGCGCCGACGGAGGCAGCGGTACGGGGGCCGCCCCCAGTGCAGCTGCCTCTGACGGTGCCTCTGACGGCGCCCCCACGGCGATGGCCAAGGCGCCCGCTGAGCCCTCAGCGATGCCCCCGTCGGCGGTGGTGCCAGTGACGAAGGCGGCCCTGGCGGCGGCGGCCACCTACTCCAACTTCACCTTGGAGCAGCGCCGCGGGTTGGACGCGATCACCCTCGCGCCCCACAACCTCCAGCTGCGGGGGCAGTCTGTGAGCGGCCACGGCGGGCGAGGCGCGCGCAGCGACGCCGACGGCTGCCGCCTCATGGGCGATGAGACCGCCAGTGAGGCCCCGAGTGCGGCGACCACGGGCGCCCTCAGCGGGCACGGCGGCAAACGCCACCGCCGTCGCAGCAACACGGCCGCCTACGGCAAAGCCCCCCCACCGAGCGGCGGCACGCCCGCTGAGCTCGAGGACGCTGAGATGATGACGGACGTGGACTACCTCGCGGCGGGCTACGTGCACTGCATGGGTGCGCACTGGCCTTCGCCGAAGCGCCTGGGCTGGCGTCGTGAGTGCGCAGCGCTGGATGACTGGAAGGTCATGATGGCGGAGTACGTGGACGAGCTCAACCGCGGCGAAATGCGCCGCTACACCGAAGCTTCGGAGCACAACCCGCAGCGCCCCAAGCTGCGGAAGGGTGATCAAGGCCAATACAAGCTGCACACGTGCTCGCGCTGCGTGGCGGCGGCGCAGGGCATCCCCGAGCACGAGGCTGCGACGCGCGCGGCGCGCCAGAACAAGGGAGCTGGCTCCATTGACCACGCCGCCAAGCGCGTGGCGAAGTTTCGCGCGAGCTTCGACCACATCAAGGAGGGCATGGACGTGCTCGTGGGTTACGCGCTCTCCAACGACGGCTTGCTAGCCCTGCGGAGGGCGACGGAAGGCGTCGGGGTGGGCATCGATCCCGAGAGCGCGGGCGCCCCTCCGGCCACGGAGACGGCGGCGCAGGAGGTCGGGCGCCCGACGGCGGTGGAGGTGGTGCCGGGGCCGCCCCGCGCGCCACCTCCACCCCTCGAGGATGGACCTGGCGCCGCAGACCCTCCCCGTGGCGATGATAGCGACCCCCTGCTCGACAACAACGCTGAGTGCCAGGAGCACCAGCTGGTCGACGCCAAGACTGTGGAGGAGGTCGCGGATGTCGAGCCCCTGCTGCGGCTCGGCCTCTCTAAGAAATCGCTGAAGCGCATGGCGCGGGCCTACGGTGCCCTCAAATTCGAGACCATGCGCGCCCACATGCAGGGAGGCATGGGGCCCATCCTGGAGAAGAAAGAGGACATGATGAAGGGCGCGGCGGCGCAGGACGGAGTTCAGAGGTGGCTCGACGCGCTGGATGCGGAGGCAGAGGCTGATGTGGTAGGGCTGAAGAAGGGCCTCCTGGAGGCCTCGGTGGTCGTGGACGCGCACCTGGGACACAAGCGGGCGTGGAAGGAGGAGTGCCAGGGCAACGCCATGGCGCAGGGGGCCCACCGACGGATGGGCGACTACACGGACCAACTCTACCGTGGCAAGGGCTTTACGTTCAACATGTACTACAAGTGCTCGGCCAACAAGACCTGGGACAATCCCAAGGGATGCTGCTCGGTGATCCGTTCGGATCGCTGGACGCAACTGCTCACCTGCGCGCAGGAGGCGGCGGGGGAGTCCGGCCAGCGCTGGTACTGCCATTGTGGCGCACGCTACGCGACCTCCTACGGCGTCTGCATCGAGATGATAAAGGAAGAGCTGAGCCCGCCCCGAGCGCACTACATGCACGCGGACTTCTCTCACGAGGACATCCGCGACTTGAAGGCCCTGCTACGTTACGACAAGCTCAAGAGGGAGGGGGTAGCGGTGCTCAGCGCTGTGGATGGACCTCCTGCAGCACCTGCCCAAGGTCGAGCCGCTGGCGGTGGGCACCGTCTTTAAGCGCTACGCTCCGCTGCAGCCGCAGTGGGAGGGCCACTACGTGCTAATGGACGGGCTCTCCTGGGACGACCTGCCTGAGTTCCAGTGGTCCGACTTGCACTCGCAGGTTGCCTGGGGACTGAACGATCCAGCCTGGGCGGGCTACAGCAAGAACCAGCGGAAGAAGGCCAAGAGGGAGCGCCTGGCGGCCGCGCACGCGGAACTGGAGGCCTATGAGCGCCGCCACAACCTCCAGAAGGGCAGCCTCACGGGCGGCGGGGGTGGCACCGGGGTCGCCCCGCGTGCCACTCCCGTCCGCACCGCCAGTGCCCCCCCCGCTGGCTCGGCCCGCGGCAGCCAGGTCCCGCCGCCGCCGCCTGCTGGAGCCCCGCAGGCGGCCATCATGGCCCCGCCGCCGCCGCCGCTGACGGCGCCCCCTGCGGTGCCGCCGCCGCCGGCTGGCCCGCTCCCGCAGCAGATCCCAATGTCGCCGCCCTGAACGTGGCCCTCGGTGAGGATCTCGAGCGCCAGATCTTTGGGCCCCCAGGGCAGGCTGGCGGTAGTGCAGGCGCTGCCGTCGCAGGTCTTCGCAGCCATTGCGCAGGGGACAAGCCAGTCCGCCTGAACGCTGAGACTCTGCAGGCCCCCAGCATCGTTTACTTCTGAGCCCTCGGGGGGGCCACGTGAGTTCCTGTGTTAAGATCCCGAGCCTGCCACTCTCAATGATGCTGCGCCTGCGTGCTCGCTTACGCTTCAGCTTTAGCAGCGCCGCCGCGCCAGCTTGCACGGGTGCGCCCACAGTGGTGCCCCCCCTCGCGCCGCGGGCCCTGTTGCTTAGCTCTTCGCTCTTCGCACGGTCAACTGTGCGCCTAGCCACTTTGGCTTGCCATCCTGGCCTCTTCTCGCGCCTACTTGCGCTCGTTGGCCTCGATGGCGGTACTGGGGTCGCCCCGTGTGCTGCTGTGCCGCCGCTGTGCGCCTAGCCGTTTTGGCTTGCCATCCTGGCCTCCTCTCGCGCCTACTTGCGCTCGTTGGCCTCGATGGCGGTACTGGGGTCGCCCCGTGTGCTGCTGTGCCGCCGCTGTCGCTTTACTCTGGGCCGTAGGGACCAGTTGCCCTCGGATAAGCGCCCGCCGCTGCATGCACGTCAGACCCGCCATTTCACCCAGAAGAGGTGCTCGCTATATACTGGAAATGAGGCAACCACAAGGACGCTCATCCCAAGGCGGTTGAGCCGTGGTGATGTGGTGCACGTGTCCGCAGTAGTAGTGGTAGTAGTAGTAGTAGTAGTAGTAGTAGTAGTAGTAGTAGTAGTAGTAGTAGTAGTAGTAGTAGTAGTAGTAGTAGTAGTAGTAGTAGTAGTAGTAGTAGTAGTAGTAGTAGTAGTAGTAGTAGTAGTAGTAGTAGTAGTAGTAGTAGTAGTAGTGGTAGTACTAGTAGTAGTGAAAGTAGTAGTAGTAGTAGTAGTAGTAGTAGTAGTAGTAGTAGTAGTAGTAGTGGTAGTGGTAGTGGTAGTGGTAGTAGTACTACTACTCGTAGTAGTACTAGTCGTCGCAATAGTAGTAGTAGTAGTAGTAGTAGTAGTAGTAGTAGTTCGTAGTAGTAGTAGTAGTAGTAGGAGTATAGTAGTTCATAGTCGCAGTAGTAGTCGTTACAGTCGTAGTAGTTAGTAGTAGTAGTGTAGTCGTAGAGTCGTAGTAGGAGTCGTAGTAGTCGTAGTCGAGGTAGGTCGGTTAGTAGTAGTAGTATAGTAGTCAGTAGTCGTAGTAGGTCGTAGTAGTTAGTCGTAGGTACGTAGTCCTAGTTAGTCGTACTAGCGTAGTAGTAGTTAGCGTAGTAGTAGGAGTATAGTAGTAGCAGTCGAGTCGTAGTAGTAGTTAGTAGTAGTAGTAGTAGTAGTAGTAGTAGTAGTAGTTCTAGTAGTAGTAGTAGTAGTAGTAGTAGTAGCAGTAATAGTAGTAGTAGTCGTAGTCGTAGTCGTAGTAGCCGTCGTAGTAGTAGTCGTAGTAGTCGTAGTAGTCGTAGTAGTCGTAGTACTCGTAGTAGTCGTAGTAGTAGTAGTAGTAGTAGTAGTAGTAGTAGTAGGAGTAGTCGTAGTCGTAGTCGTAGTAGTAGTAGTAGTAGTGGTAGTAGTAGTAGTAGTAGTAGTAGTAGTAGTAGTAGTAGTAGAAGTAGTAGTATCAGTAGTGGTGGTAGTAGTAGTAGTAGTAGCAACAGCAGCACCAGCTGTGCTAGATGTAGTCGAGCTACTATCAGCACTGAGGGTGATATTGGAATAGTGGTAGCAGTTGCACTAGCACTCGTAGTAGCAGTAGTAGTAGACGTCGTAGTCGTAGTAGTAGTAGCAGTAGTAGTAGTAGTAGTAGCAGTAGTAGTAGTAGTAGTAGTGGTAGTAGTAGTAGTGGTAGTAGTAGTAGTGATTAAAGTAGTAGTAGTAGTAGTAGTAGTAGTAGTAGTAGTAGTAGTAGTAGTAGTCGTAGTGGTAGTAGTAGTAGTAGTAGTAGTAGTAGTAGTAGTGGTACTAGTAGTAGTAGTAGTAGTAGTAGTAGTAGTAGTAGTAGTCGTAGTAGAAGTTGTCGTAGTAGTAGTCGTGGTCGTAGACGTTGTGGTAATAGTTTTTGTCGTCGTAGTGATGATAGTATTCGTAGTAGGGGCAGCCGTAGTAGTAGTAGTAGTAATGACAATAGTAGTAGTAGTACTAGCATTAGTAGTAGTAGTAGTAGTAGTCGTACCCGCAGTCGTGATAGTAGTATGAGTAGTTGCAGTTGAAGTAGTAGTTGTAGGTGTAGTAGTAGTCGTAGCTGCCGTCGTAGTACTAGTTGTACTGGTCGTGGTATTCGTAGATGTCGTGGTAGCAGTAGCAGTAGTAATGGTAGTGGTAGGGGTTCGCCTACTGGTGGTAAAAGTAGTAGTAGTAGTAGTAGTAGGAGTAGTAGGAGTAGTAGGAGTAGTCGTAGTAGTAGTAGTAGTAGTAGTAGTAGTAGTCGTAGTAGTCGTGGTAGTCGTGGTAGTCGTAGTAGTTGTGGTAATAGTAGTGTTAGTAGTCGTAGCAGGAGTAGTAGTAGTAGTAGTAGTAGTAGTAGTAGTAGGACTCGTAGTAGTAGTAGTAGTAGCAGTAGTAGTAGTAGTAGTAGTAGTTGTACTTGTGATAATAGTTGTAGTGGTAGTAGTCGTAGTAGTAGTAGTAGTAGTAGTAGTAGTAGTAGTAGTCGTAGTATTATTAGTAGTAGTAGTAGTAGTAGTAGTAGTAGTAGTAGTAGCAGTCGTAGCCGTAGTTTTTGAAATATTGGTAGTCGTAGCAGTAGTAGTAGTAGTAGTAGTAGTAGTAGTAGTTGTAATAATTCTAGTAGTAGTCGTAGTCGTAGTAATAGTAGTAGCAGTAGTGGTCGTTTTAGCCGTAGTAGTAGTAGTTGTCGTAGTAGTCGTAGTCGCAGTAGTAGTAGTAGTAGTAGTAGTAGTAGTCGTAGTAGTAGTAGTAGTAGTAGTAGTACTAGTGGTAGTAGTAGTAGTAGTAGTAGTAGCAGTAGTAGTAGTAGTAGTGGTAGTAGTAGTAGTAGTAGTAGTAGTGGTGGTGGTAGTAGTAGTAGTAGTAATAGTAGTAGAAGTCGTAGTAGTAGTAGACATTGTGGTAGTAGTAATTTGGGTAATCGTAGTAATCGTAGGACTTGGAGCGATCGTGGTAGTATTGGTAGCGGTAGCAGTAGTGGTATGTGTTGGGATCGTCGTCGTAGTAGTCGCACTTCTTGCTCTGTAGTAGCAGCGGTACTACTGATAGTCGTAGTAGTAGTAGTAAGTAGTAGTGGTGCTGCGAGGAGGTAGAGTAATCGTAGTAGTGTGGTAGTGGACGTAGTATTAGGAGTTATCGTAGTAGCGGTCGTACTAGTAGTAGTAGTATTGGTCATAATTGTATTCGGCGTCGCCGTATTTGTAGGTGTGCTGGTCGGTAGGTCGGTATAGTAGCAGTAATACTAGTCGTAGTAGTAGCAGTGGTAGTAGCAGTAGTGGGGTTAGTAGTAGTGGTCGTAGCACTAGTAAGTGTAGTAGCAGTAGTAGTAGTAGTAGTAGTAGTAGTAGTAGTCGTAACAGTAGTAGTCGTAGTAGTAGTAGTAGTAGTAGTAGTAGTAGTAGTAGTAGTAGTAGTAGTCGTAGTCGTAGTGGTCGTGGTAGTAGTAGTAGTAGTAGTAGTAGTAGTGGCAGTAGTAGTAGTAGTAGTAGTAGTAGTAGTAGTAGTGGTAGTAGTAGTAGTAGTAGTGGTAGTTGTCGTAGTAGTGGTAGTAGTAGTAGTAGTAGTAGTAGTGGTAGTAGTAGTAGTAGTAGTAGTAGTAGTAGCCGTAGTAGCAGAAGTAGTAACATTAGTCGGGCTAGTCGTAGTCGTAGTAGTAGCAGTTGTTGTAATTGTAGAGGTAGTAGTAGTAGTATTGGTAGTACTAGTAATCGTGGAAGTAGTGGTAGTAGCAGTATAAATAGTAGTAGTGAGAATAGTCGTGGCAGTAGTAGTATCAGTGGGTCCAGGAGTAGTCGCACCAGTAGTGTGGGTAGTAGTAGTAGTGGTAGTAGCAGGAGAAGAAGTAGCAATAGTAGCAGTAGTATTATTAGTATTAGTAGTAGTAGTAGTAGTTGTGGTAGTAGTAGTAGTAGTATTAGTAGTAGTAGTAGCAGCAGAAGTAGTGACAGTCGTAGTAGCGGCCGTCGTATGTGTAGTCGTAGTCGCAGCAGAAGCAGTTGTAGTTGCAGATTTGTACCAGTAGTAGTCGTAGTAGTAGTAGTAGTAGTAGTAGTGGTAGTAGTAGTAGTAGACGTAGTAGTAGTAGTAGTAGTAGTAGTAGTAGTAGTAGTTGTAGTAGTAGTAGTA
>CAUYUJ010019722.1:29675-32175 GCA_963575745.1 Prorocentrum cordatum
AGGAAGAGGAGGAGAAGGAGTAGCAGGAGGAGGAGGAGGAGGACGAGGATGAGGAGGCTGAAGGGAGGAGGAAGACAACTCACAAAACCAAACCATGAAGAAGAAGAGTAGGAGGAGGAGGAGGAGGAGGAGGAGGAGGAGGAGGAGGAGGAGGAGGGAGGAGGAGGAGGAGGAGGAGGAGGAGGAGGAGGAGGAGGAGGAGAAGGATATGAGGAGGGGGCGGAGGACGAGGACGACGACGAGGAGGAATAGGAAAAAGAAAAGGAGGAGGAGGAAGGGCGATGGCGAGGACGAGAAGAATGAGGAAGGGCGAGGGCGAAGGGAGGGAGGAATGGAAGGAAGAGGATGAGAGGCAGTCAGGTGGGGGGACGAGGAGGAGGGCGAGGAGGAAGAGGGGGGGAGGACGCGGAGCAGAGAGGAGCAACAAGATAAGCAAGAAACCTCGGATCTCGCCTCTACCGTGCACAAGGGACCTGTCGTGGCCCTTGGGCCCTCGCCGTTCGGGTCTTGAGGAGGAGGAAAACAAGAGGAAAGGAGTGTCCTGGGAGCGTCCTGACACCCACAAAACGGTGGGTGCCTACCTCGGAAAGAGCGCGTTCTGTGGTCGTTTGGAGGGGGGGGGTTGGAACCGGACCCCCCCCCTCCCTTTGTTCTCCTCTCTCCCTCTCCTCGGGCCGGCGCCGGCGTCGGCGGCGGCTGGCGGCGGCGGCGGGGGTGCTGGTGGTGGTGGTGGTGGTGGTGGTGGTGGTGGTGGTGGTGGTGGTGGTGGTGGTGGTGGTGGTGGTGGTGGTGGTGGTGGTGGTGGTGGTGGTGGGGGTGGTGGTGGTGGTGGTGGTGGTGGTGGTGGTGGTGGTGGTGGTGGTGGTGGGTTGTGGTGGTGGTGGGCGGGTTGTGCTTCTGGTAGTAGTGGTGGTGGTTGTGGCGGTGGCGGTGGTGGTGGGCTGTGGTGTTGGCGGCGGTGGTGTTGCTGGTAATGATGCTGGTGGTGCCGGTGGGTGGTGGGTGGTGGGTGGTGGGTGGTGGTGGTGGTGTTGGTGGTTGTGGTGGTGGTGTGGTGGTTTGTGTTGGTGGTGAGTTGTGGTGATGGTGGCGGTTGTGGCGGTGGTGGTGATGGTAGTGGTAATGGTGTGGTGGTTTGTGGTGGTGGTGGTTGTGGAGGGTTGTGGTGGGTTGTGGTGGTGCTGGTGGTGGTGGCGTTTTTGGTGGTGGCGGTGGTGGTGGTGGTGAGGTGGTTTGTGGTGGTTTGTGGTGATGGTGGTGGTTGTGGTGATGGTGGGTTGTGGTGGCGGTGTGGCCGTTGGCTCTTCCCGCCACCGTGTTTTGGCATAGGGTCAGAGTTCTAATGGATGCCTCTTGAGGTCTCGTCAGAAGGGTCTTGGGGGCGTCTGGGGAGCATGCGAGGGCTCGATATGGCGATTTGTGTGTTCCCTCTGCGGCCTCTGGGCCCTCTCTGGTCATCGTCGCTGCGTTCCCGCCGTCGGCGTTGCTGGCCGCCGCCAGCGCCGGCGCTGGCGCTGGCGCGGGGGGAGGGTTTGACCCCCCCCCCTTCCTGGGCCCTCCCTGGTCATCGTCGCTGCGTTGGCGCTGCGGCGGCCGCCAGCGCCGGCGCCGGCGCCTGGGGGGGTGGGGGGTTGGACCCCCCCCCTTGAGAGGGGGGGGGATTCGAGAGGGGGGGGGGTTAGGGGGGAGGGGAGTCCCCCTGGTTCTGATCGACAGCGCCGAGTGTTAGGGGGGGGGGCCCACCCCCCCGTTCGAAACGCGCCGACGATTGTTCCCAAGGCAAGCGCCCGTGAAACGCGCTCTCTCCTACCTCGGACACGTCCGAAGAGCGGGGCCTCACCTCGACTGGGGGATGCGTCTGAGCCTCCGCCCTGAGCACTCGCCCCAGGTCGCATTCGGCCGCCGCGGCAAGGATGCTTCTACCTGAGTGCAGACCTCTGCAAGTCCGTGCCAGGTTCTCGCACCCCTTACGCGTCGGCCCATCGCACGCTCCGACCAAATGGCGAGGGTCACTCGTAGCCGTGCATCCGAACCGACTGCAAAAGACGACAAGGCTGTGGCGCGGCCACAGCTGCAGTCGATGCGAAGAATCAAGCTGTCGCTCTCCTCCTCCTCCTCCTCCTCCTCCTCCTCCTCCTCCTCCTCCTCCTCCTCCTCCTCCTCCTCCGCAGGCAACAATTACCTCCCCCCTCCCGCCCTCCCTCCCCTCTGCCCGGGGCACTGAGGGGGTTGTTTCCTGGTCTGCTGCTCGTTTTGGGGGTCTCGTCGTGGTCACGGCAGGATTCGCCTGGAAATTCTCGTCTGGTGTGGGAGGCTTCGGCTTCGGCATCTTTCGCCCCCCAGTCTCCTGGCAGGCGGGTCGGGTCGGGCTGGATCCTCCCCTCCCTGGGGTGGCTTCCTCTCCCTCCTCCTGTCACCGTCCCGTACCTGCGGGGTACGTCGACCAGGCAGCGTGGGGGGATCGGACGAGCCCCAGGCAGGTGCTCCCAGCCTGGCCCCC
>CAUYUJ010019722.1:42175-47175 GCA_963575745.1 Prorocentrum cordatum
AGCATGATCATCAACATCCTCATCATCCTCTTATATGATCCGCATCATCATCATCAACCCCATCATGATCAGCATCACCATCAGCATCATCATCATTATCATCATCATCATCATCATCATCATCATCATCATCATCATCATCATCATCATCATCATCATCAGCATCACCATCAACAGCAGCAGCATCGGCATCATGATCAGCATCAGCATCAGCATCAGCATCAGCATCAGCGTCAGCATCATCATCATCATCGGCATCCGCAGCATCATCAGCATCAGCATTCGCAGAATCATCATCATCATCATCATCATCATCATCATCATCATCATCATCAGCATCAGCATCAGCATCAGCATCAGCATCATCATCATCCTCATCATCATCATCATCACCACCAGTCCATCGTCATCATAATCATCATCAACATCATCCGCATCAGCATCCTCATCAGCAGCAGCCGCATCAGCAACATCAGCATCAGCATCATCATCAGCATCAGCATCCGCATCATCATCATCATCATCATCATCATCATCATCATCATCATCCTCATCATCATCATCATCATCAGCATCATCATCATCAGCATCCACATCAGCAGCAGCAACATCATCGTCGTCATCAGCTTCGCCATCATCATCAGCATCAGCAACATCAGCATCAGCATAAGCATCAACAACAACATCATCATCAGCATCAGCACCATCATCTGCATCATCAGCAGCAGCATCAGCATCATCAGCAGCATCATCAACATCAGCATCAGTATCTGCCTCATCGGCATCAACACCCTCATCATCACCAGCAACATCGTCATCACAGCCATCACCATCATCATCGTCATCCTCAGTAGTATCATCAGCATCATCAGCATAGCCAGTATCATTATCATCATGACAATAATCATCATCGCCATCGTCATCATCATCAACATCATCATCACCAGCATTATCATCACCATCATCATCACCACCATCATCATAACCATGATCATCACCATCACAGTCACAATGATCGTCGTCATCATGACCACCGTCGGCCTCATCAGCATGACCATCATAATAATCGTCCTCATGATCAGCAGCAGCATCATCAGCATCACTATCATCACCATCATCATCATCATCATCAGCAGCAGCAGCAGCAGCAGTATCACCGTCATCAGCAGCAGCATTATCACCGTCGTCAACGTCGTCGTCCTCGTCATCGTTCATCCCTCTCCAGAAGCTTTCCGAAACTTCCCAGGGGATTCCACAAACCGTCGAACACCTCCCAGGACCTCTGAAAGTTTCCTCTGTCCTCCCTCCCTCCCTCCCTCCCTCCCTCCCTCCCTCCCTCCCCGTCCCGCTCTTCCCGCCTCCTGCTCCTCAATCTTGCCTCCTGCCTCCTCTCGCCGCCCTTCTCCCTCCTCCTCCTCCTTCCTCCTCCTCCTCCTCCCTCCTCCTCTTCCCTCTCCCTTCCTCCTCCTCCTCCTCCTCCTCCTCCTCCCCCTCCCTCCTCCTCCTCCTCCTCCTCCTCCTCCTCCTCCTCCTCCTCCTCCCTCCTCCTCCTACTCCTCCCCCTCCTCCTCCTGCGCTCGTGCGACCCGGGGCCCGACCAGTCCTCACCTGCCTCTGGGAGCAGCGGGGGCGCGCGGCATGCCTTTTCCGTGGAGGCTGCCGGAGCCCCCCGTCGCGCTGCTCTCTTTGCCGAGCGGCGGCGCGGAGGGGCGCGAGGCGAGCGCCATGGACAGAGGAACGGAGCTGTGGGATGAGCTCGAGACCCGACTCCTCTCGGGTCGGGCGGAAAGGGGGGGATCGCAAAGGGGGGGCTGAGAATCAGCTCACGTATAGCTGATGTTCCCGGCGCCTCCCGGCGCCAGAGGCGGCCACGTGTCGAGGAATGGGCCCCTCGGTGAGGCCGAAACCAGCTGCACGCAGCAAATTTCGTAACCCCCCCGTTCCCAATCCCCCCCGACTCCTCAGAGATTACACCATGCGAGATGCTGAAGAAATCATGGGTTAAGAAACTCATAGTCTCAGAATTTGAACAAAAGCCCAGAATTTCGATCGAGATCTTAGGATTGACACTGAAACATTAAGAATCATCGAGACTCTGGCCGAAAACTGAAGTTTTCTCAAGCATCGCATGGGGTGTAGAGGCCTCCTGGGTGGGGTCCGAATAGATGCGATCGACGGGTCGGGCCGCATCGCCGAGGCATCGCCGGTGCCTCCGCGATGCATCGGCGATGCATCGGCAACGTCGGCGACGCATCCGCGACGTCGGCGTGGGGGAAAAATCAGGGTCCGCATCGAGCCGCATCGTCGACGCATCGGCGATGCGGCGCGATCCTCCGACCCCATCTGCTCGGACCCCATCCAGGAGGCCTAGGGAGATGGGGTGGGGGCAAGCGTGGGCTGGAGTGGCACGTGGCGCCCTTCGAGCGGTGGGGGCTCGGGCGCCAGGTGTGCACGTGCGCGACGTGCGCCGGCCGCCCGACGCTGGTCTCTCTTCGCCTGCCGTGCGGTGCCATGCCGTTGTGCTGGGCCGGTTCGGGCGGCCCTAAATGCAGACCCAAGAGCTTCCTCCGGGAGCTCTTGGGGCTGCGTTAGTAGTCGGGCGTCCTGGGTCGGGGGGGCGGTGGCCGTTTTCTGGGCCGCTTCTCGGGCCGGTTCTGGGTCCTGGACATGTAGTTTTTGTTCCTGGACATGTAGTGTGCACTGCTATCAGCGGAGACTTGTGTCTTCCCTGTGTGGACGGGCGTGGGCTAGGGGAAAGAAGTAAGAGGCGAAAACTGTACTCCTCCTCCTCCTGCTCCTCGTCCTCCTCCTCCTCTGCCTCCTCCTCCGCCTCGTCCCTCTCCTCCTCCCTACTCCTCCAATTCCTACTCCTGCTCCTCCTGATGCTCCTGCTCCTCCTCCTCCTCCTCCTCCCCCCTCCTCCTCCTCCTCCTCCTCTCCTCCTCCTCCTCCTCCTCTTCCTCCTCCTCCTCCTTCACCTCCTCCTCCTACTCCTCCTCCGCCTCCTCCTCCTTCCTCTCCTCCTCCTCCCTCCTCCTCCAACTCCTCCTCCATCCTCCTCCTCCTCCGCCTCCTCCGCTCCTTCCTCCTCCTCCTCCTCCTCCTCCTCCTCCTCCCTCCTCAATCATCATCATCATCATCATCATCATCATCAATCATCATCATCATCCTCCCCCCCTCCCTCCCTCCCTCCCATCCCTCAGCCTCATGCTGCTGCTGCTGCTCCTGCTGCTCCTCCCCCCCGCTGGGCGGCGGCCGCCACGCTGTCCGCGCCAGGCCTCGGGGCGCCAAAGGGGTGGGGGAGGGCAAGGACGTCGACGACGACGCCGACGCCGACGACGACGACGACGGCGACGTCGACGACGCCAGACGCCACCGCCGACGCCGGCGACGACGAAGACGGCGACGAAGACGATGACGACGACGACGACGACGACGACAACGACGACGAGCCCCACGTCGACAACGACGCCGCGGACGCAGACGACGCCGACGACGCTGCCGCCGGCGGCGCGCAAAGACGGCGACGTCGGGCAAAAAAAACGTGTCAGAGACTGGGCATCTTAGCGGTGGTGGTGATGATAGGGTGGCGCTCTCCTGGCTCCTCCTCCTCCTCCTCCTCCTCATCCTCCTCCTCCTCCTCCGCCTCCTCCTCCTCCTCCTCCTCCTCCTCCTCCTCCTCCTCCTCCTCTCCTCCTCCTCCTCCTCCTCCTCCTCTCACTCCCCCTCCCCCTCCCCCTCCCCTCCCCCCCCCCTCCCCCCTCCCCCCTCCTCTCCTCCTCCTCCTCCTCCTCCTCCTCCTCCTCCTCCTCCGCCTCCTCCTCCTCCTCCTCCTCCTCCTCCTCCTCCTCCTCATCTCTCATCATCATCATCATCATCATCATCATCCTCATCATATCATCCATCATCATCATCATCATCATCATCATCATCATCATCATCATCAGCATCATCATCATCATCATCATCATCATCAGCATCATCATCATCATCATCAGCATCATCATCATCATCAGCATCATCAACATCGTCGTCGGCATCGTCATCATCAGCATCCGCATCAGCATCAGCAGCAGCATCATCATCATCATCATCATCATCATCATCATCATCATCATCATCATCATCATCATCGTCATCATATTCACCATCATCATCATCATCATCATCATCAGCAGCAGCAGCAGCATCAGCAGCATCATCATCGTCGTCCTCATCCTGCTCCTCCTCTGCCTCCTCCTCCTCCTCCTCCTCATCATCCTCCTCCTGCTCCTCCTCCTCGTCATCAGCATCATCATTGTCACGATCAGCAGTATCATCAGTGCCATCATCAGCATCATCCTCATCATCCTCATCATCATCATCATCAGCAGCAGCATCATCGTAATCATCGTAATCATCAATATCAACATCATCATCAACATCATCATCATAATCGTCATCGTTATCATCATCATAATCAGCATCATCATCAGCATCAGCATCATCACCATCACAACCATCATGATCAGCATCGTCATCATCAGCATCATCACCACCACCATTACAATCATCGTCATAACCATCATCAGCAGTATCCTCAGCATCATCATACCCATACCCACACTCATACGCCTACTCATCATGTGCATCATCAGCATCACCATCACCGCCATCGTCATCATCGTCATCATGCTGATCGCCACCACCACCACCATCACCATCACCATCAGACCCAACATCATAAGCAGCAAAAACAGCATCATCGTCCTTATCGTCGTCATCGTTATCGTCATCGTCATCATCATCACCATCATCAACATCAGCATCCTCAGCATCAGCATCATCGTCGTCAACGTCGTCACCGTCGTCAGTGTCATCATCAGCAGCATCAGCAGAAGCATCATCAACATCAGCACTGCCATCATCATAACCATCAACCGCACCATCAGCAGCAGCAGCGACAGCATTAACAGCATCAGCATTCTCAGCCTTCTCATCGTCATCAGCAGCATCAACAC
>CAUYUJ010019722.1:52175-59675 GCA_963575745.1 Prorocentrum cordatum
ACCGCGGCCCGAAGGACGAACACGCACGAGCCGCAGGCGTGCGGAGAGGACGGCCGGAGCGCCGGCAAGAGCCTGCCCGCAGGCTTGCACAGAAGTGGGTCCGCTCTGGGGCTGGTGCAGAAGAAGAACGACAACACAATATACTAGGGCTCCCAACTTCGCGCTTCGCGCTGCGCGAAGCGCGAAGCGCGAATAACTTCGCGCTCTCGCGCCGCCCTCCCAAAGGGAGAAAAGATGGACGAGGAGGAGGGGGAGAAGGAACGAGGACCGCGAAGCGCGAAGCGCGAATAACTTCGCGCCCTCGAGGGAGCCCTTGACTCAAGCACTGAACCGCGGCCTGAAGGACGAACGCACGAGCCGCAGGCGTGCGGAGAGAGGACGGCCGGAGCGCCGGCGAGATCCTGCCCGCAGGCCTGCACAGAAGTGGGTCCGCTCTGGGGCCGGTGCAGAAGAAGAACGACAACACAATATACTAGGGCTCCCAACTTCGCGCTTCGCGCTGCGCGAAGCGCGAAGCGCGAATAACTTCGCGCTCTCGCGCCGCCCTCCCAAAGGGAGAAAAGATGGACGAGGAGGAGGAGGAGAAGGAACGAGGACCGCGAAGCGCGAAGCGCGAATAACTTCGCGCCCTCGGGGGAGCCCTTGAATATAGGCCTTCTAGATTGTGTCCGAGTGGATGGGGTCGGAGAATTGCACCGCATCGCCGATGCATCGGCGATAAACCGGCGATGCATCGGCGACGTGGGCACGAAGCGGCGCCGTCGGCGTGGAGAAAATCCGGCTCCACATCGAGCCGCGTCGCAGAAGCATCGGCGATGCCTCGGGAATGCATCGGCGATGCGACGCAATCCTCCGACCCCACCTACTCGGACACCAGATTGGGAGGCCTAAACACGAGCATAAGCTGTCAGAAAACAAAAAGTTTATGCTCATGCCGGTGTTTCCTCCCCGACTCGGTGGTTCAGAGATGGGGTCACAGGATAGGGTCCTCAGGATAGGAAGGGATTCAGAGGTGCATTTGACTTGTTTGAAGCACCTCGCCCTTAGCACCCCATCCCTCAGGTCCCCATCTTCGATAGAGGAAGCAACAACGGCATAGACATAACTGTCGGAGATCCGCGCGCAGCTCTTGGATCTGCGCTAAGCCTCCCATCCTGGCGCGCGGAGCGCCGCCACCCAGGGAGGCCCCAGCGCCGATCCAAGAAATCCGCGCGGAGCGCCGAAAGCTCAGGGTCGTGGTCCTATGCTCAGCGTGTCTGCGATTTCGGGCCGTCGACACCTGCGCAGCGCAGGGGCGAACACGCCCAAGCACGGTCGGGTGAGACAGACCTCCGATATCCACGCGACGTACCAAGCACGCAGGATAACTTAGCGTGTACAGGCGTAGTCCCAACTGCACGCTGAGAACAGGACCCTGGTCGCAGGTGGCAATACCCGAGCCGTACCGCCCACCAACCGTCGACTCCCCTGACCCTGAGCGGATCCCCGTCGACGCGGGCACCGCCAGGGTGGGGGACATCCGCACCCTGCCCCCCCCCCAGGCATCCGTTTTCCCGAATCCATGGTGGGCGCGGGCAGGGCTCGGGCTTCGCCACGTGTTCGACGTGATCGACGCGTTCGGGGAGGAGGAGGAGGATGAGAAGGAGGAGGAGGAGAAGGAGGAGGAGGAGGAGGAAAGATGGGAGGGAGGCGAGATGAGGGTGGAGCACGAGCAGGATGAGGAGGAGGAGGAGGAGGAGGAGAGGGAGGAAGAGGAGGAGGAGGAGAGGGAGGAGGAGGAGAGGGAGGAGGAGGAGGAGGAGGAGGAGGAGGAGGAGGAGGAGGAGGAGGGCCCCCGCCTCCCATCGAGTTGCCTGAACCGTGGATCGGCGAGGCTACACATGGGGTTCGGATCCCGCCACCGAGGCCGGCAACGCCAGCGAGCGCCGGCGTGCGCCGGAGCGGGGCCAAAGGGCCGCGCCGGGCACCCGGCGCGCGGAGTCGGGCGGAAGGCCAGGGGGCAGCCGTAGCTGACTACCTACCAGACCACCCCAACCCAACCCGACGACCCGAATTTTTCGAGTCGGGGGGGGTAAGGGTTTCCCACGTGTGTTTTTGTCGATGTGTTTCCCGACCCCCCCCCCCCACTGGAAATCGAGGGTAAATCTGAGCCTTCGGGTTGGGTTGGGGTGGTTTGGTGGGGGGCAGCCGCAGCGGCGTCGCTTTTGTGGGCTCGCCGCTGGCTCGGCCCTGGGCGTGCTCGCTCCACGTGCAGGGGCGGGCGGCGCGGCTGCCGAGGGGGCGTGCCGCCGACTTGTGCATCGGGGGAAATGAAAGGGGCCCCAGGACACACAGATAAATACACACAACTAAACATTTTCCCCATATTTTCCCATGTTTTCTGGGTTTCTGTCTTCCCCCCCACTTCCCATACTTTTCCCCTATTTTCTGGGAGTCGCCGATTAATTTCTGTCTGTGTGCTTCTTTCCCTCCTGAAAAGAGCGAAGAAGCGAGAGCCCCGGGAGGGCGGAGGGAGGAGAGAGGCCCCGCCGCCGAGGATCGACGGAGGCGGGCGCGCCACACGCGGGGGCACCGCAGGGGGCTCTGGAAGCTGTGGAGGGGGCCACGAGGCTCGAGGTTCGATGCTCGACGTTTTCGGACGTCCTCGTCGGTTGTCCAACCTCGGGGTGCTCTCCAGCAGCTGCGCCTCGCAGTGGAACCGGGGCCGGAACCGGTCAACAAAAAGGCAAAACGGAACCGGTAAAAAAAAACACGGCGCCGGAACCAGCAAGAAAAACAGCAACACGGAACCGGTAAAAAAACGGCCCTGCCGTTTCCAGGGCCCACTGAGCTCTCGAGTGCGGCGCAGCCACACTGCAGCCCCCATCCTGGGGCTGGAAGCCCACCGCGATCGAAGGAACTGCCGTCGAACCTCGAGCCTCACGACGGTAACCTCGAGCCCCGAGAGCGTTCCGGAAGCATCCGGATCGCCCCGAGCGGCCGCCGGAGAGGCGAGCCGCTGCCCTGGCAGCCACGGGGGTAAAGTCAGTCGGCCGCGAGCGCGGGGGGGGGGAAGTGAGAAGGAGCGGGCGGGCCTCCTCAGAAGGCTCGGGGGCCCTCGGGCCTTCTGCGAAGTTTTTCCTGAGCCTCCCCCGAAGGCGCAGAGCACCTCTCAGAAGGCCCGCAGCCCTCCGAGAAGACCTCCTCTCCTCCTCGCTTCCCTTTGGAGGTAGGAGAGGGGTATGGTGTAAAGGGGTGTGGTGCTAATTTCACGTAAAGGGGACTCTGGCGATGTTATTTGTCGCAGATAGCATCGCCATTTCCACGATTGGCACCATACCCCTTTATGCCACACCCCTTTCCGACCTCCAGATTCCCCCCCTCGCTCGCCGCCGGGGCAGAGGGGGCGACCAGCTCCGGGGGGGGGGAGCACGCGGCGATGCGTCGCCCCGATAGAACGGCGGCACGCCGCCGATGGCGGCGCGGCACGCCCCTGGGCGGGCTGGGCCGGCAGGCAAGGGAGTCACTGTCGGGCGGCGGAATCTATACATATCCACTGCTCCATGGCCAGGCCTATCCTGAACCCAGCAGCGGCGTATACGCCACGCTCGCCTGGCTTGGCCAGGAGGGCGTAACCTCATGCCCGTGAGAATAAACACTAGGGGATAATAAAGTTCGGGGTTCAGGGAGAGATAATAAAAGTAGCCCAGCACACCTCAGCATGATCTCGAAGTAAGAGATGATCAAGAGGAGACCAAGCCGAGCACGTTTTGAGACATCCTTGGCGTTTAGTTTTCATAGAAATATCCTCAACAATGGCTTATCTCTCATGAAATTGTTTTTTGTAAGTGCTCGTGTAGGGTAGCTCATGTGCCTCAATTTCCATGGATAATCAACCCCAGAGATAAAAAAGTTCAGGCGAGCGTGGGGACAGAGAGAAATATAAAAGAAGAAGAATACAGTAGAAGAATAATAAGAAAGAAGAAGAAGAGGAGAATAAGAAGAGGACGAAGAAAGGAAAAATCACAAGTTCCAAATCTATCAATTTTAATTTACAAACGCTTTATGAACATTGATTTGTTTAAGTGCTCGTGTAGGGTAGCTCATGTGCTTCATTTTCCATGGATAATCAACCCCAGGGATAAAAAAGTTCAGGCGAGCGTGAGGACAGATAGAAATATAAAAGAAGAAGAGGAAAGTAGAAGAATAATAAGAACATTGCTCGTTTCGTTTGAGTCTGCCTCCCAAAATTATTGGTTTCGCTTGACACATCCTGAAAAAGTGTGATCGCTTCGCTTGATGTTGCTATATCAACATCGCTTGATGTTGCTATCTCAACATAGCGTTTCGAGGTGATAATGAAGTTCGGCCTCAGCGCTCGCCGCCCAATTTGAATTTTGTATAGGGCGACGATAATCAACTCTAAACACTGAAGGGGGGGGTCCCTTTATTATCATCGGCATGCGGTTATACACAGCTCCTGGGTTCAGGATGGGCCTGGCCAGGGAGCAGCGGATATGTATAGATTTCGCCGCCCGACAGTGCGCTCCCATCTGAGCCCATGCCCCACGGCACGCCGGCCGGAAGGAGCGCGCAGAAACGCTGGTTTCGTCGGCGGCGAGGCAGGCGTGGCTGCACCAGCGAGGAGCCAGACGGGGGTGCCGTCAAGCGAATTGGCCGGGGCGTGCGCGCCGGGATAACGGGGGAGCACGCAGGAACCCAAAGGCAGGAAGGTGGATAAAATAGATTGGCCTCAGGCCCGTCAAAACAATGACAAACAGCAACAAGCACAGATCGGTTCTTGAAGTAGGGAAGCGCTTGAAGTAGATTCCCAAACATGCGACGTCCTGATTTTTTCAAAACGGCGTCCCCAGAAATCCCGACCCTCTCCCCGGGACCGGCTTTTCATCCTGAGTCGTTTTCTGACGGTCCCGAAGTCCCGACCCTTTCCCCGGGACCGGTGTTTCGTCCTGAGCCGTTCCTTGCAAGGGCCGAGGATGGCGAAAAGCCTCCCGTGCTGACTTTTCACTTTACGGCACGATCCTCTGTCTGGGAAGGCGCTTGAAGCAGACTGGGATCTGGAGATCCAGAGATTAGAGGCCTCCTAGATGGGGTCCGAGTAGATGGGGTCGGAGGATGGCGCCGCATCGACGATACATCGACGATGCATCGGCGATGCATCGGCGATGCATCGGCGATGCATCGGCGATACATCGGCGATGCACCAGCGATGCATCGTCGACGTCAGCGATGAATCGGCGACGTCGACGTGAAGCAAATCGGGCTCCACATCCAGCCGCATCGGCGATGCATCGGCGATGCGGCGCGCTCCTTCGACCCCAATCTACTCCGGCCCCATCTAGGAGGCCTAGAGAGATGCCTGCGTCAACGACCGTCCTGTGGCGCTGCCCCGAGGAGAGAAGTGACTACCTACCAGACCACCCCCACCCAACCCGAAGACCCGAATTTCGGGTTTTGGGGGGTAAGGGTTCCATATGTGTATTTTCGATGTTTCCCGACCCCCCCCCACTGGAAATCGATGGTAAATCTGAGCCTTCGGGTTGGGTTGGGGTGGTTTAGTGGGTGGTGAAGAAGGCCCTCTGGCGAGAGCGCACGCGGGCGGAAGGCTCGCGGGCGCGGAAGGCGCGCGGGTCCTCCGGGGCCGGCCACCGCTCGGACGCCCCTCCCCCGCGGCTGCTTCGGCAGCGCGCGTGTTTTTTTTTTTTGGGGGGGGGGGGGGGGCTCTGCCCTGTGGCCGGCCTCGGCCTCCCGGGGGGCTCTCCACGCGAGGAGCAGGAGGAGGAGGAGGAGGAGGAGGAGGAGGGGGGGGAGGGAGGAGGGGGGAGGGAGGAGGAGGGGGAGGAGGGGGAGGAGGAGGAGGAGGAGGAGGAGGAGGAGGAGGAGGAGGCGGCGGAGGAGGACCAGGAGGAGGGGGCAGTGGGGAAGGGAGGAGGGGAGCTGTCTCCCTGGGGTCTTTCGCTGCCCGCCGTTCTCCTTCTTCATCGACTGTTGTCGTCCGCTTTATCCCTCCCCCTCTTCCTCCTCCACCTCCTCATCCTCCTTCTCCTCCTTCCTGCGTCCTACGTCCTCCTTCCTCCTCTCGCTTCCCTCCTCCTTCCTCCCTCCTCCCTCCTTCCTCCTTCTTCCTCCCTCCTCCCTCCTCCCTCCTCTTCATCCACCAGCCCCGCGTGTGACGCATGTGACGTACAGCAGTTGCGCGCCTGCGCCACCGGCGAAGGGCGATGTGCGACGGGGATTAACCACGGAAGAAGGGCACATGACCCCACGGAGATGTGATCACCCATCCTCGCCCTCCACGTTCTCATCCTCCTCATCGTGCTCACCACCATCAGACTGTCGCAGTCCCAGGCCTTCCGGGGAAGCCTGGGGACCCACACGCGAGGCACAACAGGAGGCGGGCACTGCCTGGAAGCCAACGAGGGCTCTGCCCTCTGGCCAGCTTCGGCCTCCGGGGGGCTCTCAACGCGAGGAGCAGGAGGAGGAGGAGGAGGAAGAGGAGGAGGAGGAGGAGGCTGGGGGAGTGGGGAAGGGAGGAGGAGGGGGGGCAGTGGGCGAGGAGGAGGGGGAGGAGGGGGAGGAGGAGGAGGAGCAGGAGGAGGAGGAGGAGGAGGCGGGCACTGCCTGGAAGCCAGCGAGGGCTCCTGGACGCCCGGCGTCCCTGCGGGCACGCCCGCGCAGCGGTGGGAGGGCGCCGACAGCGCGCCCCCGTCGGCCGTCGGCGCCCCCGATCGATCAGAGGTCCGTGATCGTCCTCCTCCTCCGCCTCCTCCTCATCCCCCTCCTCCTCCTCTTCCTCCTCCTCCTCCTATTATTAGGTCTATGATTATCATTATTAGTATTAGTATTAGCATTAGTATTAGTATTAGTATTAGTATTAGTAGGAGTAGTAGTAGTAGTAGTAGTAGTAGTAGTAGTAGTAGTAGTAGTAGTAGTAGTAGTAGTAGTAGTAGTAGTAGTAGTATTAGTAGTAGTAGTAGTATTAGTAGTAGTAGTAGTAGTAGTACTAGTATTAGTATTAGTATTAGTATTAATATTAGTATTAGCATTAGTATTAGCATTAGTATTAGTATTGATATTGATATTAGTATTAGTGTTCGTACTAGGACTAGTACTAGTATTAGTATTAGTATTAGTACTAGTATTAGTATTAGTATTAGTATTAGTATTAGTATTAGTATTAGTATTAGTATTAGTATTAGTATTAGTATTAGTATTAGTATTAGTATTAGTATTAGTATTAGTATTAGTATTAGTATTAGTATTAGTATTAGTATTAGTATTTGTATTAGTATTAGTATTAGTATTAGTATTAGTATTAGTATTAGTATTAGTATTAGTATTAGTATTAGTATTAGTATTAGTATTAGTATTAGTATTAGTATTAGTATTAGTATTAGTATTAGTATTAGTATTAGTATTAGTATTATTAGTATTAGTATTAGTATTAGTATTAGTATTAGTATTAGTATTAGTATTAGTATTAGTATTAGTATTAGTATT
>CAUYUJ010019722.1:62175-79675 GCA_963575745.1 Prorocentrum cordatum
CGTATTACTATTATTTTGTATAAGTGTTGGTATGTTTAGTAATAGTATTATGATCAGTAGCATTAGTATTAGTGTTGTTATCATTATTCTTAATATCACTATTAATATGATCCCTCTTCTTCTTATTATTATTCTTATTAACATCACTATTCGTTTTCTTATTCGTGTTCTGAGTCTCATTATTCTTCTTATTCTTAGTATTAGCCTTATTATGCGTATTATTATGGGCTGCGAACCGGCGCGGTCAGCGCCCTGAAGACGACAGACCTCGCGCATCGCCGTCGGCTTGCGGATCCAGCCGTGGCCACGAGAGCGCCCAACGCTCGGACCTCGACCCTCGAGCCTCTTGAAGGCCCCCCCCCCCCGCCCCCCGCACGCCCCCCGCCAAGGGAGGCCGGGGCCGCCGCGCTCGCCTGCTGGCGTCGGCGGCGTGGGCCAGCTGCCGGCGCGCGCGCGCGGGCGGATGGGGGGAAGGCACTGTCGTTTGGACGCCCGAAATGGGTCCGGAAAGAATGGGCACTATGCCCAACAACAAATGTTGTCCGAAGCCAACAGCGGCCGCTGTTGGGCTGGCGGCCTTCTGTCTCGAGTGGACACAGGCCGCGGCGGCGTGGACAGCGAGTCCTGTGCAAATTGAACAGGAACTCCTGTTGGGCATCGTACCCATTCTTTCCGTACCCGTTTCGGGCGTCCAGATGTCGGGGATCTGCTGGCCCGGGTCAACCCGAACCCGGGTCAGTGCAACCGCTGGTTTGACCGGGTCCGTGCCTGGAAAGCCGACCAGCGGGTGCAGCGTGCACCCGCTCCCCAGAATCAAGATAAGCACTTTTTTGGGGGGGGGCACCACAGGCGCGGCGATCCTCGTCCGCGCGCAAAGTGCGTCGCCCTCGGCGGCTCTCCGGCCGCGGGCGACACTCGGGCCGACGATTGGCGCCGGCGGGCCCCAACCGCTACGCGGCGAGAGCCGAAGAAAAAACGGGCCCAGGGAAGGCACCTGGAAAGGAAGGGCCCGAGAGAAAAACTCGAGCCCAAATGGGCCGTGGAGATCCCCCCTCCCAGAAACCCTCCGTTCTAAGCAGCGCGCGAACTCCCATGTTTGAGTTGGCCCGCGCCTGGGAAATCGACAAGCGGGCGCGTCGTGCACCCGCTCCACGGAATCAAGAGAAGCACTCTTTTTTGGCATCGCGGGCGCGGCTATCCTCGTCCGCGCGCAGCCTGCGTCGCCCTGGGCGGCTCTCCAGCCACCTCAACTCCTCTTCTCGCCGGGGACCGCTCTGGCGGACTACACCCTGCGAAATGCTTAAGAAATCATGGGTTAAGAAATTCATAGTCTCAGTACTTGAATAAAAACCCAACATCTCGATTAAAATCTTAGGATTTACGTTGAAACATTAAGAATAATCGAGACTCTGGCCGAAAACTTGGGTTTTCTTGAGCATCGCCTAAGGTGTACGCCCCGACACCTCACCTCCACCTCTCTCCTCGGGGACCGCACCGGCGGACTGCGCCCCGACTCCTCGCGGCTGCGTGGCACCTCGGGCGCTGCCTCGGGTCAGCTTCCCCCAGACTGCTGGCAATCCTTGGGCGCCCGAGTTATCCGGGGTAACTCGGGTCCGGGGTAACTCGGGTTTGGATTCCCGAAGAAGGAACCCGAGTTATCCCTGACCCGAGTTACCCCTGATGATTCGGGGCTCTGGACGCCCGAGTTATCCGGGGTAACTCGGGTCCGGGATAACTCGGGTTCGGACTCCCGAAAAAGGAACCCGAGTTATCCCTGACCCGAGTTACCCCTGATGATTCGGGGCTCTGAAATCCTGCGCTGGCCCGCAGCAGCTCCGCCCCGCAGCCTCATACTCCTTCGGGCGCCGCGCGGCCTGCGGCTGCCAAGGCCTTGCACCCCGCGTGCGAGGTCGCCGACGACTTGGCCACGGCCTCTGAGACTCCTGCCGCGCCCTCGCTTGAAAACCACAAGTGCCGGTGGAAAGCCCCACTGTTCCACCGCCCCCAGCGCTTCACCAGCTCGGCGTCCTGAGAAGCAGTGGTAAAGGGCGGTCGCCCCGCCGATGCGGAGCGAATGGCTCTTGAAGCGGTCTGGCGGGTAACCCTCCAGCGCCGCCGCCTTCTGGAGCAGCTCCTGGATGCGCCCCCACGTGATCGGGCTCCCGTCCCTCCACCTCGCGAGCGGAGGGTGCGCCTCCTTGCCCGTCAACCTGCTCGGGAACCAGCGGTTGCAGCACGGCCGCGGAGACTCCCCCCTCCCGGGCACCCCTCACTGAAACCTGACGTTCTGAGCTGCGCGCGCACTCCCACCTCCGCAGGACCCTGCAGGCCCCAGAGCTCGGACTGACCCCCGTTCGCGCTGACCCCCGCCCCATCAAGTCCCGACACTGGCTGGCCGATTGCCCCCCGGGCAGGTCAAGCAGGCATGCGTCGGCGGCGGGCGAAGGGAGGAAGGGAGAGGGGGCGGGCCTTCTCAGAAGGCTCGAGGGGTATCCCGGCCTTCTCTGAGAAGTGTTCGGAGCTTTCCCCGAAGACACTGGAGACTTCTCAAAAGCGCGAGAGCTTCTGAGAAGCCACGCTGCCTTCTGAGAGGGCCTTCTCCTGTACACTCCCCCCCCTCGCTCGCCACCCACATCACGAGGGGGAAGGGGGCCAAGGCGGAGGTCGATCGGACTCGGCATTGCAGCAGTCTGCACGCCGTCTTGCAGAGGAACCTTACCCCGAAAGCTAAGGTCGTGAAGGGTTTTACGACTTCCCCCGTCCCTCGACTCGCGCTGGAGCGACCACGACTTGCCCCAAGTTTCCCTGGAGATATTTGGATTCGCGTGGATTTGCCAAAACTACCTTGATCTACATCGATGCATCTGCACGCACCTTGATTTATCCGGCTCGATCCACACAAAACGATTGGCGGACAGTCGTCAAGCCCTTAAGGATCAAGAGGGGGGCACTTGTTGCTGCCGCCACCCTCCCCAGCGAAAGGGGGGCTCAGCCAGGCGGAGGGCGGAAGGGGGGGCGGAGGGAGCGGGGAAAGGCGGGGGCGCAGGAGGGAGGAGGGAGGAGGAAAAGAGGAGGGAGGAAGAAAAGAGGGAGGAGGGAGGAGGGGAGGAGGGAGGAGGAAAGGAGGAGGGAGGAGGGGAGGAGGGAGGAGGGAGGAGGAGAGGGGGAGGAGGGAGGAAGAGAAGAGGCTCTCTCTCTCTCTCTCGACGGCGGCCTCGCGGGGCGGGCGCGCTGGGCACCGATAGGGCTGGCTCGGGCGGGTGGCGCTCTCGACCTGGAGACGTGCCACGTGCGCCACCGCCATGGGACAGCGCAAAAATCAGCAGTAAGCTAGGGCTCCCAACTTCGCGCTTCGCGCTGCGCGAAGCGCGAAGCGCGAATAACTTCGCGCTCTCGCGCCGCCCTCCCAAAGGGAGAATAGGAGGACGAGGAGGAGGGGGAGAAGGAACGAGGACCGCGAAGCGCGAAGCGCGAATAACTTCGCGCCCTCGAGGGAGCCCTTGGTAAGGAGCCGCCCCCAAAACCTGGGACCCCAGGAGGCCGGGGTCCAGGAAGCAAAACGAGCAAGGGGGGCGAGAGCCCGGAGAGAGGCAGGCCGCGAGAGAGCGCCGAGAGCAAGAGAATCCCCGACGCACGGGGCCGGACAGTGCCGGACGCCGCCGCGGCCTCGAGCAGAGCGCGCAGTGGGCGGCAGGCGCCGGGCGGGCGCCAGAAAAAACAGCACGCAAAACAAAAGATCAGGGCGGATTTTGGAGTTCCGAAACGGTGCGGTGACAGACCGTGCGGTGACCTCGGAACCCCTAGAGACCTCACCGCACGGTCCGTCACCGCACGGTCTTGGGACACTGGAGGTCCCTGTCGCCCGAGACGTCCTCGGAGAACGACCCGAGTCCCAAAACCGTGCGGTGACCCCGAATCCCCACCGACTCACCGAACGGTGCGGTCACCACCCCGTTTGGGGACCCCCGACGGAGGCACGCGCGCAGGCTGCCTGCCGGGGACAGGGCCTCGGGCGGGGGGAGACCCCCCGGCGGCACAGCAGCAGCGCCACCGGGGGCGACCCACCCTCCTCCTCCTCCTCCTCCTCCTCCTCCTCCTCCTCCTCCTCCTCCTCCTCCTCCTCCTCCCCTCCTCCTCCTCCTCCTCCTCCTCCTCCTCCTCCTCCTCCTCCTCCTCCTCCTCCTCCTGCACCACACGCTCGAAACACGCGGCGCGCCGCGGCTCGCGGGGGCAGGGCTGCACCGGGCGCGCCAGCGCCGGTCGAGAGAAGCAGGCCGCATGATGCGGGGGAGAGAGCCCCTGGCCCCCGCGAGAGAGGCCACGCGAGGTGGGAGGGCGTGTACGACGGAGGGCCCGCGGGCGCGCGCCTAGCCCAGCCAGGGCGAGGTGGCGCGGGAAGGGAGAGGCGGCAGCCCAGCACTCGAGGCAGGCAGGGCGGACACAGCACATTGAGTCTCCAGCGACCTGCAGGACTGATGCGCTCGTGTAGGGCACTACTCCAGACTTCGTAGTAAAAGGGAGGGGGTCTGGACCCTCCAAGACAAGCCATCCCAGACCTCCCCCGTGGGAGAACCCTCCAAAACATCGTCCCCAGACCCCCCAGGCACTCCAAGATAGCCTGGAAGAGACCCCCCCCGAAATGAGACCCCCTCTCTTTATTACGAAATCTGGAGTACATAAGTGCACACGTTGCCACGCAGATGTGGGCACTCCGCCACCAGAAAAGGGCACGAGTGCACCATGTAATGGCATGGACAAAGCGAAGACTGGCTGCGCGCACGCAGCACAAACAGAGGTCACAAGCACAACGTCGAACCCCGGGCGCAGAGGGGAAGCAGGCGGGCACGCGCCCCCAATCGAAATGCAGCCTTGGGAAACAGAGGTGGCCGAGGTACCGTGTGTACCGCTATTCCATAGCATAGCAAGTAACGTAAAAGAAGGCGAGCGCACGGCCGAATACTCACGAGGGCACTGCCTGGTTGCATGAGAGGCTCCGACCTCAACTGAGTGCAGCACCCCACGGAGTCAGAGCGATGAGCGATGAGAGGACAGCCAACAAGCACAAAACCTGGACAGAGACCCACAAAACGCCAGATTAGTACTGCGAAACAGCGCGACGACTGATAGGCAACTAGGCGAGGACAGCCTTGTACAGATCAACAGGGAAGTCAGGGGGCTTTGCTGTCAGGCACTGGAGAGACGCGAGGGAACACCTGGGCCCTACGACCGAACCAAGAGATCGGAACATGCTTCTCTTCTGGAGGAGAGTCATCAACACCACAAGCACGGCACCTGAACCCTCCTCCTGCCCTGCACATCTTAGCGCTGCGCCGGCATCCATCCTGCGAGCTGCGCCTGCAGAAAGTGGCACGTTGGCGGCCGCCTCATGGGGACGCATCCGAGACAATGGAACCACCCACAGCTGGAGGAGGAGGAGGCGGCGGAGGAGGAGGAGGAGGAGGAGGAGGGGGGGGAGGAGGGAGAGGAGGAGGAGGAGGAGGAGGAGGAGGGGAGGAGGAGGAGGAGGAGGAGGAGGAGGAGGAGGAGGAGGAGAGGAGGAGGAGGAGAGGAGGAGGAGGAGGAGGAGGGAGGGAGGGAGGGAGGGAGGGAGGAGGGAGGGAGGGAGGAGGAGGGAGGAGGAGGAGGAAGGAGGAGAGGAGGAGGAGGAGGAGGAGGAGGAGGAGGAGGGAGGGAGGGAGGGAGGGAGGGAGGAGGAGGAGGAGGAGGAGGAGGAGGAGGAGGAGGAGGAGGAGGAGGAGGAGGAGGAGGAGGAGCGAAATGACGCAAGACATCTTCTTGGGCGACCTGCCGATGGGACGCTGCACGGCGGCAGCAGGATCGCCCTCCTTCTGCCGCGGCTGCAGGGCGGGGCCCCGGGAAGCTCCACGCACGGGCAAGGGGGGGGCCACTCGTGACCTGTCAGCGCGCCGCACTGCGCGGCAGTCGCGGGGGAGGGGGAGTGGGAGGGAGGAAGGAGGAGGGAGGAGGGGCTGATGATGTCGGAGGAGGAGGAGGAGGAGGAGGAGGAGGAGAGGACGAGGACGAGGAGAAAAAAACAGCCCGCCTGGCCTGGGCATATGCGTTGGCGTCCCCACCGCGCTGTTCCTGATAAGCCTTCGCGCCTGCAACGCGCCTCGGACATCCAATGCCTCCTCTAGCGAGAAAGAGGCAGCGCGCCCTGTCACAGAACGACTTGGGCCGTGCATCGGCACAGCTACTGGACAGCACAGCCTGCATGTCTCGCTGCTCTTGCTCCATGGCAGCTGCGCCAACATCGATGGCGCGAACATCGGCTCCGCTCAGAGACCTAGGGGATCTGGAGCGCCACTGGGGGGCGGCCCATTGGGACAGGAACAGAGAGCGGCTGAGAACAAAGCTGCTGGCGAAGCTTATCGTCGAGGAGGAAGAGGAGGAGGAGGAGGAGGAGGAGGAGGAGGAGGAGGAGGGAGGGAGGGAGGGAGGGAGGGAGGAGGAGGAGGAGGAGGAGGAGGAGGAGGAGCGAAATGACGCAAGACATCCTCTTAGGCGACCTGCCGATGGGCCGGTCGATACAGAGCGCTCCGAGAGCGGCCGACCGGCAGCCACCTCCCTGGGAGAGCGGGGGCCCGCCCGCGGGGTCGACAGAGGGCGCCCCCCTGAGGAGCGCAGGGGGGCGACTCCTAACTGCTCCTCCTCCTCCTCCATCTCCTCCTCCTCCTCCTCCTCCTCCTCCTCCTCCTCCTCCTCCTCCTCCTCCTGCAACCAAGCTTTGATTCACGTGTGCAGGACCAGCCTCGTCAGAGTCAGAAGCGGTCAGGGCGATGTACCGCAGATGGTCCCTCTGCTCCGGAGGCGTCGGTCGTGCAGCCCTCAGAGTCGTCGCCGCTTGGAGGCATCACTGGAGCAGGCATTGTCTCAGAACTTGAATAAAAACCCAACATTTCCATTAAAATCTTAGGATTTACATTGAAACGTTAAGAATAATCGAGACTCTGGCCGAAAACCTAAGTTTTCTTAAGCATCGCCTAAGGTGTAGCCGCATCGCTTGGCATCGCTCCTACGGCGCTGGGGGCGCACGTGCACAAGGCGCAGGAGCGCCGGAGCCCGACTCTGTCTCAGAGCGCGTCGGGCTCTGGGCAGGACGCCTGGAGATCTGCCCGGTGGCCAGATCTCGGCCAGTGTGGCGCACTGCGAGCAGGCCACACGTCCCTCCAGGCAGCAGTAGAAAGAGAAGAGAAGCAGGAGTGGGAGGAGACCCAGTGTCACGAATCAGACACGAGGTTGGAACAAACCCTCGCTCCAAGCTCCCTCTTCATAGGCCCCTATACGTTTCATGCTCATTGAGGGAACTGCCTCGTTGGAAGACAACCGTTTGAAGACCCTGCTGAAGCATGTCAAAACAATGTTCTCGGGATTCCAACGCCACGGATCAACCTGACTATTGCGTCTTGACGTGACGATCCTGAATCGTGCCAGAACGCCATTCCTGGAACTTCAACACAGCGGATCAACGTATTTGCTGCACCCGCAAAATCCTGAACCCTTCCAAAACACCATTTCTGCTACGCTGGTGATGCGAACCCATGAAACTCTTGCAAATGTTGTGAACGAATGTGCGCGGCACAAAAGACGAGAGCCACATTTTTAAAAGGGCCCGCCCTCAATCCGTGGAACTCTTGCAAATGTTTAAAACGAACGTGCGCCGCGCTAAGGCGAGAGCCACAATTTGAAAACAGGTCGCCCTCAATCCGTGAAGCTCTTGCAATGGTTTAAAACGAATGTGCGCCGCCCTAAGGCCAGAGCAATTTGAAAGCCAAGCGCCCTCCATCTGTGGAACTGTTGCCAAGTGTTCAGCTTCAGAATCATAACTGGTGAGGAAGTCTCAGGCGAAACGCCTGGACCGCCCTGAAAACTGACCTCGGGGTGCGACAGGGGGAAATTATTTACAAGAAAAAGGACCGGAGGAGGAGGAGAAGGAGGAGGAGGGGGAGGCAGTGAGGGAGGAAGAGCAGGAGGAGGAGGAGGAGGAGGCAGAGGAGGAGGAAGAAGAGAAGGAGAAGGATGGAGGAGGAGGAGGAGGAGGAGGAGAAGAAGGAGAAGGAGAAGGAAGGGGGGAGGCGGAGGAGGAGGAGGAGGAGGAGGAGGAGGAGGAGGAGGAGGAGGAGCAGGCGGAGGAGCAGGAGGAGGAGGAGGAGGAGGACGACGACGCCGAGGACAAGGTGAAGCGAGAAGCGGAGGAGGGGGGAGGAGGAGGCAGGGGGGCGCAGGAAGAGACTGGAGCCTCCCGTGCACGGGCACCGCCCGGCTACCGCTCCGTTGGGAGCCCTGACCGCGTCCCCCATTGAGAAGAGGGAAAGCCGAGCCAGACCAAAGAGGAGGGTGCGATCCAGGCTTGGTTGGAGCTTCTCCTCAGGGGGCAGATCCCTGGCCAGCCCTGCGGAGCTCCGTCCGTTCTGATGTGCTCGGGGTACCCTGCCCCCTCACACGTGCCCCTCTTTCGCACGGCCGCTGGTGGCAGTCGCACGCGCGGTGGAACATACTGATTTTGAGGTCATGACATCGTGAAGCTCACGACGACCCAGCCCAGACCCAGAGCGCCCAGAGCTCACAACTCGCACCAGAGAGAGCTTCCTGCATCCGCTCTGCATCCTCAACCTTACGGCTCCCTGCCCCACCTCCCTCTCTGACTGACTACCTACCAGATCACCCCAACCCGACCCGAGGACCCGAATTTGACCCCAATTTCGGGTTGGGGGGGTACGGGTTCCATGTGTTTTTTTCAACGTTCCCCGACCCCCCCCCACTGGAAATGGAGGGCAAATTGAAGGCTTCGGGTTGGGTTGGGGTGGTTTGGTGGGTGGTGACTGACGCCCCTCGTTCCTTTCCTCCCTCGGTCGGTCCCCGTCCTCATATGCTGCCCTTGCCATGCCTGGCGGTTCTGCCCTGGAGGCAGCCAGGGAGTCTCGGCTGGACGGGCCCGAGAACAACAGTCAGGGCGGGGGGATGAGGACACATCCACTCAAAGTCTGTCCCCTCCGGCTCTGACTGCAACAGGATGTCTGATGTCCTCGAAGCAGTAAAGAAGAACAACACTAACCTCATGCCCGTGAGAATAAACACTAGGGGATAATAAAGTTCGGGGTTCAGGGAGAGATAATAAAAGTAGCCCCGCTGACCTCAGCATAATCTGGAAGTAAGAGATGATCAAGAGGAGACCAAGCCGAGCACGTGTTGAGACATCCTTGGCGTTTAGTTTTCATAGAAATATCCTCAACAATGGCTTATCTCTCATGAAATCTGTTTTTTGTAAGTGCTCGTGTAGGGTAGCTCATGTGCCTCAATTTCCATGGATAATCAACCCCAGAGATAAAAAAAAGTTCAGGCGAGCGTGGGGACAGAGAGAAATATAAAAGAAGAAGAATACAGTAGAAAAATAATAAGAAAGAAGAAGAAGAGGATAATAAGAAGAGGACGAAGAAAGGAAAAATCCAAAGTTCCAAATCTATCAATTTTAATTCCTATCATAAGGGCGTGGCCACCCCATGGGGTCTGCGGAAACAGCGACAGCGCACAGATTAAACCGAGAGACGAGGGATCATCAACCTTTTTTCATCAGGCAAGCGCCGTGGGACACACGGTGGTACTCTAAAAACTCGAGCCGGGGAAGTGGAACCACTTCTCTGCGTGCTAAGTGCAATCACCAAAAACACACACACACACACACACACAGTACATTTGCGTGGTGTGTGGGGGACGGCGGGTGGGAGCTTGAGCAGGAGCGGTTTCGGAGCAGAGGGAGAGAGCAGCAGCAGGAGCAGCGAACGAGACGGACGCGGCTCCACTGCTCTGAAACTCCCGAGGCCACTCGCACTTAGGAAAACGAGTCAGAGACAAATCATTCCTATCATAAGGGCGTGGCCACCCCATGGGGTCTGCGGAAACAGCGACAGCGCACAGATTAAACCGAGAGACGAGGGATCATCAACCTTTTTTCATCAGGCAAGCGCCGTGGGACACACGGTGGTACTCTAAAAACTCGAGCCGGGGAAGTGGAACCACTTCTGCGGCTAAGTGCAATCACCAAAAATTGCCACACACACACACACACACACACACACACAGTACATTTGCGTCCCATCCCCATCGTCAAATGCCCTTTGGGAGGGCGGGTGGGTTTAAATCATTATCACTGCACAGGTCCGAGGCTGGGGCGAAGAGACAAGACTAGGTGGCGCACACGCGCCTGAGGATGTCACGAACTGTCGAGTCAGTAAAACGGGCAGCTGACGAGATCTGCAGTTCGGTGAGCTTCGACCTCTGACGAAGGGCAGACCCGTGCTTTTCATATATGCGAACACTCTCTCGGGCGCGCCAGCGCCCGCGCTGCTGGATGGCCTCGATCGGTCGGATACTGTTCAGAGCGTCGTGCGAGGGCCCTCCGTGGCGCAACTGGTGAGGAACTGACAGGAGATCACCAACTCCTGCCGAGTGGGCGGCCTGCTTCAAAGTCTTTTCAAACAGAGGAAGGGAAAGAGGGTGGAACAGAGTTGGCAGCTTCGAACGTCTGGCACGGGCTCGCAGCCTAGAGAGAATCTCGGGAACAATTCGGCGAACAGGCAGGTCAGTGCCGGCCTTCACCGTGCAGTCGAAATCTTTGTTCTTGGCTGGCTTGTCGTCGCCTAGCGGCGCTACGACGACGGTAATGTCAGAAGCCCGGCCTGACGTACGAGAGCCGAAGACGTGCTCCGGCTTGATGGCGAGCAGCTCGCCAGGCCGGAAGTACATGTCGAACCCGGTCACGGCAGCCAGGCACGCCAGCAGGTCGGACGTGGTCCCGTTGTCGAGCACAGCACAGGTCAGTTGGACGGCCTCGAACGGTGGCGGCTCTCGCGGCGTAGCCGGCAGTTTTGCCGCCCAGCCAGTCAGAGCATCTTTGGCCTGATGGAAACGAGGTCGGCTAGCAGACCATCCTCGAACTTTGCAGAGCCCATACAGCGCGTTTCGAGCCAAGTACTGGGGCTCACCTGCAAAGAACAAGTCTTCGAAGTACAAGTTGAGCGTCTCGTCTGCCAGCTCCGGCGTGGTCAGCAGCAGGCCCCGGCGATTGGCGTAGTCGGTCAGCTCGATCACGGCGGACGCGTAGCTGTCGACCGTGGCTGGCCGCAGCGAGGCCAGGCGGAGGTACTCTCCAGGGGCGGCCTGTCGCTGACTAGCAGCGACGTCTCCGCGCGCGGCAGCCTGCGCTCGGCGGCGCCAGGCGGCCACGGCCACTGGACGGGGGACAGGGTCACGTTGGCCCCGGCCTGCGCGCCTGGGCGTCAGCACGGCTGAGTCGGCGTCTGCCTCGACGGCTGCCTCGCGGGCGTCGACGCCAGGCGTTGCCCGCGGCTGCCAGCGCGACCGCGGCTGCGCCGGCGCTGGTGCAACCGCCACGTCAGCGGCTGCGCGGGCGCGGGTCGAGCGCGGTGGCCCACCCTGGCCTCCAGGGGAGCCGAAAGCGCTGCGGGCAGATCGGCGCCGTGACTCCGCGAGGCTCGGCGACCCCGGCCGCGCTTGCCAGCGCGTGAGCCCGAGCCTGGAGGTCATCCTGGGTCGAGCGCCCGAAAGCACTCCGAGGGGCGTCTGGGCCGGCCAACGAGACCAGCAGGCGGCACCAGCTGGGTAGGTAAGCACCGGCCAAAGTCGTACGCCACGTCCAACCTCGCGTCGGATGCCGGACCTTGCCCTGCAGCTCGACCCTGTGGCGGCAAGCGCAGCAGCAGCGCAGTGCAAGATGACCCAGCCCGGGAAGGCTCCCGGCGATCGCACCTGGCTTCTTGAAGGGCGCGCCGAACCTGCACGAGTCGAACAGCACCTTCGGCCAGGCAAGGCGCTGCAGCTCGCGCTGCAACGCGGGCCACTTCCAGACTCGGCTCGCAGGCGGGTTCTCGAAGGTGACGAAGATCCCGAGGGTCCGGCAGAGTCGCAAGACACGGACTGTGAACGCCACGAGCGCGCGGTCTGCCGGCGATGGATCGCGCGTGCCCCCGACGGGCACCCACCTCGTACAAGGCAGGCCCAGGTGGACCCACCAGACTTCTCCCGATTTGAGCCAATGTTCAACGAGACGCTGGACTCGACGGCTCGTGAGGTCACAGTGGGGCCCATACTTGGAGTCCATCGGGGGCATGATCCGAAAACCTCGCTCATGCAACGCACCACTGAGATTTGCAGCACCCGCGAAGATCTCGAGGAAGGCTTTACGAGGGGGGCCCCGTCGAGGAACTTCAGGAGGCCGAGGGCGCTTAGCCAGCGCCCGTTGAGGCTCTTCGTGGCCCAAGGTGTACAGGTGGGCCCTGTTGAAGAACTTCAGGAGGTCGAGGGCGCTCAGGAGGGCCCCGTTGAGGATCTTCGAGTGCCCCAAGATGTACACGTGGGCCCCGTAGAGGAACTCCAGGAGGCTCGAGTGCAACAGGGAGGCATCGAACATGCTCAGGTCGGTCTCGTTGGGGTCGCTCGTTGGGGCGTACTTTTGAGACCTCATCTTGATGCCCTTTACTCTGATAAGAAGAGGAATGCGTGGTAGAGGAAAGCTGCGGTGACGGAGGTGACGGAATGCAACGGTCTCTTTCGGTGTTTTCAGGCCCCAGCAACTCGGCCTGCTCTCGTCCGATCTCAAACTCGGTAGCCGCGGTCGGCGGGGCCTTGGCCCGGCCCGCGGCTGGCGGGACCACGGGAATTCGGCGGCTGCCGCTGGTGGGCGCCGACAGGGCGCCTCGTCCGCGGTAGCGTCCGGCGAGGAGCTCACCTCGGTCAGCCGCCCGGCTCCCGTGGTCCGCGACGTTGTAGATGCCTGGCACGCGCCTCGGGCGCCAGCGGATCTCGCACCCGAAGCAGACGGCCGCAACCCGGCGGCACTGCGCCAGGAGCTCGAAATTGGTGGCCCTGCCCTTCTCAAAGGCGAGGACCGACGACATGTTGTCGCACAGACTGAGGATCTCCTTCCCGTGGAAGTTGACGTCGCCTGCCGCTCTCCATAGCGGTGCGACGGCGGCGCGCGCCTCGAGGGCGTGAATACGGCCAGGCCGGCGCCACGCGCCACGGCGGCGCTCCACCCAGCGACCAGCGTCCAGCAGAGCGGCCGCCAACGGCTCGGGCGGGACCCCGATCTCCAACTCGACCCGGCGCCTCTTGGCCACGGCGCGCCGCAGCCGGGGCGGCAGCTCGACGGGCAGTGGCCCGGAGATGTCGCAAAAGCCGGCGGCCCGCCCTTCGTACTGCTCGTCGTCGGGCGCGACCTCGGGCTCGGTGGCGACGAACCGCTGGCGCTCGCGCCATCTGGTGGCCGCCAGTACCTCCCAGGGCTCCAGTCGGGCTTCGCAGACGGCGTAGCCTCGCAGCGAGCTGTCGGTCGTGAAGGCGACGTCGGACGGCACGCGGCACAGGTCCACTTCGCCGAGGAAGACGAGGCCTGCAGCAACTGCGAGCTCACCGAGAACATCTCCAGGCAACCGCACGACAGGGGACAGGTCGCCGTCTCCGATGAACGTGTAGCAGGACCCCAGCACGCTGAGCCCGGGGCGCACGACGGAGAAGTAGTGCACCAGGTGGCCGACGATTCGCCGCAGCTGCCAGCGGGCGAGCCATGGCGTCCGAAGCACGTGGTGCAGAGCCAGGTAGAGCCTCCAGGCGCGCTTGGCGGTATGCCTGAGTCGGCCCTCGCGCCCGTCGAGCACCAGCCCCAAGACGACAAGGCCGGGCTGCGCGCGCTCGAGCTCGTGCCAGCGAAGCCCACGACGATCCAGTTCAGCAGTGAGCTTGTCCAGCCGGTCGTTGAGCGCCGGCGCGCTGAGCGCGACAAGATTCCCGTTGTCGACGCACGGCGCCCTGACGACACCCTGTCCGACGAGAGTCGGCGCACGGGCTTTGTCAAGGCACCAGCCGTCGCCTGGGAGGCCCGCCTCGTCCATCGCGTCGACGAGAACCTCGTGGCAGATCCAGAGCGCCCAGCTCCAGCCCATGGGCAACGCCGCGAAGCAGGGCCAGATGACGTCGTCGCCTGACACGGCCACGCGGCGCCCGAGCTTCTCGTCGTAGATCGAGTCGAGCCCGAGCTCGTCCGCGGTGACCTCCACGTCGAAGCACATCCAGCTGCCCCACGAGGGGTCGGCGAACTGGTAGAACCCGTCCATGAGGTCCACGGAGCCTGCGCAGAGCGACTCGTAGCAGCCGTCGAAATCCGCCAAGTCCTCGGGGCTCGCGCCGGCGGCGTCGAGCAAGTTGATCGAGCCCAGCGCCTCACCGGATGCCAGCACAGTCCGAGGGGGGAGCCTGTGCAGCTGGTTGGGCTGGCGAGCGCCCACGACCATGCGCATGTCGCCGTTCTTCTTGGCGACGAAGAAGGTACTGACGCACGCCTTCCGACGCGCCCGGCCATCCACCAGGCCCCGTGCAGCGAGTCGTCGAAGGAAGTCGACGAGGCGTGGTCGGTTCCGAGGGTCGCGCGGGTTGAGGAGAGGGTCCCAGTAAGGCTCCACGATGACCTCGTCCTCGGGGATGTTCGGCGCGGGGCGAACGACGTCCGAGTTGAAGTGGTCCAGCGCCTCGGTGACGTGCCGAGGGGCAACGTCTGGAAGCTGACGAGGCCGGTCATGTGGCGCACGTCGTAACACATTGAGCTTGTCAGCATCATAGTCGCGGCGAGTAGAAGCCTCGCCCATGTTCGAGTACAGATCCTTGCACTTGAGGAGCTCCTGCAGGGCTCCAGCACAGTCCATGTCTTTCGGTCGGTCGCCGAAGCCGCGAACACGACGTCGGACTCGCTTGATGACCGACTCCTGGGCGGTAGTCGGCCGATGCTTGCCGGGCGCTCGAGGCTCGAGACGCCCCCCAGCCCGTGCGCCTGCCAGCGCGTTGAGCGCACCCAGAGTCTCGAGAGACCTGCGATCACGGTCGTCAGCACGAGCAGCACGCTGGGCCAGATACCGAGGCAGAGCGGCACGTTCTCCACGATGAGGGTGGCGATAGAACTCGTCGCCCTGCGGCAGAGGAAACAAAACTGTGGACGAAGTCCGACCCTCGGAGGAGACCCCCTCGGAGGGCAGCCCGGCCCGACTCGCATTCGCGGCTGCGGAGTCAGGGCCAGGCCCAGTGAGGCCGGGCGGAGTGCCCAGCCATGATGGCGCCGACATGGCGCCGTCAACCCTGATCCTTCGCGGCGGCCTTGGGCTTCGGCTTTGCCTTGCCCTTCAGATCCGCCTTGGGGTCTCCCTGTCGTCGCCCTGCCTCTCGTACTTCTTCGCCTCCGACTCCTGCTCCTCCCGGTACATCCGCTCCTGCTTCAGAATGATGCCCTGCGACTTCTGCTCCTCGGCCACGAACGCGTCGAACTTCGACGTCACGACGCCTCCGCTCTCGTCCAAGGAGCTGCTCAGCATCAGGCCGAGGCCCTCGAAGCTCGGGTGGCGCGGGCACCTCTTCACCGCCCGCTGGATCTGCAGCACCCGGCGCCCCAGGAGCTCCAGAGACGCCAGGTTCGACGGGTCGACGAGGTCGTAGGTCACGGCGTGGTGCAGCTGGTGCAGCGCGTGCCGCACCTCCTGGGCCACCGCGGCGTTCCGCGACACCCCCGACTCCGAGACCCAGTACCCCCAGTAGGACGTGAGGGTCAGCCCGGTGGCGAGGATGGCGGCCAGCAGCTCGGGCAGGGCCTTCGGCCCCCGAAAGGGCCAGTCGTCGAAGTCGACCGCGTTCATCTTCGCGATCGCCTCCCCGAGCGTCACCTGGAGCCCGCGACCCCGCCGCGCCAGCGGGAGGATCCGCGGGTCCCGCCCCGGGCCTCGGCGCTTCTCGGCGCGCCAGTCCTCCTCGTCGGCCTGCTGCGCGTTCTCGACCGAGACCCAGCCCTCCTCCTCGCTGAGCATCGCGATGCCCACCGCGTCGCGGCTGATCAGCCGCTCCGGGTTCCCGATGAGGTGGAGGTCCAGCTCGCGCCCGAACTCGGGCGAGCCTGGGTCCGAGACGATCCAGCGAGGCACGACGCCGCCAGCAGTCCCAGCTGGGGCAGCGACGCCCATGACCAGGGCGAGGCCACGCGCCTCCACGCGCAGCGCCTCGATGTCCTCGTCCGACTGGTCGCCGAACGCGTAGACCTGCCCACGAACCCGGACCGGGAACGCGGACGCCCGGCGCAGGGGGACGACCAGGTGCTTGCTGAGGTCCAGCGTCAGCACCCTGCCGTCGGGAGTCGCCGCCACCCAGATGCCAGGGCTGAGCTGCTCGAGGAGCACCCTGTGGTGCCACCGGAAGTTGTCGTCGTCGTCGTAGTTCACGCACACCTGCGCTTCGGGCACGTCGAGCGTGCGCATCGCCGCCGCCGCCATCCTGCCGACGGCCGACGATCAGGCTACGCTCGCACTGCCCGAAAGCGGCGCTGCGCGCCGCCGTCCTGGCCCGCTCCGTCGTCCTCGACGAGCAGGGTCACGGGCGCCGCACCCTCGCGCCGCGGCGGGTCGGTCCCGCCGACGAAGAGCGAGGCGGCTCGGGCGGCCCAGCCCAGCGCCACGCGGAAGCTGCCACCGGCCGCGAGGCCAGCAGCCAGGGCGGCAAGGACCGCCCACCAGCCTGGCCCGGTCCCGCAGGTCAGACTGCAGTCCGGGCAGCTCGGGCAGCCCGGGCAGGGGGCGGCGGCCGCCGCCGGAGGGCACGCGGGGCAGGCCCCGCACGTCACGCGGGCCTCCGGGCACGCGGGACAGCGGGAGAGCCACGCGGTCGCGATGGAGGCCGCCCACGGGCCAGCTGCGGCCCACGGCACCACCATGCGCTGCCGGGGGCCCTTCGAATGATAGAGTTTGAGCAGGAGCGGTTTCGGAGCAGAGGGAGAGAGCAGCAGCAGGAGCAGCGAACGAGACGGACGCGGCTCCACTGCTCTGGAGGCCACTCGCACTTAGGAAAACGAGTCAGAGCACGCAGTGCTCGTGTAGGGTAGCTCATGTGCTTCATTTTCCATGGATAATCAACCCCAGGGATAAAAAAGTTCAGGCGAGCGTGAGGACAGAGGAAAGTAGAAGAATAATAAGAACATTGCTCGTTTCGTTTGAGTCTGCCTCCCAAAATTATTGGTTTCGCTTGACACATCCTGAAAAAGTGTGATCGCTTCGCTTGATGTTGCTATATCAACATCGCTTGATGTTGCTATCTCAACATAGCGTTTCGAGGTGATAATGAAGTTCGGCCTCAGCGCTCGCCGCCCAATTTGAATTTTGTATAGGGCGACGATAATCAACTCTAAACACTGAAGGGGGGGGGTCCCTTTATTATCATCGGCATGCGGTTATAGTTGAAAGCAGGCGCCGACAAGCGCATACTTGTTGAGAGGATGCAGAACATGCAATCACTTGTTGTCGCTGATGCACAAGATGCTAAAGTCTGTCCCCTGACCCCTCTTGGGGGGTCCATCTGGTACAATGTTTCACCCAAGATTCGTCATTGACGGCCCTGGGGCCCGAAAACGGCCCGGGAAATAGCAAGAGGCAACGAACAG
>CAUYUJ010019722.1:84675-100016 GCA_963575745.1 Prorocentrum cordatum
GTTGTTGTTGTCGTAGTAGTATTAGTGGTAGTAGTAGTAGTCATACAAACAGTTACAGTAGCAGTAGCAATAGCAGTAGAAGTAACAGTCGCACTAGTAATGGTAACAGTAGTCGTCGTAAACGTAGTCGTAATCGTAGTCGTAGTGGTCGCAGCAGTAATGGAAGTAGCCGTAGTAGTGAAAATAATAAGTAAGTCAGTAGGCAAAGAAGTAAGTAAGGTAGTAGTAGTAGTAGTAGCAGTAGTAATAGCAGTGGTCGCAAATAGTAAAAAGTAGTAGCGACTGACACTAATATTAATACTGGAAGGAGTTCTAGTACGAGTACCAGTACCAATACCTGTACAAGTACTAGTAGTAGGAGGAAGGAGAATAGAAGTACTAGTAAGAGTCGAAAATGTCATAGTCGTAGTGTTAGTGGTAGTAGTAGTAGTAGTAGTAGTAGTAGTAGTAGTAGTAGCAGTAGTAGTAATAGTAGTAATAGGAGTAGTAGCAGTCGTAATAGTAGTAGTAGTAGCAGTAATAGTGGTGGTATTGGTAGTGGTAGTGGTAATAGTAGCAGCAGCAGCAGTAGTAGCAGTCGTAGTCGTAGTCGTAGTCGTAGTAGTACTAGTAGTAGTAGTAGTAGTAGTAGTAGTAGTAGTAGTAGTAGTAGTAGTAGTAGTAGTAGTAGTAGTAGTAGTAGTAGTAGTAGTAGTAGTAGTAGTAGTAGTAGTAGTAGTAGTAGTAGTAGTAGTAGTAGTAGTAGTAGTAGTAGTAGTAGTAGTAGTAGTAGTAGTAGTAGTAGTAGTAGTAGTAGTAGTAGTAGTAGTAGTAGTAGTAGTAGTAGTAGTAGTAGTAGTAGTGTAGTAGTAGTGTAGTAGTAGTAGTCGTAAGTAGTAGTAGTAGTAGTAGTAGTAGTAGTAGTAGTAGTAGTAGTAGTAGTAGTAGTAGTAGTAGTAGTAGTAGTAGTAGTAGTAGTAGTAGTAGTAGTAGTAGTAGTAGTAAGTAGTAGTAGTAGTAGTAGTAGTAGTAGTAGTAGTAGTACTAGTAGTAGTAGTAGTAGTAGTAGTAGTAGTAGTAGTAGTAGTAGTAGTAGTAGTAGTAGTAGTAGTAGTAGCACTAGTAGTCGTCGTCGTCGTCGCCGAAGTAGTAATAGTAGCAGCAGTCACCACCCTACGAGTTTTAGGAGTAGTAGTCGTAATAGTAGTAGTACTCGTACTACTACTACTACTACTACTACTACTGCTGCGGCGACTACTACTACTACTACTACTACTACTACTACTACTACTACTACTACTACTACTACTACTACTACTACTACTACTTACTACTTATTACTACTACTACTCAATACTACTACGACTACTACTACTACTACTACTACTTACTACTACTACTACTAATACTACTACTACTACTACGACTCTACTACTACTTACTACGTCTACTACTACTACTACTACTACTATACTACTACTACTACTACTACTTACTACTACTACTACTAGAACTAGTACGACTCCTACTACTACTACTACTACTACTACTACTACTACTACGACTACGACTACGACTACTACTACTACTACTACTACTACTACTACTACTACTACTACTACTACTACTACTACTACTAGAACTAGTAGGAGTAGTACTCGTACGACTGTAGTAAGAATGGTAGCAATATTAATCGTATGATTCATTACTTGATTATTCGTCGCCCCGTCTTACATCTGTCTTCGTAATATGATTACAAGTCGAACTATAGCCTCCATCATTTCCGCTTCTTGATTGAAGCCCCTTTGGGCCGTGTTTTGTTTTTTTTTTGGGGAACAATAGGGACGACTGGGCATGTTTGCGCGGCCACCACGCAGGACCTCTGGCGGCGCCACTTTAAAAATATTAAGTTCCCTACCACGCTGGCATTCAGCGAGGCGTTGCTGCCCGCACAATATGCCCGATCTGTCTGCCACGCCCGCCAGCTCCCGAGTCACTTTTGCCGATGGATGAGCGACGGGCGGTCCAGCAGGCTGAAATGAAGACTCTGCTGCCCAGATATACCAGGCCACGCCTGCGAGAAGAGGCAACGGTCGCAAGCCAGCTGACTGCCAGAATAAAGGCCCGCGACACATACCACGAACAGAGCTACGAGTCTCAATGAATATGGCTGGGTAACCAACAAGTCAACACCTTCGATGCTACGATCCCCGTGAGAGAAGCGGCAGACCCGCATCAAGTCCCGAGCCCTTGCAAATACATACAAAGCTGGAAGGTCCGCACCCCAATGGCTACGAACCCTCGTCAAATACGGCCCAAACATGGCACAACATTGCTCAAGATGCGTGCAAGACGTCCTCGGGACGGCCCAACCGGCCACCGAAGCGGCCCAACCCTGCTTTGCGAGGCCTTTCCAAGAAGAGCCCAGGAAAACGCGAACTATTCGTTTCAATTTGCTTCTTGAACGAATTGGGACACCTCGCCGGTTCGGCCCCCCGACGCTCCACAACGGCTCGGAGAATCCCCAGGACGACTACCAAACGGCCGAAGATCCCCCCCCGCGAAGAAGGCCCCGAGGCGTCCCAAGAGAACTTCCAAGCCGCCCTCCTCCTCCTCCTACTCCTCCTCCTTCTCGTCCTCACCATCCTCCTCATCCTACTGCATATCTGCTGCTCATCTTCCCCTCCTCCTCCTCCTCCTCCTCCTGCCTCTCCTCCTCCTCCTCCTGCCGAAGACTGCGGCAAAACGGCCCCAAGAGAAGAGCCCCACCAAAGAAACGGCAAGCCGCATAGTCAAGCTCCCTGCCTCGAGAAAGCCAGCGCCGCCACAAGAGGCCTTCAGGAGGCCACAAACATAGAACCCGTTGAAACTCGAGTGGTTTTGAAGCGCGTGGGACTTATCGCTCCAGAGGCCCAAGAGGCCCCAGGGCGGCCTAAGAAAATGCCCAAGACGGCCACAAACGTTCCCGAAGACGGCGCCGCAAGCCGGAAACGCAAGCCTTCCGTGCCGAGAGGGCTCCCGGAGGCTCAACGACGAGCTCTGTAGGCCCCATAGGACCACTCCTAAGAGGCATCGCGGCTTCTATTCGTCTCTCTTGTTGTTGATTGCTTTCTCTCTCTCTCTCTCGGTGTGCCTCGGTCTCTCTCTCTCTCTCTCTCTCTCGGCTTTCGGGCTCCCCGAGATCCCCGGAGCCCACGTTTGCGAAAGTCTTGGGCCCTTCGTGGGCCGTACCGACAGCGAAAACAAACTACGTTTTACAAACAGAATGAGGCTATTTTGTCCGCTTGGAATTGTATTGGGGGCCCTATTGGGGGTCGCTTGGAGTGTCTTGGGGACTTCTGAAAATGTCTTCGAGGCCATGTTAAGCGTCTAAGAGCGACCTTCGGGCGTCCGGTGTCTGTTCTGGAGCTCTTGGACCCTCCTTGACGCCGAAACCCTGTAAAATCACAGGGAAAATGAGCCCCGGGGCCCACATTTGTGGTCGAGGTCCCGGCCCGGGCCCCCGGACCCGGTGCGCCGTTATATGTATATATATATATATATATATATATATATATTCCTCTTTCCTCCCTCCCTGCCCTGTCCTCCCCATTCCTCCTTCTTCGCAAATGCCCCACGTGTATATTCACAAGAGAACTATGAAGACGCGCTGGCGGCCGGAGAAGAGAAATGAGGTAACGGTGATTCCTTCGGGAGCGGCCAAGAGGGGGGTGTCCGAGAGGGGGGGGGCAAATCATGACCGGCGGCACGTGCGCGGCCCAGCGGGGGGGCCAGGGACGTAATGAAACAAGAAAAGGAGCCATGAAATCTGAGGAAATATCATGCCCCCCGCCATGATATCCACCCCCCCCTAGTCATCACCCCCCTCGTTTCCGCCCCCGATCCTTTCTGTGGGAGACGGCGCCGGGGGCCCTGTATGCCGGGCGCCTGCCACCCCCAGGGACGCGATGCCAGAGGCCGAACGCCCGAGCCCAACTTGCGAGAGACGTCGGGCAGGGAAGAGGAAGCACGTTCGCGCTGGCACGCGGGGGCGAATCCTCCTCCTCCTCCTCCTCCTCCTCCTCCTCCTCCTCCTCCTCCTCCTCCGTCCTCCTCCTCCTCCTCCTCCTCCTCCTCCTCCTCCTCCTCCTCCTCCTCCTCCTCCTCCGGGAATAGTGAAGTGACGGCGATTCCCCTTGCGCGGGCGGCGGTGCTGGGGGCCCTGCACGCGGGGCACCTGTCACTCCCAAGAGCTTGATCCCATCAGTATACAACCGGAGAGGCGGGCGCCGGGGCCCCCCCAACCAGGACACCGCCAACCTCGGGTGGCCCACCGTCTTCTCCCCATCGCCCCTGCTTCCCACTCTTTTAAACGACACCGCCACCACTGCATGCCGCCCGCACACACACACACACACACACAAACAAACAAACACAAACACAAGCACAAACACAAACACAAACACAAACACAAACAAAAAAAACGAGAGGCGCGGTTTCGAAGCCCTGCCCAACCCCCAAAAGATTCTCCGCGGCTGGAGCCCCCCACTCTCCTGGACCCCCGCCCCCGATGGGGCGAGGGCCCCAAAAAGGACGGAGGGGGCCCCCCCCACCGCGGCGGGCCCCGCCGGAGGGAATGGATTCGACACGGCCCCGAAGACACGCGGGCAGGCGGGTCAAGGGCCTCTCCCCAGCTTTGGGGGGCCCCCGCGGACCCGCCCCCTGCCCCCCCCAAGAGGGCCCTCGCTCACCGAGGCTCCCAGGAGGGAATGCGGGGCCGGGGGGGGCCCTTTAGGCGCGGGGGGGCTCGAGCCACCCGCGCGGCCCCACCTCGGTGCGCGGTGGGCGCCGCCTTCTGGGCTGCTCGCGGGCCGCCGCATCCTCGCCGGTGCATTCTCCTGCTAGGGCGCCGCTGGTCACCCCACGAACCAGATTGCCTCATATATTCCAGATAATCATCAAAACGACTGAAACTGCATTCGAAATTGCAAAAAGCGAAGGAAATTGCTTGAAATAATTGCACGTTTCCAAACGAAGCTGGTGCGGACTCAAATGAAGATCTGCACTCTTGACCGCCTGCGCGATGTCGCCCACGGTGCGCTGATCGGGGCCGTCTCCACGGAGCGGCCGCCCTCCCCTCGGCCGGTCGGTTCCCGGCGAACCCCGTCGTGGCCAGCGCCATCGCGCGGGGCACGTGCCCCTCGGGCCCGCGTCCGCCGAACGGTTCCCGAGGCACTCGCCGAAGTCTGTTGTCTTCACGCTGTTGGGCTCGTCCGCCTCCTGGTTCCCGTCGCGCGGTGGCCGTCCCAGGCTCGGCGCCGCCCTGAGCGGGCCCCGTCCTCCACGCGCTCGGCGGGGAGGACCGCCAACGTCCGCTCGTTCGGCTTGGACCTGGGCAAGGCCTGGGGGTCCCCCGGGTTGTCCGTCGGCTCCGTCATCTTGAGGTTCGCCCTTGGGCGAAGACACCCCCAGGCCTCCTCCTCCTCCTCCTCCAATTCCCCCTCCTCCTCCTCCTCCTCCTCCTCCTCCTCCTCCACCTCTTCCTTTCCTTATGAATAACTCTGCCCTGTCGCACCCCGAGGCAAGTCGGAAGGAGAGCGGGCGGTTTTCAAAATGTGGTGATTGCCCTCGCGCCGCGCACATTCGTCTGCCATTAGCATGGCGAAAGACCGAACCATATGCAATTATGAATACGCGCTGTGGGTACCGAGCGTTTTCGGTGGATCTCCTTTTGGGGCCACGAAATGTGCGAAGGGTGTGCCGACATGGGCGCGGTGGTGCCATGCGGGCGCTGCCCTGATGCCCTCGGTGGAGCTCAATTTGTGGCCACGAAACGTGTGAGGGGTGTGCCAACATGGGCGCGGTGGTGCCATGCGGGCGCTGCCTCTGGGGCCTTAGGTGGAGGTCCTAAGTGGGCCGCGAAACGTGTGAAGGGTGTGCCGAATTGGGCGCGGTGGTGCCGTGCGGGCGTTGCCACTGGAGCCTTCGGTGGAAGAGTGAAAGGGGTGTGCCGAAGCGGGCGCGGTGGCGCCATGCGAGCGAAGCCACTCAGACCTTCGGTGGAGCTCCCTATGTGGCCACGAAGCGTGTGAGGGCTGTGCCAGCATGGGTGCGGCGGTGCATTGCGAACGCAGCCACTGAAACCTTCCGTGGAGCTCCCCCCGGGGCCACGAAACGTGTGAGGGTTGTGCCGAAATGGGGCGCGGTGGTGCCACGGGAGCGCAGCCACTGAGACCATCAGTGGAGTTCCCAACGGGGCCACGAAACGTATGATCGGTGTGCCAAACTGGGTGCGGTGGTGCCGTGCGAGCGCAGCCACTGAAACCTTCGGTGGAATTCCCTACGAGGCCACGGAACCTGTCAGGAGTGTGCCGAAGCCAGCACGGTGGCGCCATGCGAGCGCAGGGGGAAATCCCGATGGGGTCCCGAAACGTGTGAGGGGTGTACCGAAACGGGTGCGGTGGTGCAATGCGAGCGCAGCCGCGACCTTCGGTGGAGCTCCCACATGGGGCCACGAAACGTGTGAGGGTCGCGCCGAAACGGGCGCGGTGGTGCCATGCGAGCGCAGCCACTGGGGCCCTCGGTGGAGCTCCCTATGGGGCCACGAAACCGGTGACGTGTGTGTGCCGACATGGACGCGGTGGTGCCATGCGAACGCAGCCACTGGGGCCCGGCCCGCGGTGGAGCTCCCCATGGGGCCACGGAAAAAAGTGTGAGGGGTGTGCCGAAATGGTGTGCGGAGGGCAGAGGCAAGGAAGGGGCTCTTGGAGGAGCTCCCACTTGCCACTTTGGCCCTCGGAGGAGCTCCCTATGGGGCCACGAACGTGTGAGGGGCGTGCCGATATGAACTCGGTGGTGCCATGCGAGCGCAGCCACTGTGGCCTCCGGTGGAGCTCCCCATGGGGCCACGAAAAGTGTGAGGGGTGTGCCGAAATGGTGTGCGGAGGGCAGAGGCAAGGAAGGGGAGGAGGGAGGAGGGGGAGAAGGAAGGGTTGAGGGACGCGGGGCGCTGTCTCTTCAAATTGAGGACCCAACACCACAGGACCACAGGATGGTTAGGAAAGAATGGTTCTCGCCTTAGCGCCGCGCACATTCGTTTGAACATGTGCAAGAGCTTCACGGATTGCGGGCGGGTCGTTTTCAAAATGCTGCTATCGTCTTTGCGCCTCGCACATTCGTTTGAAAATGTGCGAGAGATTCACAGGTTTCGGGCGAGCCGTTTTCAAATACCATGGCGAAAGACCCAACCATATGCAATTGCGAATACAGCGGTAGAGGTACCAACCGCTTTCGGTGGAGCTCCTTTGGGGCCACGAAATGTGCGAAGGGTGTACCGACATCAGCGTGGTGCCATGCGGGCGCAGCCACTGGGACCCTCGGTGGAGCACCCACATAGGGCCACGAAACAGTTAACGGGTGTGCCGAAATGGGTGCTATGCTGCCGTGCGAGCGCAGCCACTGGGGCCTTCGGTGCAGCTCCGCATGGGGCTACGACACGTGTGAGAGATGTGCCAGAATTGGTGCGGTGGTGCCATGCGAGCGCAGCCACTGGGGCCCTCGGAGGAGCTCCCTATGGGGCCACGCACGTGTGAGGGGCGTGCCGATATGACCGCGGTGGTGCCATGCGAGCGCAGCCACTGTGGCCTCCGGTGGAGCTCCCCATGGGGCCACGAAAAGTGTGAGGGGTGTGCCGACATGGGGTGCGGAGGACAGAAGCAAGGAGGGGGAGGAGGGAGGAGGGGGAGGAGGAAGGAGTGAGAGACGCGGGGCGCTGTCTCTTCAAAACGGGCACCCAACATCACAGGATGATTGGGACAAATTGCAAGAGCTTCACGGGTTGAGGGCATTTCGTTTTCAAAATGTGGCCCTCGCCATAGCGCCGCGCACAGTCGTTTGACAAAATTGCAAAGCGCCGCGCACATTCGTTTGACTAAATTGCAAGAGTATTAAGGATTGAGGGTGGCTGCTTTTATACATGTGGCTCTCGCCCTAGCACCGTACACATTCGGTTGAACAAAATGCACGAGCTTCACGGATTGAGGGCGGTTCCTTTCCAAAATGTGGTCCTCGCCTTAACGCCGTGCATGTACAGTTTAAACCGTTGCGCAAGTTCAAATGGCTCTCATGGCTAACGTACCAAAAACGGTGTTTGGAACGATGCAGGACTGTCAAGATACAACCGTTACGTTGATTCGTGGTGCTGAAGTCCCAGGAATGGCACTCTGGCACAATTCAGGATCGTCAAGACGCAACGGTGTGGCGTCGAAGTCCTGAGAATAGTGTTTTGGCACTCTTTTGGACTTTCACACGGCTGTCCCCCAACGGGGCGCTTCCCTCAGTGGGAAGAAATCGTTGTAGGAGCCTAAGAAGAGGGAGCATGGAGGAAGGGTGTATTAAAACGTCGTTGATGAGTCTTGAGTTTATACTGGTCCTCCTCCTCCTCCGCAACCACCACCTCATCATTATCACCATTGTTCACGGTGGGGCACTCGCACGGCCATCTCTGGGTCTGTCTTAGGGGCATGCGGGCCCGTGGTGGGCTTCTCTTGGGGCCCTCTCGTACCCTCTTCTGGCCATCCTGAAGCCATCTCAGACACAGGCAGAGGTAAAGGTAGAAGAGGGGCGGAGATAAAGGGAGAGACCGTTGTTGCGCGACCACGCAGGAGATCCGCACAAGCGGTCGTCCAACCCTTTGTCGGTAGATATGATGGCCAAGGCGCCGGCTTCTGAGCCGATAACACCAGACGGCGCAGCTCAGGGCGCAGCTCAGGCCGAGCGAGAGGCCAAGCAGGAGAGCATGGGCAGTCGAGTGGCGCTCGGGCACGTGCCCGCGGCGTTCGGTCTGTAACCAGCGGGCGAGGCACCCGAGGGTACACACCAACGCCACCCTGCACTGACTGCGGAAAAGAGAGAAATGAAAAGGCGAGAGGCTCGCGCGTGCGCAAACCGGCATTCAGCCGGCGTTGGCACGGGATCCCACGCGACTGGTAGGGCGTGCGCAGCAGTGCCTGCGAGCCCCCAGGGCCTCCTCCATCCTCCACCTCCTTCTGCACTTTCTCATCCGCCCTCTCTTGGGGGTCCCCAGGGCGGTGCGGCGATGGACCGCGCGGCGACCTCGGAATTCGCCGCACGGTCCGTCACCGCACGGTTCTGGGACGTTCGAGACATCCTCGGAGAACGACCCGAGTTGGAGGCGGCGGGGGGTTCTGAACTGCTGGTTGGGACCCCAGATATCTCACGACTGGCGTCCCCTGCAGCAGAATCCACGAACAAAAAACGAAACAAAAACACGAACACGCGAAAACAAAGTGCGGGACAAAAACTATGCCTACCTGTGCGTCTTGGGGGAGCACTGTTTGTGACACGATTTGTCAGCGCAGACTCCGTTGTGTATTCATGGGCGACGTGTGAATCAATTGTTGTTGTTTCACGCTTTGCTGCGCTTTTTGCTGCGCGGGGACTTTACTTTTGTTGTCCTTGTTGCACCGCTATTCTTTGTACATACATTGATAAAAGCGTTTTCATTTTGTTATCAGGAGACCACAACTATCAAAAATCGGTCAGGAGGGGGGTGAAGCCCAATGCCCTAAAAATCCGTCTCCAGAATCCTCGTAGGGTCCATATGGTGTAATTGATCGCCCCCGATCCATTTCTGACAGTCCCGGGGCACGAAAATGAACCTCTGGCAGAAAAAAAAAAAAACCTTCTCAAGCCCAGAGCCTCGAACTTGCCCCCCTCCTGCTGGCCGAAACCACTGTCGGAACACCTGAGACCCCCAGCCGGCTCTCTACGACCCAGGTCCCAAAACCGTGCGGTCACTCCGAATCCCTCTGACTCACCACACGGTAGGGTCACCGTACTGTTTGGAGGCCCCCGATTCTGCTCCTCCTCCTTAGTTAGACGGCAGCCTCAGCAGGTCCACTCCTGGACATGCTCGGGCCGATCCCGAGCTTCGGCTCGATGGCGCTGCCTCACATCCTTGCTTAAGTGCATGCTCAGTAAGTGCATGGTCATACACCTTCCTGAACACAGCAACTCGTCTGGAGATCGTTTCTGGACGGGCTGCGAACCTGAAGCCAGGGTAGATTGTAGAGGCTGCGAACCTTGCGATGGCTGGAGAGCCGTGAGTCACAAAGAAAATGCAGTGCTCATCCTCCAAACGGCTCAGCGCTGCCGTTTTCCCGCAGAGCATCCAACCGCGAAGGACACCACAAGACCAGATGGTCGCATGCTCGTGAGAATGAGGAACGATCGGCAATAGCACCTTGATGCTCGGTGCCAGCATGCCGAGGCGGAGTCGTCTAGTCTGGCGCGGTACAGTTGGGGCGCTGACCTGGGGAACCCCAGATGAGGAACGAGGCCCCTCTTTCCCCATTAGTTAAGCTTCGGAGGAAAGCCCAAGAACAAAACAGAACAGAAGCCTTGCGCCGGCCACAGCGCGTGAGCAATGGGTGAAAATGTGCACGGAAACGGATGCCTTCAGCACGCCGCCCATGCCTTGACCGCCTGCTCCCACCTGCGAGCTGCACCGCCCTCTCGGCGGAAGTAATCAGCAAGGCAAAGGCAAACTGTAAAACAGCTAAGGAACACTGAGCCCCTCGCCAACGAAAAGGGTTCCTTCGTCAGCGCCCTGACTGTAGGCAGATCCCTGAAGCCCCCCCTTCCTGCTGTGCTCATTCAAGATATCGCCTGGGGCGTTCGCACTCGGATGCTGATGGCGAGCAACAGGACAGATGTGTGACAAATCGTCCGAACCATCACACCCGAAGCTCGTGCAAAGACCGTCACCAAGCTCACCGACGTAAAATCAAGAAAACCATAAATGCAGACCTTAGCGACTGGGAAAGCGCGCGCGTTGGCAGGAAGACCACCCGAGTCTGCAGGGTCAAACCCTTTGTACGCGAACTGCGCTCTGAACATCCCAACGAGTGCGTCAGTGTGGTGTGTGCTTGTGCGCATATGGTGCTGAACGGCCAGGACACATAGATACAGTTCCGCCTAGCGACAAGATCTCTGGGTACAAACTGAAAACAATGACTGATTAGCTAATCCTACTCATGCTCCTACCTCTTGAGATCTGGTCGGGTCTCCCCGAGGATCCCCTCCCCGTTTGACAGTTTGTCATACATTCGCACGCCTCCGAGCTGCACTTCAATGTCACATGATCATGATGGCCCAGCGGCCGTTCAGCCTCGCGTGAAGGAGGAGGAGGAGGAGGAGGAGGCGGAGGCGGAGGCTGAGGCTGAGGAGGATCGAGGATCGAGGATCGAGGATCGAGGATCGAGGATCGAGGATCGAGGGGGAGGAGGAGGAGGAGGAGGAGGAGGAGGAGGAGGAGACTGCCCCTCGTGCTCCCCACCCTCCCCACCATCCAACCGTCCGCCCCACTGGAAAGGCGAGCGCCCCGCGGGCCCACAAATGCAGGCGGGAGCTCCTCCTGGACAAACCAAAGGTATCCGTGCATGCTTCGAGCTACCAGGGATGCGACGGTGTCGGGCTTTGAGGTTCTACGACATGTCGAACGGCATCCCTGCCTCGAGAAAGATTGGCTCCCTTCCTCGCGCAGCTTTCGCATCCAACCGTCCACCTTCCATGAGATCATTCCCCCTCTGGTCCCTCCTCCCCTTCAGGCGACCCCGCCTCTGTCCCCCTCGCCCCTTTCGAGCACCCCATCGGGGAGGGTCCCAACGACTCCCCATGCGGGAGGGGCTCCGTGCAGGTCAAGCCAAGTTGCAACACGGGCGGAGTAAAAGAGAAGAGGCGGAGAGAACAATGGTGGCCTGCACCACGTTCCCCTTCTTGAAAAGGCAACTAGCACAATGGTGCCCTCCATCCCTGCGGAAGGCGAGGCGGGAAATGCAAGAGAGGCGGAGGAACGGAGACAATGCCTGGGAGCATAAGAACTAGGTCGCCTGGGTTTGCGCATCGTGCCCCGCGATGCGCGCGCCCCCGCGGGTGACCCATCATTTGGTGGGCGGTGACAGCGGCCGAGCGTCCAGGGGACCGCCAGCAATCTCACACGCAATCTGGCGCCGAAGAAGCAGCGCCGACGTCGGCAGATTCCTCCTGCTCCTCCTCCTCCCCCTCCTCCTCCTCCTCCTCCTCCCCTCCTCCTCCTCCCCCTCCTCCCCCTCCTCCTCTTCCTCCTCCTCCTCCTCCTCCTCCTCCTCCTCCTCCTCCTCCTGCTCCTCCTCCTCCTCCCGCGGGGGGCCCCGGCTGAACGTGCATACGGTGAGCGTCCCGTGCGCATAGATCATAGAGCCTGCAAGCTGCATAAAGAGCTGATTTCGGCAAGCGCTTCGACTGAGGTGAGACAGAACCACATTCGCGCGAAACGAAGCGAATCTTGAAACGGCCAATCCCAACGCAATGGAAGGACCGCAACAGCGGATCCCCGACTCAACCGCGACGGTTATTCGTGACTTCGTTCACGTCGGCCCCACCCGTTTGCAGGCGCGTGGACCGTCCATGAACATTCACGCAGGCTCACCGTACTGTGCACGGCTTGGGGAAGCGGAAACGCCAAGCGATTTCGGCCAGGCCATGGCCAGGCCATGGCCCAGCATGCTGACCCAGGAGACTCGCAGCAGGGTACAACAGCTACATAAAGGCTGGACTGCACGTGAGAATAATTGGCTCTGCGCCAACCGATTGCCTTACAGGCAATACGTTGGGCCAAGCAGGTGGAGAAGCAGTTGGAGCAGTCGATACATATAGTTGTGTTAATACCATGGGCACCTATATTCTCAGAAAGCGGATCTGCCTTGATCTACGGCGCGCGGGCGGGGCTGGGTCCAGAGTGCCCCGGGAAGGCCCCAAGACGGCCCCAGTGCCCCAAGAGGGTCCCAAGACTGGCCAAGAGGGCTCCAAGATGCCTTTCAGACGGTCCGAGACGGCCCCGAGTCACCGAGCGATCGGTCCAAGACGCTCCAGATAGCCTCCAGATGGCTCAAGAGGTCTTCAAGACGCCCTAAGAGGCCTCCAGAAGCCCTCCCAAGAAGGCTTCAAGAGGCAAGAATCGTCCCATTCCTCAAGGGAACCCTGCCCTCTTAGCCCATGCGACTCTTCGGCCTCCACGGCGTCCAGGACGCCCCGAAACGCCCCAAGAGGACCCCAAGACGGCCCAAGAAGAACCCAAGACGGCCCACAGAGGGGCCCACTCGAACTGAGACTTCGAGCCCTCCGCCCTCAAGGGGCTCCCGAGACCGCCAGACGGCCCCCGAGAGGCCCCCCCAGAGGCACAAAAGAAGCCCCCGACGGTCCCCAAAAGGCTCCCGAGAGGCCCAAAGAGGCCTCCTGACAAGCCCAAGTAGCTCTGACCTCGAAACTCACACACGACCGCGCGCCAGGCCGTGTCCAAGTTGGCACGGCAACGGTCACACATATCGGAGGCTGGGGGGTGAGATGGCAGTGGTTCGGAGAGCCCCCCGCTGGGAAATCGGTTTCGGTGTCGTGTTCGTGCCGTGCGTGCGGGCGAGGCGAAGCTGCGTGGGCGCGCGAAAGGAATAATCCCGCCGTCGCTAGGACGATTCGGATGCAAAAGTCCGGCCCTCCTGTGGGCGCGCGGTGGCTGGGGGTGTCCCGCCGTGGTGTCCCGCGGTGTCCCGTGGTATCCCGTGGTGTCAGGCGGTGTCCTGCGGTGTTCCACCAGGGTGTCCCGATGGTGTCCCGATCGGTAGTGAAGTCGATAGTGAGATCGATAACGACCAAGATGTGGTGAGACCGGTAGTGAGATCGGTGGTTGAATCGATAATGCGGTCGGCAGTGATGTCGGTAGTTGCATCGATCGCGCGAGCGGCAGAGAGATTGATAGGGAAATCGATAGGTGCATCGATAGTGCAATCGATAGTGGTCGATAGCGCGATCCATTGTGAGATCGATTGTGGGATCGATTGTGGGATCGGTTGTGAGCTCGATTGTGAGATCGATTGAGATCGCTTCAGAGGTAGAATGTGAAATCGACAGTCAGATCGGTCGAGTGAGATTCATAGTAAGATCGATCGTAAGATCGATAATGTGATCGATTGTGAGATCGACTGTGGGATCGATAGCGAGATCCGTTGAGTCAGCGCGATAGTGAGATTGGTTGTGAGATCGATCAAGTGAGATCGGTGCTGAGATCGACAGTGGGATCGGTTCAGTGGGCTCTCCTGGTCACAGTCGTCGCGACCACTCACGCATCGCATTGCTACCACCGTGGCCGGTGCGATCGCTATCACGACACTGCGATCACTGCTACCGCAGCAGCGTGGCATTAACCACGACGGGTTCGGGCGACTGGCGCGCAGCTTGCTTGCAGGCGATGGTGCGAGTGCAAAGAAAAGCCATCACATCTCCATCAACACTCAACCCTCACAGGCAGCAAGCATTCATCACAGCGCAGTGGCGGTGGCAATGATGTCGCTCGATGGTGTCCCGATCGTACCCAGCGCCACTCAGTATGAGATCGCTAATGGGATCGATCACTGGATCCATCAATACTGAGACTGGCCGTGAGGTCGATAGTGAGACCGATCGAGTGAGATCAATAGCGGGATCGATAGTGACATAACATCGCGGCGCGACATCGTCACCAACTCGAGGGCGCGCCACCAGCATCGTCATCATCACACCCTTCGCAGTTGCCAGCAGTCGATTATTTCCTCTCCCGCCAACCTCCTCATCACCCGACGGGTGGTCGAATAGGCGTGTACATATATATATATATATATATAAATAAATTAATAAATGAATAAATAAATAAATAAATATGTGTATATGTGAATATATATATATATATATATATATATATATATATATATATATATAAGTGTATATATGTGCATATATATATATATATACCCCAAGGAACCAGCGTGGGGTTGTAGAGCACGAGGCGGCTGGCGGCACGCCTCGCAGGCGCCGCGACGAGCAGCCGAAACAGCAACAAAAATTCCTCCTACGGGTCTTGAATAACTATCCTGGGCTCTCATTGGAATCCGATTGGTGTCTTGTGGCACTCCCGTCTCATTGTGACCCAAACTCCGGCTCGCACATGCTGAGACAGCGGGACAGGACAGCGCTAGAATGGAAGTGCACATATACGGACCTCCGCGCCGAATAAAACTGGAAACTCGATCGGCCCGTGAGCTTCCAACACGAGTGTACCGCTCCGAACAAGGCGTCGGAATTTCGGACACTCCTTCTCGAATCAAGGTTCCACACAGACAGGATTTGGTCGCAGTGTCAAAGGTCGAGGCCGACAGATGCCTGCTCCACAGACTTCTTCCCACGCGCTCGGCACCATTGACCTGGCAATGACTCAGTCCCAGCTTCAACTCCTCGTAACAGCATGGAGAACCCTTCGACACTCCTCCTCCTCCCCCTCCTCCTCCTCCTCCTCC
>CAUYUJ010019722.1:100116-155014 GCA_963575745.1 Prorocentrum cordatum
TCCGCTTCCTCTTCCTTTCCGTATGAGTATTATTATTCACCTTATTGTTATTATTATTATTATTATTATTATTATTATTATTATTAGTATTAGTATTATTATTATTATTATTATTATTATTATTATTATTATTATAATTATTATTATTATTGTTATTATTATTATTATTATTGATATTATTAGTATTATTATTCTTATTATCATTATTATAGTATTATTAGTATTATTATTAGTATTATTATTAGTATTAGTATTATTATTATTAGTTTTATTATTATTATTAGTATTGTTATTAATAGTTGTAGTATTGTGATTAGTGGTATGATTATTATTATTACTATTATTATCATGATTAGTATTATTATTATTAGTATTATTATTAGTATTAGTAGTATTATTGTTAGTAGTAGTATCATTGTTAATATTATTATTAATAACATTATAACTATTATCATTAGTATTATCCGTATTATTATTATTATATTAGTAATAGTATTAGTATTATTAATATTAGTATTATTAATAGTATTATTAGTAGTATTATTATTAGTATTACTAGTATTATTAACATTATTAATAATATTAGTATTAGTATCGTTATTATTAATATTATTATTAGTAGTATTATTGTTGCTAATATTATTAGTATTACTATTATTAATAGTATTACTATTAGTATTCGTATTATTATTGTTAGTATTGTTAATATTAATATTGTTATTGGGATTGTTATTATTAGTGTTATTATCATCATCATCATCATTATTATTAGCATTAGTATGATTATTATTAATAATACGAGTATTATTAGTAGTGTTAGTATTATCAGTAGTACTAATATTATTAATATTATAATTACTAGTATTATTATTATTGATATTATTATTGGTATTATACGTATTATTATTAGTATTGTTATTATGAGTATGATGATCACTCTGATTAGTATTATTATTATGATTATTGGTAGTATTATTATTTATAATATTATTACGGTCATTATTAATGTTGATAGTACTATTACTACTGATATCAGTATTATCATTACTGTTACGAGTATTACTATTATTATTAACAGTAGTAGTAATATTACTATTATTACGTTTACCAGTACCATTAGTATTATTATCTGTATTATTATTGTTAATAGGACTACTAATATTAACATTAGTATTATTGATGTTATTCATTATTATTGTTAGCATTAATACTAATAATATGAATAATAATAATACTAGTAGTAGTAGTAGTAGTAGTAGTAGTAGTAGTAGTAGTAGTAGTAGTAGTAGTAGTAATTGTGTGAGCATTATTACTATTATTATGTTTCCCAACCCTCCTTGGTTGGGTATTCGTTTTGAATAGAGCTGTGTGGTCTCCACTCCTTCCTTCCCCCTCCTCCCTCCCTCCCTGCCTCTTCTTGTCTTGCCTGCGGGGGGCTGCGATCAGTGAAACTGTCGACATTTTCGAAGCCTGCTGGGGGGCCCAGCACAGTGAGGGCCCCGCGCAAATTCAAATGAGACCTCGCCATCCCTGGGGGGGGCTGCGATCTGTGAAACGGCCGCCATGTTCGAGGCCTGCTGGGGGGCCCGGCACAGTGAGGGCCACGGGCAGATTCAAATGAGACCTCGCCATCCCTGGGGGGGCTGCGATCTGTGAAACTGTCGCCATTTTCGAAGCCTGCTGGGGCGCTCAGCACAGTGAGGGCGACGCGCAGATTCAAATGAGACCTCGCCATCCCTGCGGGGGGCTGCGATGTGAAACCGCCGCCACTTTCGAGGCCAGCTGGGGGGGCCCAGCACAGTGAGGGCCCCGCGCAAATTCAAATTAGACCTCGCCATCCGTGGGGGGCTGCGATATGTGAGACTGTCGCCATTTTCGAGGCCTGCTGGGGGGCGCAGCACAGTGAGGACGACGCGCAGATTCAAATTAGACCTCGCCATCCCTGGGGGGCTGCGATCTGTGAAACTGCCGCCATTTTCGAGGCCTGTTGGGGGGCCCAGCACAGTGAGGGCGACGCGCAGATTCAAATGAGACCTCGCCATCCCTGGGGGGGTGCGATATGTGAAAATGTCGCCATTTTCGAGGCCTGCTGGGGGGCCCACCACACTGAGGGCCACGGGCAGATTCAAATGAGACCTCGCCATCCCTGGGGGGGCTGCGATCTGTGAAACTGTCGCCATTTTCGAGCCTGCTGGGGGGCCCAGCACAGTGACGCCACGGGCAGATTCAAATTAGACCTCGCCATCCCTGGGGGGCTGCGATCTGTGAAACTGTCGCCATTTTCGAGGCCTGCTGGGGGGCCCAGCACAGTGAGGGCCACGCGCGGATTCAAATGAGACCTCGCCATCTCTGGGGGGGCTGCGATCTGTGAAACTGTCGCCACTTTCGAGGCCTGCTGGGGGGCCCTGCACAGTTACGCCACGGGCAGATTCAAACGAGACCTCGCCATCCCTTGGGGGCTGCGATCTGTGAAACTGTCGCCACTTTCGAGGCCTGCTGGGGGGCCCAGCGCAGCGACGCCACGGGCAGATTCAAATGAGACCTCGCCATCCCCTGGAGGCTGCGATCTGTGAAACTGTCGCCACTTTCGAGGCCTGCTGGGGGGGGCCCAGCACAGTGACGCCTCGCGCGGACCCAAACTAGACCTCGCCATCCCTGCGGGGCTGCGATCTGTGAAGCTGTCGCCACTTTCGAGGCATGCTGTGATCCCCGTCTTCGAAGTGGCTAGGAGTGCTCAAGAATTGTAACTCATCAGCTTTATCAAGCCCTTTTCCTGTAGCCAGTGTCCTGCGAATCTCCCGAATTCCGGCTGCAGACATATGTAACCCTCGCTCCGTCATCGCCCCCTTATAAAGTATCCTAAACTATTTGCGCCCCGCGTTTGCGCAGGGGTTGGGTACGTCGCCAGGGTAAGTATCATTAGTATTGTTAGTAGTATTAGTATTGGTAGTATTATTAGTATTATTATTACTATTATTCTTGTTAATATTAACATTACTATTAACATCAGCATTATTATTATTAGTATTAGTATTATTATTATCATCATCATCATCATTATCATTATTATTATTATTGTTATTGTTAGTGGTAGTGGTAGTGTTATTGGTATTGGTATTAGTCTTATTATTGTTAAGATTAGTATTAAGATTATTATTGTATTATTGGTATTGGTCATACTATTACTAGTATTATTATTATTAGAATTAGCATTATTATCATTATTATTGCTAGCATTACTAAAATTATGAGTATGGTTATTATTACTAGTAGTAGTACTATTATTAGTGTTGGTATTATTATTCGTATGCGCATTACCATTACTATTAATAGTAATAATGGTCTTACTATTTAAAAATAATAGTATTCGCATTCGTATTATTAGTATTATCGTTAGTATTAGTATTAGGATTCGTATTCCGATTAGGATTAGTATTAGTACTAGTACGAGTATTAGTATTAGTACTCGTATTAGTATTAGTTTCAGTAATAGTACTAATATTAGTATTATCATTCATAGTATTACGGGTAGTAGCATTATTATTGTTAGTAGTATGCTTCTTTTTTGTCGTATTAATCTTCTTATTCTTATCATTAATAATACTATTAGTACTCTCCTTGTTGACATAATTTGTATGTTTCTTCTGCTTCGTATTATGTTTATTGTTATCCGTATTCGTATTCGTATTATTACTACTGTTATTCGTATTATTCGTATTAGTAGTATGTTTCCTCTTCCTCTATTTTTTCCTCTGACTCTTCCTCCTCCTCCTCCTCCTCCTCCTCCGCCTCCGCCTCCGCCTCCGCCTCCGCCTCCGCCTCCGCCTCCGCCTCCGCCTCCTCTCCCTCCTCCTCCTCCTCCTCCTCCTCCTCCTCCTCCTCTTCCTTTTCCTCCTCCTCCTCCTCCTCCTCCTCCTCCTCCTCCTCCTCCTCCTCCTCCTCCTCCTACCACAGGTAGGAAAGGGAGGAGGAAGAGGAAGAGCAGGAGGAGGAGGAGGAGGAGGAAGAGGAGGAGGAGGACGAAAATCATATACCCACCCTCTCTTGTCCCCTGTCCGAACCATGTCGGCGCAGTGGTGGTGGAACATTGGCGCCTGGGGGGAACGCCTTGGGAAGCCTTCGCCAGAACGATCAGAAACCCTCGAACAGCTGCTGCTGCGCCTCGGAAAGGCCGCCCCTCGGCGCGGGGACCGCCCTGCTGGAGGCCGCCCGCGGCGCGGCCAAGCCGCCTCCCGCGCCTGGCGGGAAGCCGCCGCGCGCGGGCTGCCCGTCGTCGCCGCGCGCATTCGGCGTGAATCGGCCGCACGCAAAAGTGGCCCTACAGCCGAGGTTGACTGGAGAGGGAAAACCGGAGGACACAAGACCGTTCCGAGGGCTGCATTGTCATGGGGAAGAAGAACGGGCCATGGTCGACCTACCAATCAAGACCGGTTTTCAGCAATAATGACTTTTTGGCGGGCGAAAAACGGTATAAACTGCGCCAGCCCAAAGGGCCAGAAGCGTGCTAAGATCTCTGGCAACTTCTTTACAATCGTTCTATTTCGCGGGCGGGGCGGCCCCAGGGGCCCCCCGGACGAAGAGCACCACGGCTGGTTCGGAACAGACATGGTTTAATGGAAAGCGAGGGCCAGGGGCTCATTGAAGTAGTAAGCTGAGGCCCTGCTTCTTAGGATAACGTCGGAGACGCGTCGAGGTATCCCATAGCTTCTCCACTGCTAGCAAGCAATATGAAAGATGAAAGACGAAACGTGGGATGGAGAGGTGACCCATCGGTGGACGTGGCCTTTGCCCTACGCTCAGGTTCGAGTGTACCTCGAAGGCTCGACATAAGCAAATAAGACAGCGCTGCCTCGAGCCAAAGCAGCGCCAATAGGTTAGAGCGCGCGCTATACAATCCCCCTTCAGCTCCGTTCAAAGTCGGGAGGGGGGGGGTCGAACGCTCGATCCTGCCCCAAAACAGTTACACTGGCAAGGAAGGAATGCACAATTGTTTGCTTTCCTCGCAGCGCAAGAACTCCAGGCGAGCATGTGGCAGCGCAGGGCATCAGGGTCTGTCACTGGCAAGACCACGTGACAGACAACAGATAATCCTGGGCAATCACGGGCAAGACCACGCGATTACCCGCCGGTAATTAGCGCGAGGACGTCTCACCCAACAGTCAGACGTCAAGCCTACAGAAAAAGAATGCCTGGCCAAGCCGTCAGGCATCAACACGCGCGCGTGGCCCGTACCCGGGCTGATACGCATACGCGGCTCGTGTCCGAAGGTGCGCCGGCTGTAAGTTGGCCAATCGCAATCCGTAAAAGCTAGCCCTGAATAGGACATCCCTACGTTGATGTTGCTGCTCTGTTGTCTCGATAAAGCATATGATTATTTCACCTCATATTTGAAGGGATGTTTACAGTTCACTACCTGCAGAAGTAAATCACGATCAATACAGCCTCTGGCATGACCGTCGGCCGCCACGCCCCGCGTCGCACCATTGTACGCTGCGAACGACGCCCGGGCCCACCATCCGCCTCATCCAGCTGATGTGTCCAAGCAGGATTCATTCAGCGAGCTTCTTCAAGTCCTTACCCGATGGGGATTTGAGCACCGACTCTGCTTCTATGGCGGGGATGGCCACGATGCTGAGATCACCTAACACGAAATTGCTTATCCGCTGCGATTGCGTTCGCGGTCCAGACATGAGTTCGTTCATTGCCAATGGCAGGGTAGCAGTCTTCCAGGTTCATCGGCCGCAGCTAGTGATGCAGCTGAATGCCGGAGCGCACCTGCAAGCGATGCGAAGTGTAGCGCGCGTCGATCAAATGCACTCCTGCCTCGCCGTTAGGCGCGCGCCCGCGCGGTAGCAGGTTGGCCCCGCGGACGCCGCGCCCCCCGACTTCGCCGCCAGCGTCGCCATGAAAGCGACGGTGGCCAGAGTCACTGCGAAGGGACACTTCCCCTGTCGGAATCATAAGTTGATATACTCTGTTGACCTCGTTGGAGTTTGCGAGCTGCGGCCTTGCGCCTTCGCATTCGTAGGCCAGCGGGCCCCTGACACGTTGCAAGGAAAGTACGCATACACCAACAACACCTGTGTGATTTGGGCATGTGCTAACGCACTACGCAAACTGATGAACACATCGGACACTGCGTTCGCCGCCATTTCTCCCGCGACAGCGCCCGTGAGTTACGAGCGATGCACGGGGCAAACTTGATCGAGAAATTCATCCTGATCCAGTTGTGGCGCGACCGCCCTCGACCTCGGCGCAGAGCGCGGCGCAGTTTGCACAACTGCGCTTGTTAAGTTTGCACGCGCCGAACGTACTCTCTACACATTTGACACGCTTATCAATCGCATCATCAATTCCTGCCACGCGCACGCCGTCATCGCGCTCGGCTGTCAGATGATTCGGGATCGCCTCAAATTCGTCGGACGACGTGCGCTTCAGCCCAGAACCTCTTGCGATAGCCCTGAGCTTACATGAGAATGCCATAGGGGCACCCCTGTTACTGGCGCCTGGCTTCATGAACTGCAAGCAGCGCGTCGATTCGCCAGGAGCCGCAAGGCCTGGCGACGCGAGCAGCGCCGAGGCTGAGCCAGGGAAGAGCACAGCAGACCATGCGATATTTCTCTCCATCGGCTTCCACCGGCCCACGATCAGTCAGGCCGCCCAAGAAAGCCTTTTCAATATTCATGGATGCTCTGATCCACGATGTCTCGCACGCGGCCGCGCGTGCGAGCCGTCTTCGGCGCGCTCGACGAGCTGCGCCTGAAAAGGTTTCCACGTCGAGAGCTTCGACATCCGCGAAACCGTGAAGGACCAAACGAAATCGGATGGTTCGTTCCACGTCGCCTTTTCGTGTCGCATTTCCGTTCTTCGCGAACCTCCACGTACGCGCACCTAGATGTCATGATGTTTGTAACATGTCAAACATCCAAGATCTCCAGGCACCCACCGTCGCGCCACATTTTGAAGCCTTTGCACAGAACATTAAATATTGGCCAGGTTCGCCTGCATTTCAGCCTTCGCCACGAAGTCGACTTCCTTGGCGACCGCGGCTCTTTCGCCTGCGGCTGCGACATATACCCGCATAGCGGCCACCTGGCCGCCGCATAGTGATTCGCGCTGTTGTCCTGTCAGAACATCTTTGGCCACGTCAAAAGCGAAGCAAAACTCAACGCACTGACCATATTCGTCCGAATCGAAGTCATAGGTCCCATCGCATTCCGCGGCACCAGGCACCAGGAAAGTTTCGTCAGCATCATCGTGACGAGCACAGCCTATGTCCTGCAAGTGTCATTGCTCCTCGCAGGCCAGTCAGGAGCACCTGATGTTCCGCAATCCCGTCAGAGGTACTCAGCATATGGGGGGGGGTCTCGAGTAGCTCCCGTTCCTCTTGGAATTCCATGTACCACGCGTCCATGATATGCGTTTCAAAATCCATTTCCAACTCCTCGATGAGAAACGGAAGTCTGCCATGGAGAGCGAATGGAGATAGAGGTCGTTCTTCCTCGAGCGCTGCCACCCGAGGCTGGCGCGCCCGCCAGTTCCTCAAGCTTAGATAGGTCTTCGTCGAAGCCTGCGAAGGGCGTAGATGATTCGCGCATGTGTAGACCCAACGATGTCGTGGATATGGAGGAGTGCGCCTGCGGATTCGTTGTAGTGGAATCCCGGTGTAACGTCGCTGTCATAGTATACCAGGGTGCAACTATCAGAGCATGGCGATGCAGGTAACCCGTGGATGCTCTTAGCCAAACGTGAAATTACTACGTTCTCTGTTCGGAAGTAGTTGCTGATAAAGAACTGCAGGGCTAAGTGCACCTAAGCAAGAGACTGCTCGCCGTGGTCATCCACAAGATTCCTCGCTTGCTCGGCAAGTAGCCGAAGACCATCAAAAGTTCCCCCGCGGGCAGGCTCGCGACGCAGGCCAGCGCCGCACGCGTTGCCGTTGTATCGGGGCCAATCGCGAGGATCATCATTAACTATGTACAGCGTGCGACGTAAGTCTGGACACTGTACGAGGACTTCTCGACCGCCGATTTGGACCACTGCCTGACATCGGTCAGGGAAATTACGGGCGGTGGGGCTTGGGCCGCTCCATCCACCCCAATCGTGAATTCCGGTGGTCGGGCGGTGGTAGTCCACGAGATCGCCTGGCTGATACATGCAATGCCCTGCAGCTGTTGTTTCTGTGCGTAGGGCTCTGCTAGCTTTGACTACTGCTGTGGCCTGGGTAATAACTTCAACACAATTTCCCTGATTCTGCGCTCCCGATTGTGATCGGAAGGTTCCGTCCCCCGCTGATAGTCCATTACCGGGAGGTCTGGGAAGCATGCCAATTGTCGGCCATATCACGCCTGATATGGCGACACTCCGTTGTAGGACTTAAAAACAACTACAGACAAATAGGCCTTCGTACAGTAGACGTGTGAAAACAAATTGGGTGTTGTGACGTTTGAGCATGTCTTCCATGACATATAGAGCGTGTCTGAAGATGCCGTCGCGCACCTCGATTGCGGTGGCGCGCTGGCCTCGGGCACAGATGCGAAGCCCCGTGCCGTTGGTATTTACGATAGCCTTGGCGATGTCATTATTCAGGTCGGCTTCCCCGTCGGAATACATCACCGTAGCTGGGCCATTTTGCATCCGGCATTGGCGATGGGCGTCCAATACAGCATGCATCGTTGGCCAGCAGCCCAGCGACTGCATCGGTCGATGAAGTGGAATACTACGTGCTGCTCATAGAACATCAACTTGCATTCGACTTCTTCGTTGAATTTGCCAGGGAGGCTGATTGATAGCATAATTGTGTTGCCTGGTGTCTCGCCAAACTCTGCACTCACGGCATGAGTCGACTACGCCTCTCATCGTATTCAGTCGAACAACATCTCATCCTACGCTCGACAGGTGGAGCTCGCCAACTCCTTCACTGCGATGGTTGGGCTGAAGCCACGTAGATTCTGGAGACTCATCTGGATGTCGACCCTCGACCAATCAGGCAGTCTCGCACGCGGCCGCGCATCTGCTGGAGGCGGGGGAGGAGGCGGTTCCGCACCGCCCCCTTCACGCCCGCGCCCCCCAGCGGCACGCGGTGGATCCGAAGAGCTGCCAGCGCCAGAGCTGCTGGGGCCACTGCCGCCAGATCCGCGCACACCTCCTGTCACGTCGCGGCTGCTGGCGCCCACAGAAAGGCCACCAGGGTGCCTATCTGTGGGGCGAGGGGCACGCGGAAGTGGACAGGCCCGCGGTCTCTGCCTGACTACCTACCAGACCACCCCAACCCAACCCGAAGACCCGAATCTGACCCCGATTTCGGGTCTGGGGGGGGTACGGGTTTTCCATGTGTTTTTTCAACGTTCCCCGACCCCCCCCCCACTGGAAATGGAGGGCAAATTGAGGGCTTCGGGTTGGGTTGGGGTGGTTTGGTGGGTGGTGACTGCCGTGCAGGTGGCATTTCTGCTGGAGCCGTCACATCATCGAACAGCTCGGCTGGGGCCGCTGCTGGCGCAGCGGCATCTGGCGCAGGCGCGTCGCCCGCCGGTGCTGGCGCAGCCGGCGGGGCCTGTCAGAAGCTGTCAGACAGGCGCCACGGATTGGCAAATCAACATGCGCATGGCGCTAGCAGGTGGCACCGCTTGTTTCTGCCGGTCCCTTTTGCAGCTTGGGCATTCCCAGTAATGAGGTCCCCTGTCAAACCACCGGCATGGTCGTGGGTCGCGGCTGTGTCGCGGTGGGTTCACGCGCGCGTCATCCGCGCAAGCTGGGCGCCCGAGTCCGCTCGGCGGGTCGGCGGATACATCCATTAGCCTCTCGTGGCATCGCAGGATCGTCACCGCATCCAGTCCTATTTACCACAAAGGTGCTTATCTGGTTTCGCTCGGCGAATGGGTTCCTGCCTCGTGCAAAGGGCGCTTGTGCATTCTGGACCGCGTCTACGATCAGAGACTGTATCTTAGGCGTGCAAGTCTCCAAGGCAAAAGTAGGTACGCATATCAAGTCTACCTCCAGAGGTAAACTTCCTCTTGAAGGCAATTCGGGATTGACCTCCTGTACCTCCACATTGTTTTATCATATCTACGCAGTTGTTCCCAACCATCCTGTGGTGTTGGGTCCTCGTTTTGAAGAGACGGTCCACGCGTTCCTCTCCTCCTCTTCCCCCTCCTCCTCCCTCCTCCCTCTTCCAGTTCTCCTCTTCGCTCCTCCTCCTCCTCCTCCTTCTCCTCCTCCCACTCCTCCCTCCTCCTTCCCTCCCCTTTCTCCCTGCGTTTCATCTACCCAGTACATCGTTTCGTGGCCCCATAGGGAGCTCCACCGAAGGTCCCAGTGCTACCGTCCGCATGCGTCCCGCACAGCCAGTACAGCGTTTCGCGGCCCTCCTCCCCCTCCCCCCTGCGTTTCACCCACCCAAACAACGTTTCGTGGCCCCATAAGGAGCCCCACCGAAGGTCCCAGTGCTACCGTCCGCATGCGTCCCGCACACCCAGTACAGCGTTTCGTGGCCCCATAGGGAGCCCTACCGAAGGTCCCAGTGCTACCGTCCGCATGCGTCCCGCACACCCAGTACAGCGTTTCGTGGCCCCATAGAGAGCTCCACCGAAGGTCCCAGTGCTACCGTCCGCATGCGTCTCGCACACCCAGTACAGCGTTTCGCGGCCCTCCTCCCCCTCTCCTCCCTGCGTTTCACCCACACAGTACAGCGTTTCGTGGCCTCATAGGGGAGCCCCACCGAAGGTCCCAGTGCTACCGTCCGCATGCGTCCCGCACACCCAGTACATCGTTTCGTGGCCCCATAGGGAGCCCCACCGAAGGTCCCAGTGCTACCGTCCGCATGCATCCCGCACACCCAGAACAGCGCTTCGTGGCCTCATAGGGAGCTCCACCGAAGGTCCCAGTGCTACCGTCCGCATGCGTCCCGCACACCCAGTACAGCGTTTCGCGGCCCTCCTCCCCCTCCTCCCTGCGTTTCACCCACCCAGCACAGCGCCTCGTGGCCCCATAGGGAGCCCCACCGAAGGTCCCAGTGCTACCGTCCGCATGCGTCCCGCACGCCCAGTACAGCGTTTCGTGGCCCCATAGGGAGCCCCACCGAAGGTCCCAGCGCTACCGTCCGCATGCGTCCCGCACACACAGTACAGCGTTTCGTGGCCCCATAGGGAGCTCCACCGAAGGCCCCAGTGCCCCCGTCCGCATGCGCCCCGGAAGCCCAGTTTGGCATTTTTACCCACCGAGTGCAGCGTTTCGTGGCCCCATAGGTTGCTCCACCCAAGGCCCCAGTGCCACCGTCCGTATGCGTCCTGGAAATGAAATTTGGCATTTTCACCCGCGCAGTGCAGCGTTTCGTGACCCCATAGGGGGCTCCACCGAAGCCCCCAGTGGGACCGTCCGCATGCGTCCCGGAAACCCAGTGTGGCATTTTCACTCACTCAGTAGAGCGCTTCGTGGCCCCATAGGGAGCTCCACCGAAGCCCTCAGTGGGACCGTCCGCATGCGTCCCGGAAACCCCATTCGGCACACCACCCACACAGCACAGCGTTCCCCCCCGCCCAGTGCAGCGCTTCATGGCCCCATAGGGAGCTTCACCGAAGAAGATATTCACAATTACGGTCCCCACAACTGCATATGGTTGGGACCTTCGCCAGGATACTTCCTTCCATAGCATAAGGTGGGAGCCATGGAACATATTTCGGAACTTCGCGCCCGCTATGCCACCTGGCAGTGTCCGGAAGGGTCGTCGTCACCTTCGGACTCAAGCCCCTGTTGAAATATCCAAGTGTAGCGTCGCATCTCCTAGTCCTCTGAGGTGTTCACCACGGTCGTCAATGCCGTCTTCGGCATGCATGGGTATCTTATCTGGTTTGAAGCCAGCTCCATGATCAGCCTCTGCTGTTCCTCTTGTTCCCAACCATCCTGTGGTGTTGGGTCCTCGTTTTGAACAAACGTCGCCCCGCGTTCGCCTCTCCTCTCCACCTCCTCCTTCTCCTCCTCCCACTCCTCCCTCCTCCTCCCTCCTCCCCTTTCTCCCTGCGCTTCATCCACCCAGTACAGCGCTTCGTGGCCCCATACTAGGGAGCTCCACCGAAGGTCCCAGTGCTACCGTCCGCATGCGTCCCGCACGCCCGGTACAGCGTTTCGTGGCCCTCCTCCCCGTCCTCCCTGCGTTTCACCAACCCAGAACAGCGCTTCGTGGCCCCATAGGGAGCCCAACCGAAGGTCCCAGTGCTACCGTCCGCATGCGTCCCGCACACCCAGTACAGCGTTTCGTGGCCCTCCTCCCCCTCCTCCCTGCGCTTGACCCACCCAGTGCAGCGTTTCGTGGCCCCATAGGGAGCCCAACCGAAGGTCCCAGTGCTACCGTCCGCATGCGTCCCGCACACCCAGTACAGCGCTTCGTGGCCCCATAGGGAGGCCCACCGAAGGTCCCAGTGCTACCGTCAGCATGCGTCCCGCACGCACAGTACAGCGTCTCGTGGCCCCAGAGGGAGCCCAACCGAAGGTCCCAGTGCTACCGTCCGCATGCGTCCCGCACACCCAGTACAGCGTTTCGTGGCCCTCCTCCCCCTCCTCCCTGCGCTTCACCCACCCAGTGCAGCGCTTCGTGGCCCCATAGGGAGCCCCACCGAAGGTCCCAGTGCTACCGTCCGCATGCGTCCCGCACACCCAGTACAGCGTTTCGTGGCCCCATAGGGAGCCCCACCGAAGGTCCCAGTGCTACCCTCCGCATGCGTCCCACACACCCAATACAGCGCTTCGTGGCCCCATAGGGAGCCCAACCGAAGGTCCCAGTGCTACCGTCCGCATGCGTCCCGCACACCCAGTACAGCGATTCGTGGCCCTCCTCCCCCTCCTCCCTGCGTTTCACCCACCCAGTACAGCGCTTCGTGGCCCCATAGGGAGCCCCACCGAAGTTCCCAGTGCTACCGTCAGCATGCGTCCCGCACGCACAGTACAGCGTCTCGTGGCCCTTAGGGAGCCCCACCGAAGGTCCCAGCGCTACCGTCCGCATGCGTCCCGCACACCCAATACAGCGCTTCGTGGCCCCATGGGAAGCTCCACCGAAGGCCCCAGTGCCCCCGTCCGCATGCGCCCCAGAAGCCCAATTTGGCATTTTCACCCACCGAGTGCAGCGTTTCGTGGCCCCATAAAGGAGGCTCCACCCAAAGCCCCAGTGCCACCGTCCGTATGCGTCCGGGAAATGGGACCGTCCGCGTGCGTCCCGGAAACCCAATTCGGCACACCACCCACACAGTACAGCGTTCCCCCCCCGCCCAGTGCAGCGCTTCGTGGCCCCATAGGGAGCTTCACCGAAGCAGATATTCACAATTACGGTACCCACAACTGCATATGGTTGGGACCTTCGCCAGGATAAGTATATCCGGGCATCGGTTAGTAATGCTGTTCGTGTTCGCGGCGCGCCCACCTCGAGTGCGGGGAATGATGGAATTTCGGGAAGGCCCCCGTCAAGCCCAATCAAGAGGGGAGGAGATCGATCATCTACGATGGTCGCCGCTCGCTCCTTTGGGCTTCTTGCCTGCCCGTAGCCGAGCAGAGCTGAGGGTGCTGGTTCCCAAAGCAGTCTCGCACATACGCCGCGGCCCCCTGGTGGTAGCGGCGCCTTCCACCTCGCATCGTGTTCATTGGTCTTCAACCTGGATAAATTCGATCACTTTCTTGGCGTCAATGTCAAGAGTTACGCGACTGACAACGTCGTCCCAACTTGGTCCGCTTGCATTAGATTGCATGTTGTTATTCAGAGTGTACCTGCGCGGGTGAACCTGTAAGTAAACGCGCGTGTTGTGTTTACCTGTGGTTCGAAAGTGTACTTAGTTGGTCCACAAATTGTGCGATCATGAACGCCAATGGTTTGTTTTGTCTCTCGGCACGTTGTTGGTCGTGCTCGCACCAAACACACTGTTTTTCTTGGTATGGGTACATGAGCATCTCCATAAGGTTGTCTGTATGTTTGGGCACGATATCCATACATCTTTATATATATATATGAACCACTGGCATCTGTTTGGCACGACCATACTTAAAGTCGGCATGACAAAGACCTAACCAGATCTCTCTGAGGTTTAGGCTATCAAGAGCCCCTCGTATAGGAGCCAATGTCCAGAAGTATCCAGGTGGCCCCATGAGAACTATGTGCATCCTGAGAGCACGCGCTTTGGTTAGAAGGTTACGCATTCTCTCATAATGTGGCCCAGCCAGCTTGCTTAGTAGCCTCACATACCAGCCGGCAGGGGTGACCACCCCGAGTAATGCGCAATCCCCCGCTGGCCTACCGCCTAGGCATGGGGCCCAGTTGATGTCACCAGTCCATCGTGGGCAATACGATCACACATAACCTCGGCGGCGAAGTTCGGCGGCAGCCAAGCGGGCATCTTCTATAACCAGCGCTTAGGAATGAAAAGACTCATCTACGGCTTGCGAGCGCGTGTCCACGCACTTCTTCGACACGTAGCAAGCGTCCGTGCGTCTGGCCCGTTTGGGGTTGCAAGCAGACTCGGCCAGCAGGCCCGCCCGCCCCCGTCAAAGGGGGCCATCGATGTGAGGCAGGACGATTTGCGGCTCACTGTTCGAGAACGTCCGCCCCCCCCTCGTGGCTCGCGCCACCCTGCTCAGCGATGTTATGCGACGACGAGCTCCGGCCCCCTACGTGGTAGACCTGCGACAGGTCGTCCAAGTCGAACGCAGTGGGTCCTCATTCCTCCTGAGCCGCAGTCATCCTAGGGCTGCCTGCGAGCCAGTCCTGAACCTCCTCAGCATGTGGATGGAGGCGGTGCGTCAGTGGATCTGGCCCCCACTTCCCCGTTGTTTCTTTGACCTTTCGGGGGATGCCTGCCAGCAGCACGCGCGCCATCTCGTCTCGATCCACCCGGCGGTCTGACCGATGCCAGCGGCCCATCGCGGCGCTGACCAGCATAGGGACAGCGTCGCCAAATGCCCGGTGCAAGAAACGGTTCAGAATGTCAGGATCGCGTTCGCCAGTGCCCCGGCTTCCCTGCGACGCCTGCCCGCGATCAGCACCCGCCTCGATTCCGCGCAGGGCTGCGCTCCCCGCACTGACGCGGGCGATGGCATCAGCCGATGCCTCATGTTCTGGACTGGCAGCGGCCTCCCCGCAGCACGAGCAGGGGGCACCCAGGTGCCCTGAAGGCGTTTTCTCCAGCGCGAGGACCTGCGCGCCTTTCCCAGCTGCGCCTTGAACGAGTGCACGCTTAGGAAACTCACGCGATCCTTACAATTCTTCAATAGAAGTATTGCCCTCTTGTCCTTCATGGAGGTAACGCCCAGGATAGCCGGCAAGTCCACGCCGGAGCCCTCGGCCACGTTGCCGACGATGGATTCCACCTTGGAGCTCACGATTTGCTGGGGTGGTGGTACTGGCACGCAATGTTGAACGCTCCCAAGCTGCGGCATACTGCTGCACCACTGCGAACACCATTGACTTAGAGCAGCCTTTGTTAAATTATGATCCGAGGCAAGTGTCCACGCTGTCGGACGAGTTATCAAATTTCCGCGGCATTGGCTCCGATGATGTTGATGCTCGAGCCAATGCCCACAAGCATGCTGAGTTTGCCAGAGATCAGCGTCTTGAATTTGCTGGACGGCTATACGCGTTGGACGCCTGCTGGAGTTGTGATTGCGTACGTGTCCGCACCCATTTGACGCCTGAGTCTCCGCTGGTGCACGATCAACTGGCTCCGCCTAAGACCCAAAAATGTGGGGCCCTTGTTGTCCTGGAACGCGTGGATCTCTTCTGTGGATGTAGGCTACTGCTCGATTGCCCTATCAGCGTACCTCTGGCTGTTAAGCGTTCCAGGCAGGAAGTCTGTGGCCTGGCCCGCGGCGCGGATCTCGGCGTCGTGCAGCGTCAACGCTGTAGTCTGCTCGTACATAGCCCGCTCTACGTCTACTGCCTGGCCCATGTCCACATCTTAACTGGGCCTCGATGGGGATTCGACCCTCCTGCTCGTGACCGAGCGGGGTCTGCGATGGAGTCGTGAGCTCGCTGCCGCCTGTTACTGTCGCTGTTCAAGGCGGTCCAGCAGTGGGTTGCTGAATGCGTCGGGCATCGCATGAGAAGCAGGCGTCCCCGCATCTGGGACCGATGGGGCGTTTACTGCAAGTGCCCCTTCATCATATGGAACGGGACAGGTGCGGCCGGCCATTGCTGGGGACGATGTCGGCACTGTGTGGCTCGTGGCCGAGCTCTTGGTGGGAACTGATGGCTGGGCCTCATCCAGCCTCATGCGCAGGTCGGACATCTCCTGCAGCCGCATCCGCAGGTCGCTACGGCGGCTGAGGTACTTGATGCACGAATGTGGCCCGCGCACGGACACTCCCCACAACGTTGCCTGGCCCGCTGCAGATGGCAAACGGGGCCATCTGCATCGGCCCCCCTGCCTCTCGACACGCATGCGCGAGCATTGCGGCCCCGACACGCGGCGCGGCACTGGCGCCCGCATTGCAATCTCCACGCCCTCTCACGCGAGACGAAAGACTTGAGGCACACCGCGCACTGCGTGAAAGATGTGTCCGACACGACAGGCGCATCAGGGTTGGGCGCGTCCGCCTTGGCGTTGTAGCGCAAGCCCCGATGGCTCGCACGGGGTTGGCGGTGGCCCGCCCCTGGACCTATGAGTCGACCTCGCCGCGGGAGCGTGTCCGCGCTGGGCATTATTGACCATATGCTGCGTACGCCTGGCAGCTCGGTCCCTTGCAGCCCACTGGGCGTCCTCCGCTGCGCGCATACCACGCGCGGGCAAAATTCCGCGCCTCGAACACGCACCGCCTGCGCGCGGTAGAACTCACCCGCCATGTCCCGCGCTGCATGATCCTGGGCCAACTAGCCCACCATGGGCGTTGCATCGACCTCCGCGAAACACTCGGGAAATAGCGGCTGGCCCATCGGTGGCGCAGCCGGCGCTCAGAGTGGCAAGTGGGTCGGATATGCCGCGAACGCAGGAATAAAGGCAGCCTATCCAGGTAACCTGCCGAAGGACTCGCGTCTGGGATCCACCCCCATGGCGGTGTCCAGTTCTTCCTGTCAGGTCACGCTCACACCGAGCAGGCGCATGTCTGACATGGCTGTCTGATGCTGTCGCTGCACAAATCTCTGCTGTTCCAGCGCCGACTGCCCGTGTCCAGGCTAGTATTTCGTTGGTGCTGCGACCGGCGAACTTCTCGGACTGCCAATGGCCAGGTTTTGGCGCGGCGTGCCAGGGGGCGTCAATGCCCGCATGGCTGCCGCCAGGTCTGGACGCCGTCGCAGCATGGCCACGCGTTGTATCAAATTCTCGTTGTTCGTCGCAGTTGGCTGCTGGCCAGTGGGCGCGCCCGCCCCTGATGCGAGGCTTGCTTCAGACCTGGGTCGCCCAATTGCCATAGACTCGAACCTTGTGGGCCAACATGAGATGGGAGGCCTTAGCGGACCGAAGCCCGTGGCCCTGCTAGCGCATTGCCAAGGGCCGGCCCAAGGGTCATGCCTTGCGAAGACGTCAGACAAGGTAGACACATCATTGGATGCCAGTATCATCCAAGATGCCGACGAGCCTGCGTCTGTCGGCGTGACTGCCGGCGGCCCAGCGTAAGTGGGAGCTGTCATGTCGGCGGCTGCCCCCGCATCCATCATCAAACAAATGTAAACTTCTTCGCCGAGGGGGGCAAGGAACGCTTCCGCTCCTGCGGCAAATGCCCTTTTATGTCTGAACCACCTGTGCTGATTTGCGATGTCATCCATGCTGATCTGGATCTCGGGATGGCCACGCGCGCGGAAGCACGGGGGCCATGCCATGCATCGTTGGCTTGAAACTCCTGCCGAACCACCAATTCGACTAAGCATTTGGCCGGGATGATAAAGTCGAAGCCCCCTGTCAACATAACGCCGTTGGAGGAGCACCATACCTTGGCCCCAGCTTGCAGCAAGAGCGGGATGGATGTAAACATGAAGACCTCACTGTCAAATCGAAGACCGGATCGAATCCTCTGATCTCCAAGTACGGACATCCGTGTACAAACTGCCTGCCGCGTCTGCCTCTCCCGTTATGTCCCCCAAGGCATGACAGCCCGTGCGCGATGATTTTGTTTCCAATACATTTTTGCTTGGCACCGTGCATGAAGAATTTTGGACCTCCTTCAGCGCCGACGGTCGTCGCTGGACGGTGAAGCGATTCTGGACATAATATGCCTGGCCGCGAATGTCCGCTTGTGGCCTGGATCCACAGCCGTGACTCACTTGTGATTTCATGTGTATTTCAAGTGGAAACGACCTCCTGTGACGTCTGAGCTGCCCGTCATGTTGGCGATCTTCAACGGCAACCAGCCACGGCAGACGTCGTCCTAATTTAGCATCCAAATCTGGATTTCGTCACGACCCTTCTCCCCGGGCGTGGTTCAAGGCGTCTTTGACCATGATCCAGCCATCATACCTATCCCATGACTTGCATGTGTCCTGGAAGGTCTCACTGATGGCCCCAGTGTGATATGGCCTGGGCCTGCAAGTCGTAGACCACCACGCGGACATTGCAGCCGTCTTATGATGCTTCGGAGCCGGGCGGACCGTAAACCCTTGTCTGTCATCTTGGCATTCAGGGTCGGGATTTGTCCCCAATCAGCGCTTGCACTGAAGGGGCCCTAGCGGAGGTTGAAGGATTTGGCGAACGTTTCCCGCCGATTTTGGTCGCACGCTGGGTTCCCGGGTTACCGGCTCCGGGCTCCCAGATTCCCGGTTTCCGGGCCGATTTCGGTGGGCGACGAGGGTCCCAGGTTCCCGGATTCCTGGTCGATCTTCTTGTCTATCTGTCTCAGCATCGATCTAATCTCCCACCTCTCTATCGATCTCTCCATCGATCTCACAATCGATCTAACAATCGATGTCGCAAGCAGTCCCAAGAGAGATCGCACGAGCGATCTCGCGATCAATCTCCTGATCGATCTCATTGAATCGATTTCACTCTCGGTCTCACGACCGACCTTGCAAACGTCCTCTATCGATTCCACGATCAATCCCATTATCGATCTCACAATGGGTCTCAAGACCATATAACGAATGTTCTAATCATCCACTGATTGGGTTTTCTCAAGTGGAAGTATCCAAGATGCAGGGACCTATGATCACGGACTTCGTTGCGCATGAGCTGCTTCCGAATTTCTGCGGAGTCGGTCAGCGCCGTGTTGCATGGGTCGCAAGTATATTTCTCTTCATCAGACGAATCCCGCCCTGGTGGCACTGGTACTTGTACTCCACCTGCCTCTGGCATAGCTGCCCTAGGCAGTGAAGCTGGTGGCCCTGCTGATGAGGGCGCTGCCACAGCGAGATGGGGGCCTTGCCTAGCCACAGCTTCCCCAAGTCATGGCAGGAAAATAAATGCAATCCCAGGAGAGACTGCGCGCCCCTCATTTGTCCAAATCCAATGCCAGGCCTGCCGCGCTGATTTTGCAAAAGCAGCCCCCATGTGGACGTCTGTATGTATATGTACACATAACTACATATACATATATACACATATAAAGATATAGAGCAAAACATAGCGCGCGCTCAAGTTCTAGCCTAGAACGGGAAGGGGGCTGGAAGATCCTGGGCACCGGTATCAAATGCAGGCGCGTGACATAGTCGCACCCATCTCCGCCCACCTCCGGATGTCAGACCTCGCGTTTATACTCTTCGTCAGCACCCTCCATGCGATCATCGTAGAAGCCATGGTCCGTCTGACGATCAACATGCTCAAAAGCGCCATGGTCAACATCATTGGCCCAGTGCTGCGAGCCATGATAGTACGTCAAGCTCGCGCATCATCATGGTCGCTATCATCATAATCGTCTTCGCCCGTCTCATCACCATCGGTGCCCTAGCCTTCCTGCGTTCAGAAACTCGTGCCTAGCGCGTCGCGGCGGCGACGCCTGCGACGCGCCATGCCCTGCAAACGGATAGAGGATCACTCCGCTTCGCTGGGTTAGACAGCTGGAAAGTGTCCGGGCCTCACTGAAGAGCACCTTCCGCATGATGCGCCCTTGGATGTCGTCACGAGTCGACCTGTCACTGTCCAACCTCCTCTCTTGGCGTGAGCTTCTCCTGGAATAACTTTGGGGCTTCCACGCCAGCAGGCCCATCCAAGTCCGAAAGACGAACAACTCGGCGCCCTCGTTCTGCAAGGGCCAGTCGGTCCACATCAAGGTTGGCTGGGGTCGCGGGCCCCCCGTCATAATCCTGGCGGGCCAGAAACTCTCGCAAGGCTTCCTGACCAGTCAACCCACAAGGGGGGTGGCCCACCTCCCGAGCACACGATAGAAGGCGGTCGAGGACGTCCCGCGGCCAGACCCAGGCACACCCAGGTGATTCAAACGATTGCGACCTGGACATAGCGCATGGGCATATTCAATTTGAAAGGGGCTGGGAGGCCCAACCAGCAGCAGCTTCGCCGCAGGCGAAGCACAGCCCCAGCTCTGTTGTACCCGTAGTAACGATAATCCCAGTAGTAGAGGGCGTACCACCTTGAGCAACAGGAAAGTCCTTTTGGTCTCGATGGCTAACCGCATGCCTCGCAATGAGGCACAGTCATATCTGGGCGACTGGCCGCTGGAGCCGACGCGGCCGCGGGCGCGCGCTCGCGTCCGCTCCTTATGTCCCTCAGCTCGCTTTAGAGTCGGGATGGGGGGGTCGACGAAGCGTGAGTCCGCCGCCCCTATACAGCAGGCACACCAGCGCACATATACAAAAGGCAGCAAAAAAAGGCGGGCCACAAGGAAGGAAGGTGGACCCGCACGCAAGTTGTCTTGAGCTCAGTGTAAGGGGGCCTCCGATACTGCGTCGGGATTCGCCTGGATGTCAGCTCTCGCGAGGAGGTCGTCATCCTTGACGACCGCAGCTCGCTTTGCAGCGGCGGAAACATATACTCGCATAGTGGCCACACGGTCGGCACCCAGTATCATGCGTCGCTGTTCGGACAGGACCACCTTTGACATTTCTGCCGCGAAGCAGAGTTCTACATGCTGTCCATTTTCGTCTGAGTCCAGTCCGTAGCTGCAGTCTTCGACCAAGGAACACATTGGGACGTGATACGTCTCCTCGATGTCGGAGTCGTGCGCGCGCCCCCACTTAGGCAGGTGCCCCGCTGTTCATAAGCTACAGTGATCAGCACACTTCGGTATGGAACCATCTGCGCGGGCATTGTGAAAAGGTCCTCTGGTGGAGTTGCATCCAGCCGCTCCTTTTTTTTCATCTTGTACTTCTGCATACCACACTTCCATGACATGTGAATCAAGATCGGCTTCCGATTCCAGGTAAATCGCAGAAAGCCGTCCATCATCATGCGGTGGTTCGGTTTCTGAGGCTGCCCTTGCGGTTCCACCCGGCGTCGGTGCATCCGCCAATTCCTCAAACTGCGTCGTCATGTCCTGGTCAAAACCTGCTTGAGGTTTGGTGAAATTTCGCACTGAGTGATACTCGAATGTGCTGACCCAGTTGTGTCGTATATGTTCAGTGCGGTGCCTTCTGCTTCATAGTAGTGCAGTCCTGGATTCACGTCGTTGTCATAATGGACCAATGTGCAACTGTCAGCATAAGCAACAGGAGGTAGCTCATGGATACTTCTAGCTAACCTGACCGAAACTACATTCTCAATACGGAAGAATGTTCTGATAAGGTACTGTAAAGCCAAATGTACCTTAGGAGATAGACGGGCTGCACTCGTCATCTGAAGCGCCCCCTTCTTGGTCGGCACATAGCCACATGTCATAGCAGGTCTCCCCGCTGGTAAACTGGCCACGAATGTCAACACCGTCCGTAGTACAGTGCTACCGGAGCCAATTTCTCGGGCTATCAGTGCATCAGTATAGTGTGAATGTCGTGCATAGCCGTATTGTACCTGAACATCTCGATTGCCAACTCGGATGATGACTTGACCCATTTCGGGATCGTTCTTGATTATCCCAGCGCGACCCTACCTAGGAGTTGGAACCCCTAGGAAAGCAGCATTAGTAGTAAAGGTAACGCTAAGCTAAAGTTAAGCTAAAGCTAAGCTAGAGCTAAGCTAAAGCTAAGCGACAGCTAAGCTAAAGCTAAGCTAAAGCTAAGCTAAAGCTAAGCTAAAGCTGAGCTAAAGCTAAGCTAAAGCTAAGCTACAGCTAAGCTAAAGCTGAGCTAAAGCTGAGCAGCAGCTAAGCTACAGCTAAGCTACAGCTAAGCGAAAGCTAAGCTAAAGCTAAGCTAAAGCTAAGCTAAAGCTAAGCTAAAGCTAAGCTACAGCTAAGCTACAGCTAAGCTCAAGCTAAGCTAAAGCTAAGCTAAGCTAAAGCTAAAACTAAGCGAAAAACTAAGCGAAAAGCTAAGCGAAACGCTAAGCTAAAGCTAAGCTACAGCTAAGCTAAAGCTAAGCTAAAGCTAAGCTAAAGCTAAGCTCAAGCTAAGCTAAAGCTAAAGCTAAAGCTAAAGCTCCCAGGGGACTGGGGGGAACCGCGGGGCGGGGGCTGGGGGGACCGCCCGGGGCGCTTTACACTGCCCGGCCCCTTTAAACTAAGAGAGTAAGAACCCTTCTAGGCAGAGCCTAGGTAGGGAAAAACTGGGAATGGGCCATTCCAGCCTCCCCAGTCGTCCTTCGTGGTTGCGGGGCGATGATAATCGACCAAGTCTCCTTCATCGTAGTACTGCTGATCGGTGACAGTTGTCTTAGTGCGTAAGGCACGATTGGTCTTAGCGACTGCTGTGGCCTGTGTGATTGCTTCAATGCATACCTTGCGTATCGTCTGTTCACGGGAATGGTCCGACATGTCCGTCGGCTGCTCGCGGTCCAAGACTGGTAGGTCAGGGAGCATTGCTGGTTGCCGTCCAGGCAGAGCGTATGGAGACACCTCGTTGTAGAAAGTGAACGCACTGGCGGCCCTCGTGCAGAAATCGCGTAAACACAAAAGGTATGTCCAACCTGTTGAGTTCATCTTCCATGACATGAAGTAGATGGCGTAAAATGCCACTTCTGGCTTAGATCGTCGTAGCGTTCTGACCACGCGCGCGTATCCTAAAATCAATGTCATTTGCCTCAAAGACTGCTTTCGCAATGTCGTTGTCGAGGGCACCCTCTCCGTCGGAGTAGAGTACCTTTGCAGGCCCCAACTGCATCCAGCACTGATGATATGCATCCAGGATACTGGTCATCATCTTGCCTGGTACCTCCATCCCAGTAGCATGTCTAATACAACGATCGATAAATGAAAAATATTGTTCTCTCGCTCCTTACCTAGACTCTGCCTAGAAGGGTTCTGACCCTATGGGCTTTTGGGGCCGGGCTGTGGAACCCGCCCCGGGCGGCCCCCCAGGATCCGCCCTGCGGTTCCCCCAGCTGCGTCCCCTTAGCTTAGCGTCGCTTATCAACTTAGCTTAGCATATTTCATATTGGCTTCGCTTCGCTTCATCTTAGCTCTGTTGTATCTTAGTTTAGCGCACCCGCACCTTAGCTTCGCTGCACTTTAGCATAGCAAAGCACAGCATAGCATAGCATAGCGTAGCATAGCATAGCGCAGCACAGCATATCATAGCATAGCCCAGCATAGCATAGCATAGCGCAGCATAGCACAGCACTATCATAGCATAGCGCAGCTAAGCATAGCATAGCAACGCATAGCCTAGCATAGCACAGCGCAGCATGACATACCATAGCTTAGCATAGCATAGCGCAGCTGAGCATAGCATAGCACAGCATAGCTTAGCATAGCACAGCGCAGCAAGACATAGCATAGCTTAGCATAGCGTAGCTTGGCATATCCGAGCATAGCGCAGCACAGCATAGCATAGCATATCATAGCATAGCGCAGCATAGCATGGCATAGCATAGCATAGCATAGCAACGAATGCTGCTGTCCTAGAGGCTCCAACTTCTAGGTAGGGTCGCACTGGGGTAATGAGTAGAACATTAAGTCACATTCCACTTCTTCGTTAAATTTACCAGGCAGTGCAGTGGAGGGCATAACCGCATGCCCAGGCTTGTCCCAAGCCCTGCACTCCCGACATGTGTCGCAGACACCTTTAATCAGGTTGAGTCTGACGTTGTCCAGACCTATCTTAGTTAGGATGAATATCATCTTCGGCTCTGTCGCATGGAACCAGCGCAAGTGTAGCTTCCGCAACTCACGTGTTACCACGCTTGGGCCAAGGCTTCGTAAATTTCTGTAGACTGATTTGCACGTCGAACCGTGACCAGTCTGGAAGTCGCGGTCGCGCAGCAGGGTTACCCGCTGGTGGCGGAGGAGGTGCATCTCCCTTGCTGTCGGCCACGTCTGACTCTAACCTGTGGCAGTCGGAGGTGGCCATCCGAACTCCCAGCTCCACTCGAGGCAGGTCGCCCTGCAGCAGGTTCAGCAGCATGTCTGCCTACTGTAAAATCGTGACTGCTTGCACCCGCTGTAGGTCCAGCTCTGGGGCCGGGTCTTGGTGCTCTTAGCCGCGTGAATGGTGGCGCGGCTGGCGCCTCGGGTGGCGCTGCTGCTGGTTCAGCAGGAGCCGGTGGTTCAGGTCCTGCTGCGGGTTCGGCAGGAGCCGGCGGTACCTGTCCACGATTGTCAGGCAGCTTCCAAGGCTTGGCAAATTTCAATCTGCCAGGAGTTAGTACATGTCCAGGCTTGTTCTGGCCGTAGTTCTTCTCACAGCTCGGACATGCCCAATGGTAGTCTGCCTTATCATACCACGTACAATGTCTAGGATTTCTGTCATGCGAAGGAGAGCGCACGTTAACATTATCCACGCATGCGGGGCACCCAAGCCCTCCCGAAGGTGGTCTAATGATCGAGCCGTCGGGTTGCCGAGGGAGTCGGATCGTCCAAATCATATCCTCTCACGCTGGTGACTAACACGGTGGAAGAATAAGGGTGACCATGGAAGGGATCACGGTTCACCTGGAAGAGATCGCGTGCGATCTCAACTGCATCGACAAAGAGCGACTGCATCTGTGGAGTGTACTGTGCAGCCAAGGACACTTCTCGGTTATATGCCGACGCATGTTGAGGATGACCAGCACATCGTCTTCGTTCACAAGGGGTACGTAGAAGGCGGTGGTTGGCCATGATCTCGGTCGGTTTTCGTATCAGAACCCCATGGGAACCGCGTAAGCCAGTAGTACATTGGTCCACATTCACCTTGCAAGTGCCCTTGCTTTTGGCCAATGTAGCGCATGGTGGTATATGATCCACCGAAAAGCCCACTGGTTGTTCTCGGAAATAAAATCGTTGAAGATCGTTCTGACGTATTGCAAGCTCTCCACATAATTTGATATGCGGAAGATATTCTCTGTGGTGTTCATACCAGGTACCGTAGTTGACCTGGGCATTGAAATCGGATGGTCGTCCAGTCGTTCTGCACTTGGGTTGAACTATGACAACATTGACGAAACAAACATCTAGATAGTGCATCACTGCATCCTGGACATCCTTGTTTCCAAGGTCAACAAAGGAGCGTTTGTCGAGGTTTCCCCCCGAGGACAAACCGTGTCTGAATGCTAGCTGCGCGATACCTCCACTTCCTCCACATAACTCCAACATGTCCACCTTGTTGCGACGTCCATAGCACAAGGTGGGGGTTATGGAGAATACATCTGCGTAGGATTCAGCAGGTAGCCCCGCAAGCAATGCGATGAAGATTTCCTCTTCAACATCGCTTTCCGTGTCGGAATCAAGGGGTGCGTCGGTATAGTACGCGCCACATCCAAGTCCTTCAAAGTCATCTCCGCAGTCATCGCTGCCTTCTTCGACTATCTTGGGTATCTTGCGTGGTTTGATGCCCGCTTCTTTATATGCTTTCTGTTTTTCTTCTTGTTTGATTCGGTCATAGGTCGGTAGGGCTGTCTGTCGTTCAGTCTGTTGCGCAGAATCAGGTGAACTGAGTGTCGAAAATTCGGAGAAAGAGGAGGGCACGCGGCCGCGCTCAATCGAAGGGGGAGGGAAACGATCGTCGTCGACGATCGCAAGTCGCCTTGGGAGTGGACGTGGGTTCCCGTGTCCGGCGAGAGCCGGTTCGGGCGGCTCCCAATAAAATCGAATGCGAATGTTGGTCGCACCATTCAACAACGGCGCATTGTAGTTGCACCCGATAGGCTGGTCCTGGATCTTGATGTCTTGCATGATCGTAATATCATCCAGGTTCATCGTTACCCGTGTGACGGCATGGTCCCACTCAGGGCCATTCTTTGGAGACTGAACGTAAGTTCGGACTCCCTCATCCACTCGTGCGTGGATGCTAAGGTGTACAGCCCTTGTGTGATTTCCCTGCGTCTTGTGTAAACCCATTTGATCAAGCAATATTGCAGTCATGATGGCTAACATCTTGTTACGCCACTCGGCCATCTGAGCCCCTTGTCCATACCAAGCCAGGGCATGCTCAGAAAGTCGGGCAGGTCCCCCTGGTGTTTTACACGTGCACCTCCACAAGTTGGTCGGGATGCGCGCGCACGTAGTTGCCACTTGCAGATATGATCCGCTAGGCAACTGACTACAACGGTCGCATTTCAGACCGACATGGCAGAATCGCATGCGCATGACCTGCAAGTCAGGATCTTCAATGGCGTCTCGTATGGGACCCTGTTTCCAGAAGTATCCTGGTGGCCCCACAAGCACAATAGTCGCACGCAGAGCCTGAGCCTTAGTCATCAAGTTTTGGATGCGCTGATAATGTGGCCCTGCCCGCTCCCCAGGCAGTCTCACATGCCAATCAGCAGGCGCTGCCGCCCAAAACATGTGGTAATCTCCCGAGAGTAAGGCACCACGTGTAATACGGTCACACATATAACCACGGGCTCGGAGTTCAGCGCAAGCTGCCCGTATATCCTCAATGACAAATGCACGAGACTGATAATGATGCGATACGCACTCTATTTCTGCAATGGACACACAGCCGGGTCCACTGCTGTCTGCGGCAGCCGCGCAGCCCGGCTGGCCACTGCCCCTGGCGCGCACAGCCGGCGCCTGAGAAAAGAATGTAAGTTCCCCCACACTTGATGACAGCACCTGAGTTTTCGGCCTGTCGGAGCAAGCGCGGGCGGCCGTGGCACACGCCTGCCCCCGTCACTCATTTGGCGATTGGGGCGTTCAAATGCCCGTGCCATGCTGCGCTGCAGAACCGCTGCTCGAAGTAAAGATATCAAACTTCTCGGCAGTATCATCCACTTCCGCAGGCGCCCCTGCCTGTGCATCGGGCGGCGTCCACTTGGCGCCCTCCTCGTAGATGGAACGATGCACTTTCGCCTGCAAGTTGCGCAGGGCGAAATCCTGATCAGCCCAGGTAGGGCTATTCCCAAAACACGCATTCCTGCGATGCCGAGTCTGGATCGTGAAAGCGAACGTCTCCTCGTTGATGGAGAAGTCGATGCCCTTGGTATCTTGTGGCGTCATATATGCACGGGCATCGCTCCCAGCAGGTGCCCCCGCGATTGGCTCTGGATCAGATGTCTCTTTGACGCGCAACGGGTCACCCTCGCAGCGGGGATTGGCCGAAGTAGTAAACGACATCGACCTTCATCCTCAGTTGCGGCCCTACACTCGTCGACCTTGAGTGCCAGATGTCCAGAAGGCGTCTTCATCAAATCAAATACTCTGGCCCCCTTCCCCAGGAGAAGCTTGTACATGTCAGAGCCAGGGATGATCATCTTCTCGCGCCCCTGCTCGAGGATCAGGATAGCCCTCATATTGGACATGCCCCTCAAACCCAGAATAGCAAGGAGGTTCCCCCCAGAACCCTCAGCCACGTTTGCTGAGTAGGCATCAAGTCTCGGCACAGCTGGCGCCCCCGCCGGGCCCCCCCTTCAGTAGGCATGTTCAGGAAGGCATCCTCGTCAGCACGCATGCCCATCTGACCATCTGTGTTTATCCTTAACACAATATGAAGCATGTCTCGCTCGGATATCGCACTGGCGCCACTGCGCGCGCTCGCCGGGCTTTCCGTGCTGCGCTGGTTGCGCGGACGGATGACTCGCCAGTATGTCATGTAGTTATGTGGCGACTGAAGCCAATGAGCGCTCCTGTCAGCGGCTCTCTCCATACGCCTCTGCCACATGTCGTTGACCAGCACCGCGGCAGCTGCGGTGGCAGCAGGTGCCCCTGCATTGTTGGCGGTCTCCGCTCTTAGTCGCATGGGCGCATCCACAGCAGGCGCGGTGGTCTCCGTCGCCTGCCCCGCGAGGTTGCCCCACTGGTGTTGTTATAAGGGCTGCCGCGCTGTTCATCAGCATCGCCGCGACGCGGATGAGCTCTTCGCGAAGGTCCCTGAGTTCGTTAGCCCCTCGGAGTATCCCTCCATGGCGACCCAGTGCATCCTGATCTCCAGCGAAGGCAGAATGAAACTCAACTGCAATTAGACCAACGCCCCTGCGAATGATGCAGGGTGCCTCAGTTGCGGCACCGCCCATATTGCCAGCCAGCTGTCTGTCCACATGGGCATGTGCAACTCTGCCCAAGCACTGCGCATGAAATATGCGACCAAACTGAAGCCTCCGGACCTTGTCGCGATGCATGAAGGAATCCGGGCACATGGCACACTTGTTAAAGTCACCGTCGATGATGATTGGCGGCATTGCCGATGGTCTGATACGCGTCTGGCGCTCCAGAACGGTTGCACCAACTTCATATCGAATCGGTGGGACCGACGGTAGCTGCACTGCTGCAAGCGCTGCCGGGTTGATTGCAGGTGTCCCTGCTGTTTTTGGAGTAGCAGGTTGCCCCGCATGGCCCAGCATCCTGTTTGCCTGACGCTCTTGATTGCGACGCTGGCGGGCCGATTGCACGGCAAGTTTGGCCTGCTGCGCCTCATGAATGGCCAGAATCTCTGGGCGCAGCTCCCCCGTGGATGATGGCACTACCAGGCCTGGGGCCTGCTGCTGCACCTAGCCATAGGGGCGGCCAAATATCCAATCAGGAATCTGGCCCGGCACACCTGACGTGTAACCCGAGCCGCGCGTCAACTGAGACTGGTAGAAGTCGTCGGCCGTCGCACGTACATACGGGTTTCCCGGCTGCGTCCCCACATCGAGGATTACCACCTACCTGAGGGTGATATTTGAGATTCAATGGGAGGTCCATCGGTGCTGCTGCGGGGAGATCTGCAGCTGTCGGATCGCATGTAGGATGACTAAAAAATGCAGGCACGTATCCAGACCGATTGGGGTTGTCCGGTGATGGGTTTGGGTCCGGGACATACTCCCATGGCGGCGTCCAGCTGGCGTTCGGGAGGTCGATGCCATCCCTACGCATGCTCTGTGCGGCTTCGCGCATCTGCCGGTACATCCACTCTTGCTGACCAGCTAAGCTCTCGGCCCTCTGTACAGCATGGTGATCAGGAAAAGCAGGTTGCCCCGAATGTGGACGCGGCAATGCGAATGGCGATGTCGCCCTAAAGCCTGGTAGAGCTGCGGGTCGATCCGCATGCTTTGGAGCCTTGCCTGTAGGCTATTGGTGCACCCAGCACTCTGTGGAGTCCCGAATGGAATTGTGGCTTGCTCATAGGTGCGAACGACGCAGGTTGCCCCGCAGGTACTGGCAATTGCTGCACCTGAGCACGCAATGGGTCGTCGGCGCACAACATGTCGGCGGGGTCAATGCCACTCGAAGCCATACCTGTCACGTCCGCACTTTGGGCCTGAATCCACGATCCGTCTGACCCCCCGGCAGGTGCCCCCGCTTGATACATCTCTTGCAGCATAAATACTGTAGAGAATTCAACCTAACAGGCGGGCGTAGGTTCGGGACACTTCAAATTGCACGGGGTCTCTGGGATAAACCAATCTTTCAACGATGATGCATCATTCCGAAATTCGCACATGCTTTCGATAGAAAGATCGCTGCACGGATACTGCTGTTTGTCGTCCCACAGGTACAGCGGATTGATCCATACATGCCCCACGCGATTGTACCTGCACTGATCATTGGGCAGAATACCGATCAACTGGACGATATGCGTCGGGGGAATTTAACGCCCCGACCCGCTGACACGATGATATAGTTTGCTGAGCGCCAAATCGACATATTATCCCGAAGCAGGTTTTAAAGCTAACAATTACCAATACCTCGGAATCGACACGCAGGCCGGACTGGATCCTGTTGTCGCCTGGTAGATATGGGCAGGCATGGACATACTGTCTGCCTCTTCTCTTGCTGGCGTCGCCGGCGCGGCATGACAGTGCAATGCTAAGTATGCGCCACGAATAAAATAGCAAGGTGCACCTGGAAGACTCAAATATGTCATTCTCATACACAATGATGAAGGGCAGTTTATCCCAGGACTGCTGTGTCCGTTACTTGGCCTAATGGAATATGTCTCGTGCGCCTCGGAGCTGTAGTCTGTTTTTCTGCATGCCAGCATTGTCGGCCATGCCAACCAAGTCCAGCACAGCTAATGCTTGGCATGCCCAGTGGCGGTTCCTGAGGCACCGGCGCAGAGCCCCCAGGTGTTTGCGACGATAGCGATTACATCGTTCAGGTGGCCAATGGTTGAGCAACTGTGAAAGCTCAACCCATCCGTCGCATTCATCGAAAGACGGCACTGCTCGCAGAAACTTATCAGAAAAAAATTGTTCTGAAATGGTTTTTGGCAAAGGGCAGTCGTGAGCCACTCTGAGCAGCGGCGCTGCCCCTCGAAGCTCAACCTTGGCCCTCTAATATTTTCCGCGTCAAGGATTCCAAACGAGTCGCCCTTCTCCGAATTGTACGTGAGCGCCAGGCGCTTACGCAAAATATTACGTAACATCCGACGCGCATGATCGTCTTTGTCGGCGAGGACGGCGGCATCCTCAATGTCGCATTGTACCGCAATGTATCGATCAGATCCGTCATGATATCGAGGATGGCATGCTGGGTTGATCTCCATACGATTGGATGTGCGTAAACTGCCGCAATACTGTTGGCACTCCACGGGCACTTCCACAATGAGAGCAGGTCGCCCTGCAGAACTCTGAGCAGGTTGCCCCGCTGAACTCTGCGCCGTCGCCGATGCTCGAGCGCCTGCCGATGATGAGGCGGCGCCTGCTGTTCCCCTAGGCGCCCGAGGAGCCCTTGGCGGGGCGCCGATGTCAAAGTCCCGGCATTTTCTCTCCTTGATGTTGTAGTACTTCGCTGTCTTATCTCTAGGAGCTGCCTTGCCCTGAACGCGGCCCCCAATCACTTTTTTTTGGTACCGCGCCGCGTTGAAGAAGCATCCCTTGTTGATCCCTCCAGCGTCGGCACCCAGCCAGCCCTGCGCGCCCGACCCGGCGCAGGGCCACGACGTGGGACAGGGCCCCTCGGAGTGGGAGCGCCGGTGCCTTGAAACGCAGCTGCTGCGGCAGCCACAGCTGGCCCTCTGGAGCGATGTCTATCAGCAGGTTGCCCCGCAGGTCGTTGCTGCTTGCTGTCTCCAGGGTTGGGATCATCGGGGCTCGCCCCCCCCTTCTGTTTGGGCGGTGCTCTGAGCTGATCAGGCCCGAGCGACTTACTCGACGAATCCGAAGGTAGAGAAATATCAATAGGCGGATTTGGCTTCGGCTTGGGCGCTGCCTGAGCCGTTGCACCCGCGGGCGCCCGCGGCCCATGTCGCACGGGGTTCCGGCCGGGGTTCAGGTCTATACCGCCAGGCCTTCCGAGTGCCATATTTCCGATGATGGCCTTTCCCCTGATAGAGCGGTTTTATTTAGTAGCACTAAGCCTCCGGTCGACAATAGCCCTTGCCCATCCCCCAGCTCCAGCGCGGTGAGCGACCCGTCTTCCTGGAGAGAGATCCATCGTTTCAATAGCGACATATCTAGGATCAATCAGAATGCCCGCACTGTAAGTGACGCCCGCGGCAATGGAGCGCGCGTCGGAATGCTCCGAGACGTGCCCTTCAGGAGCCTTTTCCGCGGGGTCTACCTGTTCAGCCATTGCGTCAAATGCATCTTCATCAGCTTCTTGTTGATCGTCCTCTTCTGATTTGGGAGTAGCAGGTTTTCCCGCGCGCCAGTCGCGATTAAACTGCTTCAAACGATGAAGAGGTGACAGGTGTTTCCATATAAGGAGAGAACGGGATATTTCTTCGGCTGCAGCGCGATCGCAGTCGTTCTCCGTCAACTGCTCCTCATACGGCGTTGAATTAGGATCGGTGCAGTAAAACCGGCCATCACCATGAGACCAAACCCATGGTGCCCTTTTATAAAGTTCGGGCATCTTGATGGGCGTCTCACGGGGCAACCAGGCCTGCGGTCGGCACATTCGGGACACGAGCAACAAACGCTTCTGTAGAGCATCCGTTCCTCGACGATAGCTCTCTTGAGGTCACGCTCGATAAGGTTTTCTTGTGAATTGGCAGGTCTTGTCTTTGTCGAGCGCATGATCTTGCCATCTTCACCTCGTTTAATATTGCAAAGAGAATACCGGTGGCGAATCCGGCGCTCGCTCCAACCCTTGTTCAGCCAATGCTGCATAGTATCTCGGGGCGTGCACTGGCGTGCCAATCCAGCTTCCGCATAGCCAACAAGACGCTGCATTCCGTCATCTTGATGTTCTTCTCGAGGCTGAGCTTCTGGAGGCGGGTGTCCCCGCAGACGGCCTCTCCTTGGAGGAGCGCCAGGTCTATTGGCCCGCCATGGAGGGGCCTTTGGAGCACCCGCACCAGGAGGATGAGGACGCCGAAGGCCGCTCGAGCGAGCGCCACTGGAGCGCTCACGCGCCCGATGAGGTGAGCGACTGGGAATGCGACCGCGCGTTCCAGGCAATCGCCAATTTCCCATTCTTCGCCATCATCATCATCGCGATACTTCTTCTTCTTCCAGACCTGGCGGCTCGCCGATCGCCTCTGGCGGCTCATAGAGCGGCCCGAAGCAACGAATGCGCAGTGAAATCCTTCAGCATGGCCAAGATCACATTGAATGCGCTTAGATCACTAGCGTCTCGCGGCCCCCCCTCAAAGGGTCATCGTCGCTCACTTCCACGCTTGTCGGATTTCCAATAACCCGAGGAGAGAGCATCAACTGTATTTCCTCGTCTGTTGCGGGAATATTAACTTCTGAATCCGCGGGCGCCCCCGCCGCGCCCGCGCCGCCTTCGGCGGGCATGTGGAAGTTCTCGACAAACTCAACATCTGCAGGTTGCCCCGCGATGGGTATGCCCAGCCATTCTGCCAGATCGATATCGTCGCGGCCAGTCAACACCTCCTCGAACAGCTCGTCGGCGCACCTCTCGAGGGCCATGCTGGCGCCGAGGTATCTGGCAGCCGCGACGCGCCCACTCCGTTCCCAAAGGCACGGTAGCGGACTGCGCAGCGCCCGCCCCTGCCCCCCTTCCCGCGCCCGCTGCCGCCCGCGGGCTGCCGCCCGCGGCGAGGCCTCCGGGGGCGAGGCGCGGCGGCTCGACGGCGAGGTGCCCCACCGCGTCTTCCTCCGGGGGAGCCGCGCCCCGCCCGGGGGCGGCGTCGGAGAGGGGGCGGCGTCGGCGGCGAGCCCAGCGGGGCAGTCCGATGAGATTTCGGGAGGCCCGGAGGGCCGGGAGGTCGAGAGGCGGGCTCGGGAGCCCAGAGGGGTCAGCGGCGAGTCCGGGCCAGCTAAACAAGACTCCCAGTCAACATACTGTAGGTCAGAGTCGGTTTGAGCCAAATGTATTGACGGACCCCTGCCTCTCCCGTCGCCGAGGGCATTCGCGGCCAAAGTGCTGTGTGCTGTGGCATATATCGCACTCCAGAGTCTTACCATTGGCATCCTTCGGGTTCCCCCGACGCACTTCACCTTTTCCTGATGCATGCCTGCGGTTTCTGCCTGCACCTATAAACATTTCTTCATACTGTGGCCCGGTGAGGGATGCTAAGAATGCTAATATGCCTCTACCATGCAATCGCCGACGCTTACCTTTACCCTTACTTCGACCCTTCTCTTTTCCCACGAGTGCTCGTCATACGATGAGCCGTACTTTACGGACGGGTTCCTTCATGAATCGCCTCCATCTGCGCTTCGGTTTTTAGCATCCTAAGAATTACCATTGTGCCTGTTGCTCTTCCGTGAGGTATGTAGGCATATCGGAGTAATCAAGGGCTGTGGCCTCATCGTCCGAAGACGTATCTGCGTCAGAACCGGAGTCGAAATCGGACTCGGCTGGTTGCCCCGCTGAGCCCATTGGGGCGCTAGCGCAGGGGCTACCGCGTCGGGCGGCCCCCGAAACCTGGCCCAGGAGTCTTGCGACCCCGAGGCCGATCCACCGTTCTGAGCCAGTAGCGTAGTGGTCTCAGTTGGTCGTGGATCGTCATTCCAGACGTCGTTAGCAAATTGCCCTGCGTTGGCCTCCGCGTGAAAGCTCTCGGTTCGGTGACCGCGACTGAAAATACAACCAATGTTACCAGGGGTTCTCACAGCAATGTGAGCATATGACCTCATACGTTCGAGTAGAGCGTCAAACTGTTGCTGGTCTCTCGGCATGCGGTGGTTTAGAGGCTGCAGGGGTTGTTGTGCACGCGATGTCCCCACCCCAAGAGCTCTGAATCAAATCACTGCTGAGATTTGAAAGTTGGGGATGTTGAAGCCTGCCGTTTCAGTTTCATAGAGGCTATCTCTAAGTGCGCTAACGTCTGGTCGATGCGTTCTCCCGCATGGGCTCGGAAGCCGATGAGAGCTCCTAAATTCTCGAATTCCGTGCTTAAAAGGAACGCGATGTAGGTGGCGCCGTCGGCATGGCGACAACCTATGTTAACGCCAACGTTGGTAACTGCTGGGGGAACTCTCATGGCCATGGTCCGTGCGAGACCTCCCAGGCCTCGCTGCAGGGCTGCAGCTCGCTGGGAGGGTGCCACGGTGCCTGTGGTCACTTTGATCCAGGCATCTACCTCACGAGCGAATTCGCGGAAAAGTACCTGACCGGCCGGATCCCAGTGAGGGCCGGTCGTTCTTGCGTCGCCTCCACCACGCACATGTCCTACCGCACACCTGATAGCGACCCATGCGAGCCCAAAGATAGCAACACCAATCCAATGGCCTCGCAGGTCGTAGTCGGATGTAGTAGGTTGGGGCTTCTGATTGGCGGTTGTAAGTCTGTGTGGGGGTGGAGGCGGCACCGCGTCGTATCGCATGTTTCCATGCATTATGTCTTCGAACACGTTTGAGGAGTGTAGTAGCGCAGGGATGTAGGACGAAAGTAAAAGGCCTCCGCGTGAGCGGAAGTGTCGCTGCAAGTGTCCTTGCTATACTGCGTAGTTCTATACATTCCTCCGCGCAAACCCACTGCACCCTGATGTTCCACCATGTCTGTAGTCCACCAGATAGTGCCGTGGATGGTGAGGAGCAGAGCTAGAGCTGACCACCATAGGCCAGCTCCACTACCAAGTTTGACAAGGGCTGGGAGGCCCAACCAGCAGCTTCCCCTTAGGCGAAGCACAGCCCCAGCTCTGTTGTACCGTCGTAACGATAGTCCCAGTAGTAGAGGGCGTACCATCTTAAGCAGTAGGAAGGTCCTTTTGGTCGCGATGGCTAATCGTATGCCTCACAATGAGGCACAGTCATATCTGGGCGGCCGCCCGTTTGAGCCGACGCGGCCGCGGGCGCACGCTCGCTTCCGTCCCTTATGTCCCTCAGCTCGCTTTAGAGATATTCCAGTTGACGATGTCAGATGTTGTCTCATTGGTGTTTGTCGTCCCTGTAATTAAGGTTACGACTGGGTGTTTGATCTGACGTGGCCGTCAGCTTGCGGATAAGTATGGGTACGGAGACTTGGCATGTGCATGGCGTGATGCCACGCGATGGCGAGATGGAGGGATCGGAACGTAAGTTGCCAATTGGTTGAAGAGTATTGGGTGGGTACTGGCTGATAGCCGGCGCAGTTGGGTACTCCACTGTGCCGTGGTAAGTTGTCATGTACAGAACACCTGGTGTAAGAGCCAGCCACATAAAGATGAGGTCAGTTCCGTTACCAACTGAACAGCGAGGGTTAGGGGCTTATTAGGATAACGTCGGAGACGTATCGAGGTATCCCACATACCCTCCCTTGATGGCAAGCAAGATGACAAATAAGGGACAATATTTCGGATAGAGAGATGAACCATCGGTGGATGTGGCCTTCATCTAACACTCAGGTCCGATTGTACCTCGAAGGCTCGAGGTAAGCAAATAGGGCAGCGCTGCCCTGAGCCAAAGCAACGCCGGTAGGATATAGCGTTCGCTATACGATCCCCCCTCTAACTCTGTTCAAAATTGTTTTCCTTTTGGGCGCCGCCCGTCAGGCCCTGCGGAGCGCTCGAACGGGGGCCCCACAAGGTCCCCCAGACGTTTCAAAAGGGCTCCCAGTCGTCGAACGATCGGCCCAAAATGCTTAAAGTGACCTTCAGATGGCACAAGACGCTTCTCAAACGCCCCAAGAGGCCACCAAGAGCCCTCCCAAGAGGGCCCCCTCCCAAAAGGGCCCCTAGAGGCAAAAAGTAATGGATTCCCGCTGGTTTTGAAGGGTTTAGGCGTTCTCGCGGTTTCGTCTTATACGCGCTCCAAAACGGCCAAAGAGGCACCCAAGATCGCCCCAATACAACCCAAGACGCCTCCAAGAGTGCCCCAAAACGGCCCCATAGGGCCCGAAGACAACCCAAGAGCCCTCCAAGACGGCCCAAAAGGTCCCCAAAAGAGCTCCAACAGCGGGCCCTGACGAGGCACCCGAACGGATATTTCTGCTCTCGGCCCCGAGAGGCCCCCACAAGGCCCCAAGAAGCCCCCAAGAGGCTCGCGAGAGGCCCCAAGAGAGCTCCAAGAGGCCCCCAAGAGACCCCAGGAGGTCCCAAAAATACCGCCAAGAGGCCCCTGAAAGGCCTCCCAAGAGACCCCAAGCAGCCTCCCAAACAGGCGTCTTGTCCACGATCAAGTTTGGCCCCAAGATGCCCCAAGAAGCGATCGAGAGGCCTCCTCCTCCCCTCCTCCTCCTCCTCCTCCTCCTCCTCCTCCTCCTCCTCCTCCTCCTCCACTACTTCTCGTTCGCCACGAGCATCCCTGACGATTGTGACCCACAACACACGCACGACGGTGGTATGGGTTCCAGGCGTTGCTGCTCTTCAATGCGCCTAAGATGTGTCCCAGATGCCCTAGATGGCTTCCAAGACGGACCTGGGCCAAGATGGCCGACGATACCTCCAAGACAGCCAAAGAGGCAAGAAGCCCCAAGAGCGCTCCAAGAGGTCCCCCAAGAGGGCCCACAGAGACAAAAGAACAGTGAGCTTGATTGTGTTCTTCAATGTTTTTTCACGCTATCGCCTTTTCGAGCATCCGAAGCTCCAAGACGGCCTCAAGGGCCCCCAAGACCGCCCTAAGACGGCCCAAGGGGCCCCCAAGAAAATCCCAAGACATCTCGAAACGGCCCCGAAACGGCCCAAGTGGCACCCAAGACAGCCCAAGAGTCCCAAAATAGCCGCGAGACGGGCCCAAGAGGGAAACACGAACCGACAATTCGAGCCTTGCGCCCGACGAGGCCACCAGGAAGCCCTAAAAGGCTTCCCCAAGGCGCGCAATATGGGCCGGCGCAATGCGCAAAGCGCTTAAATCAACGTTTTCGCCGTCGGGGGCACCTGTCCCAGGGCGGCTGGAAAAGTGTACCCCTATGGTGGTCCCAAGGCGCCCTCGGCGACGGGAAAATTAATGTTATCAGCGCCCCACAAACGGGGACTCCACTAACGGGTACTTTGGCCAGTGACCCAGCGAACCCAACCCTTCCCGATGCGGGCAACGCTGCATTGCCAGAAAGAGGCCCTAAAGTGGCAACTTTCGGCAAAATTGCAAAGTACCCGTTAGTAAGTACCCGTTACGGTGCCGTTGATGTTACTCCGTTCTTCGCCCGCTAAACCTTTTGGTGCGCGGCTTGATGTGGGCGCGGGGGGGGCAAGCCCGAGCGCGCAAGCCGCCGCTGTCGCATCAGTTTTCAGCGATCGGGGGGGAGGAGGAGGATAATGAGGAGGAGGAGGAGGAGGAGGAGGTCACCCTGGCGAAAGGCCACTCTTACGTGCAGCCGAGTGAAGGGCGAGGTGCCCCTCTGCCGGAAGAGGTCGTCCCAGTTCACGGGGGAGAACCACGGGTGTCTCTGGACGCGTCCTCCGCCGTCGTCGTCGTCGCCGTCGTTGTCGTCGTCGTCGTCGTCGCCGTCGCCGTCGCCAACGCCATCGCCGTCGCCGTCGCCGTCTCTGGACGCGTCCTCCGCCGTCGGCGCCGCTGCCGAGGCGCAGCGTCTGGTCTTTGATCAGGAGCAGGTAGACGATGCCCTTGGTCGCGCTCCCGAAGTAGGGAGGGCACCTCGGATCACGAGAGACCACGCTCTTGTGAATCTCTGTGGCGGTGCGTCCTGTGAAGGGGACCTGGAACGAGAGCATTTCGAAGATGAGGATGCCAAGCGCCCACCAGTCCACACATCTGCCATGACCGACTTGGGTCAAGACTTCGGGCGCCATGTACTCCGATGTTCCGCACACTGTGTACGTTTTTGTCCGAACGATTTTAGCCAATCCAAAATCGATAATCTTGGCGTGGCCCAGCGAGTCGATGGCAACGTTCTCGGGCTTGAGATCACGATATGCGATGTCCAAACTGTGCAGATGTCCGATTGCAAGCGTGATCTCAGCAGCGAAGAAGTGCGCACACCCGTCGTTAAACCTCACGTTTCGCATGGCGGAGAACAGGTCGCCTCCGCCTACACATTCCATCAGCATGAAGAGGCACCCGTCGTCCTGGAACGTGCCAAACAGCCTGACGATTAACGGATGGCTGGCTCGCGAGAGGAGCTCCTTTTCTTGCATCACACGTTCAGCCATGTGCTCCCTGATGACACGCTCTTTGTCGATTATCTTGAGCGCGTAAGGGACGGCACCTCTGGCATTGGAAAGCTTGACCATGAGAACTAAACCCATGAAGCCCTTACCAAGGGTCTTCACGATCTCGAAGTCTTTCGTCGTCCAGTTCTCGCTTCTCGCCACAGGCAAAAACTGGCGCGTGATCTGGTCGGGCCCCGCTGACGCGCAGGGATTTTCTGGAAGATCTGGCACACCGGGCATGTCCTCGCCGCGACTACTGGGTAGGGACACCACGCCATCGAGTTCGCTGAGTCTTCGGCTGCTCGTCTCGCTGACGCAGGTCGTGGTGGAAGCATGGTCCTTGCACGCCACGCAAACCTCCGATTTGACCTTCGCCCCATGCCGACCCCAGTGCGACAACCTGAGCACGAGGGGCGCCCATCGCGCGGTGCGGTTCATCGCTGGTCCTAGGCGTCGCCTGGCAGAAGCGGATGGGCCTATCATGGCTAAGGCCCTGCTCGCCTGAGCCAAACGGCCCAGGCTGAGCCGAAAGTGCCTGAATCAGCATGGCCACGGCTCCCGCTAGACTAATGTAAAGCGAATCTGACTACCTACCAGACCACCCCAACCCAACCCGAAGACCCCAAGTTCGGGTTGGGGGGGGGACGGGTTCCATATGTGTTTTTTCAATGTTCCCCAACCCCCCCCAACTGGAAATGGAGGGTAAATTCAGGCCTTCGGGTTGGGTTGGGGTGGTTTGGCGGGTGGTGAGAATCCTCTTACGGCGACAAAAGCTGCGTGTTGGCAACACACCTTGTCTTCCTCGGCACATCGCTACATTGCCTGCCTGCCTTCGATCCAGGCCAGGGGCGACTGACCACCAGAGACTGAAGCTTCAGAGACAGTGGCACCGGCAAATGTGAGTACATCCAGGGGAACTGAGCCACCCAAACCACTGTCTGGAGGTGACCACAAGGCAGAAATTGGGTCCTGCAGGACTCGGGGCTCTCCCTGGAATAGATGGTTCACCCCGGGTCGGTTTTGTTCGCTACCTAGGCTCTGCCTAGAAAGGTTCTTACCGTGTATCTTAAAGGGGCCGGGCAGTGCAAAACGCCCCGGGCGGTTCCCCTGGCATCCGCCCCGCGGTTCCCCCAGTGACGCTCCCTTAGCTTAGCGTTGCTTATCTCATCTTAGCTTAGCTTATTTCATTTTAGCTTAGCTTAGTTTCATCTTAGCTCTGGTTTGTCTTAGCTTAGCTTACCTCATCTTAGCTTCGCCGAGCTTTAGCATAGCAGAGCACAGCATAGCATAGCATAGCGTAGCACAGCACAGCGCAGCACAGCATGTCATAGCAAAGCCCAGCATAGCACAGCATACCGCAGCATAGCATAGCATAGCATAGCATAGCATAGCGCAGCACATCACAGCATAGCATAGCACCGAGCAGCATAGCATAGCATAACATAGCACAGCACAGCACAGCAGCAAAGCAAAGGCAAAGCAACAGCAGCGACAGCAAAGCAAAGCACAAGCAACGCAAAGCAAAGCAAAGCAAAAGCAAAAGCAAAGCAAAGGAAAGGCAAAGGAAAAGCAATGTGCGACAGATGCCGAGCTGGCCTCGATGGCCGGACCGGAGCCCCCGCAAGCAGTGCCTTCCGTAACCATGTCGGCTCAAGTCCGGAGGCCCCTGCCACACAGCCGCCCACGCTCATGTCCCGAGGTTGGCGGAGTGAGGCGCTCAGCGGTACTGCAAAGCCCGCCTCGGCGTCAGGTGGTGCTGCACAGCCCACCCGGCCTGTTGTGGCCATCGATGTGGGCGACGTCGCGTCCAAGCGGAACGACGATGAGCGGGTTGAAGGCAGCATGATGTACACGGCTGTCGAGGATGGTTTCTGGGCGTTCGTTGTGCTCTTTGCGGCTGAGTACGGTTCTGCAAGACATGCACTTCATCAGTCGCACGACGCGGGGCACGTGGTACTCGCGCCATGCCCGCCTGGGCAGGATAGAGGCGTGGGTCGTCAGTTGTGTAAAAGAGCCCGAAAGAGTGTCGGAATGAGTGTCTGCACCATGTGTGGGTGCACGCCGAAACCCAACTTGAGTGCACGCATCATTTTGGAGTGTGCGTCAAAACCGAATTTGAGTGCACGCATCATTTTGGAGTGTACGTCGAAACGTGACTTGAGTGCACGCATGATTTTGGAGTGTCAAGCAGGATGTTGTTCCCTTCCTAGGCTCTGCCTAGAAGGGTTCGTACCCTCTTAGCTGAAAGGGGCCGGGCAATGCAAATCGCCCCGGGCGGTTCCCCCGGCATCCGCCCCGCGGTTCCCCAAGCTACGTCCCCTTAGCTTAGCGTTGCTTATCTCATCTTAGCTTAGCCTAGCTTAACTTAGCTTCGCTTAGCTTAGCTTAGCTTAGCCTAGCCTAGCCTAGCCTAGCTTAGCTGAGCTTAGCTTAGCCTAGCCTAGCTTAGCTTAGCTTAGTTTAGCTCAGCGTAGCTTAGCTTGGCTTAGCGCAGCATTAGCATAGCATAGCATAACATATCATAGCATATCATAGCATAGTATAGTATAGCATAGCATAGCATTAGGCCAGCATAGCATAGCGCAGCATAGCATAGCATAGCATAACATAGCATAGCGCAGCATAGCATAGCGCAGCATAGCATAGCTTAGCATAGCACAGCACAGCGCAGCATAGCATAATATAGCGCAGCATAGCATAGCATAATATAGCGCAGCATAGCATAGCATAGCATAGCATAGCGCAGCATAGCATAGCATAGTATAGCATAGCATAGCATAGCATAGCACAGCATAGCGCAGCACAGCATCCACTATTGCTGATGTTGCGTTCCCAGAGGCTCCAACTCCTAGGTTGGGTCGCACCGGGGTAATTAACGGTTCCCGGCCCACAAAACGACCCCATGATCCTCGAAACGACGAAAAACACTTCAAGACCCCACTGTCCCATATGCAGAAGCATCCTGGAAGACATCATGCTCTCGGCTCGCGGAGCTCGATACGGCAGATTCACGTCGCGACGACGTCGGCGGTGGCTTCTTCCGGGCTACTGAAGGGCGTTCAACCTTCAGCGCCTGCGCTTGTGGCCATGACCAAGACTGGGCGCAGAAATCTAGGCGTCGTTCGTCGGTCACGGTCAGCACCCACCTTGATCATCGCCAATTCGTGGAACATCCCCGCGACTCGGCGACCGCCAGCACGGACCATTACCGATATCGGCGTCGACAGTATCCTGCGACGTCTTGGTCATGGCCATGGTGTGTCTTCCCCTTTGAGCTGGGGCCGCCGCCGCGTCAACGCGGCGCGAAGCAGCGGGCCCCTCCTCTCGCCAGAGGGCCCTCGATCTCCTCGGATCTCGCGGGACCACCTGCGCCCTCGGCTGGGGGGCCCGGCTTCCTCTCACCTGCAGAGTGCGCCGCACTCGGCCCCAGGCCCAGAGGCCTCCAGATCCCAGTGGAGGAGGAGGAGGAGGAGGAGGAGGGAGGAGGAGGAGGAGGAGAAGGAGGAGGGAGGAGGAGGAGGGGGAGGAGGTCTTCGGCTTGCTCTGCCCAGGCCCCAGTGGCGTCGTCCAAAAGATCACGGCGGAGAGAGTCCCGCCAGCCCTGGAGGCGCAGGTGGTCTGGAGCGCTTCCTCTTCCGACCGCCTTCTTGTCCTTCGTGGTGGGGTATCACCACTGGTCCTCATTGATGAACAGCCCATCCCCCACTCGACCGGCCACCAACCCAGGAACCATGAGGCCCCCCCAAACGTCCCTGGCCCAATGATCATATAAAGCTCAGGTGGCAGCAACATCTGGATCATGATCAAGCACACCACCATCAGTGTATGATTGTTTGTTGTCAGGGATGGGGGTCGCGGGGGTCCGATCATATTTGTCCGTTTCGTGCTCGCCTACTTCCCGCTGCAACAGCACTGGCAAACTAGCTGCGGGTGCACACGCTATACACCATGCTGACCACCCCACCGCCACTCTGCATTGGGACGGCGAGGGGTGTCAACATGCCGCTGTGTAAATTGTCACCTGCACTGGAGCATCTGTCGCCGCCTGGCGAACTGTGCGCGCGTCTCGCGCCCGGCTCGGCTGGAGCTCGTGGAACACTGAACACTTGGCACACGTGGCGAATCTGGCGCACCAGGCGCGTGTTGCACATCTGGGCTCCTGGGTCGCCTGGCGCATCTTCAGCGCGTGGTGCACCTCGCGAGCGTCGCGGGCCTGGCGCCCGCATCTGACTCCGATGCTGTCCATCCGATGGCGCCTCTGCCTATGCTGAGTCTCTGGTGCTACTGACATGGTGGCAGGGCGGGTGGGAGTGAGCGGGACGGCTTGTGGCGAACCCTTTGAGAACTCGGCCATGCCCCTGCCCCCTCCCTGGGTCTAGGCGAGGGGGGAGGGCGAAGTGTCAGAGGATCCTTCTGGGCCCAAGGCGGGAACCGGGGGGGTCTTTCTTTGCGGCTGAAACAGCACAAATCTGATCTGAAGAAGTCTCACACGAATAAACTGGAACGAACGAGGGAACGACAGCAGCACGAACAGCTGAACGGGCGAATCTCACATCTCCACTAGTTCCTCCCAGATTCTAACAAATAATACGACACTCGCGTCACATTGCGTATCCCACACAATACACTACATAAAAAACGCGTCCTGAAATCTCAATGTGTATGTATATATACATATAGATATATGGCGATGAAACGGATTTCTCGCCGTGGACAATTAAAAAAGTGCGACAAAGGTGCTGCATGACAAATCGGAAACGCTCCGTGCACAATAACTGGCTCGTGCTTAGTGGCACCGACAATTACCAGCCTGCCATGTTCCCCGTCCTTACACAACGAGACTAAGGTGCCAACGGCGCGAATATAATCCAGTGTGGCGGCTGAGTCGGACGCACCTTACGCCAACTGGATGCGGCAGTGGCCGAAACGTTGATGTAAGCCAATTGGGCTTAATGGCCGACTACTGACGATGCACATGTAGAGGAGGGGGGAGGAAGACGGACAGGGAGGAGCAGGGAGAGCGGGCGGGGGGATGGTCCCAGACATGCGACGTCCTATTTTGTTCAGAACGGCGCCCCCGAAGTCCCGGCGTTTTCCCCAGGGACCAGCTTTTCATCCTGAGTCGTGTTCTGACGGTCCCAAGGCCCGGCGAGGGCCCTCACGGGCCGAAAATAAGGAAAAAACTCCCGCCCCCATTTTCTTACAACGCGATCATGCCGGGGGGGACCCCAGGAGCCGAAAATACGGAAACACCTCCCGTCCTGATTTTTGTTACGACGCGATCACGTCTGGGGTGAAGGGAAGGAGAAAGAGAGGAGCGAGAGGAGGGGTAGGAGAGCTCCTACAATACACCACCACCAGCCCTGGCCAGTCTTATCGTGGGCCCCAAACTGGTGCACAGGCCTTCCTGGTCTAGGCCGGGAGGTCTGTACACCGATCCAGGGCCCAGGAAGTGCCTGGCCAAGGCTGGTGGTGGTGTACAGTTGGCGGAATGTGGAAGCCCTGAACCCAAAAATGTTCACCTCTTGGGAGGTCGATGTTTGCTTCCGCCGGTTTCCGCCAGCCTGCCGCCAGTTTCCGCCAGCCTCCGCCAGCGGAGGCGGCCTAGTTTTACTTTTGCAGCCTTCCGCCGCCCTTCCGCCGCCTCCCGCCGAGGAAGAGTTGACAAATTCTTCGAACCTCGAAGGCGAGGCCCCTTCTGGAGCGCCCCAGTTCGATCCTCGAAAGCAAGGCCCTTTCTGAAGCGCTCCAGTTAGCGTCTCTCCGAAGGGAAAGGGGGGGTGACAGGGGGCATGGGGGGGGAAGGAACGGAGGCTACAGCGCGGGGGCGAGAAGCGAGGAGGACGGGGAGGACTGGCGAGGAGGGGGCGGGAAGAGGAGGAGGAGGAGGACGACGACGAGGACGAGGAGCAGGAAGAGGAGGAGGAGGAGGCGGAGGAGGAGGCGGAGGAGACGAAGTCGGCAGACGACGGGCGAGGAGGCGGAGGAGGAGGAGGAGGAGGAGGTGGAAGAGGAGGATGCGGATGCGGATGCGGATGCTGATGCGGATGCGGATGCGGAAGCGGATGATGATGATGATGATGATGATGATGATGATGATGATGATGATGATGATGATGATGATGATGATGATGATGATGATGAAGAGGAGGAGGAGGAAAAGGATGATGATGATGATGATGATGATGATGATGATGATGATGATCATGATGATGATGATGATGATGATGATGATGGTGGTGATGATGCTGATGACGCTGATGACGATGATGATGATGATGATGATGATGATGATGACGATGGTGGTGATGATGATGATACTGATGATGATAATGATGATGCTGATAATGATGATGATGATGATGATGGTGATGATGATGATGATGATGATGATGATGATGATGATGATGAGGACGATGATGAGGACGATGATGATGGTGATGGTGATAATGATCAGGAAGAAGAGGAGGAAGAAAAGGGGGAGAGGAGGAAAAGGAGGAAGAGGAGGAGAGGAGGAGGAGGAGGAGGAGGAGGGAGAGGAGAAGGGGGAGGAGGAGGAGGAGGAGGAGGAGGAGGAGAAGAAGGAGGAGGAGGAGGAGGAGGAGGCAGAGGAGGACAAAGCGGAGGAGGGGGGGAATGGAGGGGGGTGTAGGCGGAGGAGGAGGGGGAGGAGGACGAGGAGGGGGGATGGAGGCGGAGGAGGAGGATAAGGATAAGGCCGTCGGGGGGCCTTAGTCTCAAGCCTCTCGTGGAACTTGGGAGTGCCCCTGGGAGATTAGAATGGGGGCGAAGCCCGTCGGCGTGGTCTGTCGACCCGCGAGGCTGCCTGGGGCGAGCCTGCCCCCGCCCTAGCTGGGAGCCGACGTTCCGCGCGCAGCCCCAGTCGACCCTCTGAGAGCCGACGGCCCCGCGCACAGTCCCAGTCGACCCCCCTTGGAGCCGAGATCCCCGCGTTCAGTCCCAGTCGACCCCCTGCGATCCGACGGCCCCGCGCGCAGTCCAAGCCGACCCCCAGGGGAGCCGACGGGCCCGCGCGCAGCCCCAGCCGACCCCCTGGGGACCGACGGCCCGCGCGCGGCCCCAGCCGAACCCCTGTGGCGGGTAGCGGGTGCCCCGCTGCAGGGAACCCTGCCCGTTGGTGCATCTGGGCTGAAAGACAAGTGCCCGCCGCTGCTCCGGCATCTCCTGGGCGGGCGGCGGGCGCGGAGGCCCGGCCCCACCCCCCACACCCCTCTCCTCCACCCCCCACCCACCCTCAATACAAAAACAAGGGGAACAGGCTTGGTCGCGCTGCCCACCCCGCCGCGAGCAGCGAGCGAGCGAGAGTGAGAAAGATATACAAAGATGGTAGCGTCACACAGACAGGTGTTACACGGCTGGCTCTCACTCTGCTCTGCTCACTACGTCACACTGCGTTCGTCACCTCACCATCCTCCGACTGTCCGCCGATCGAGATCAGCCTAGGTCAAGGCTAGTGCCCCAGCCAGCCGCCGACGCTGCCGCGCGGTGGCAGGTCCGGACGCCCCCCGATACCGATGGCTTTGGGGCGGCCGGGGCGGTGGCCTCCTGGATCGCGTGGCGCTTGTTGCCCCACCCCTGCGCGCTCCAGCTCCATGCCGCGAACGGCGCCCTCTGCTTGAAGCTTGTAGCTTGGCCCGGCTCATCACTGGACTGGAGCCGGCCGGCCGTGTCGTAGCCAAACCCCTTCGAATGTCTCGACCACGTAATGTACGCCCCGCTGATCTGGTCGATCTGCTTGCCCTCGCAGTCGTGCTCCCACGGAAAGGTCCCCAACGCCAGCCTGCTACTGTCCTGGACTGCCACGTTGAGCTGCTTCGCCGCAGCGATGGCCGCCTCGATCTTGCGTAGCTGATGCTCGAGGGCGAGGGTCGCTTGGCTGCGCTCCATCTCCTCGAATGGATTCTCGCCGCCCGTGGCCGTGAGCCTGCCAAGACTCATAGTCACGCGCTCCTCCTGCCTCTGCAAATAGGTGAGCGTCGTCTCCGTGGGCTTGGTAGCATTCTTGAACGCGGTGGCCGCGCACTGGAGACAGCTGTGGGCGATCGCCAGGCGGTGCTCCAGGCCCCCGAACGCTTTGTTGTTTTTACGCCCCCGCGGTGCTGGGGCCTCTGGAGGATCAGCTGGCGCTTCTCGCCGGCGTCCCGGTTGCGGTTATGCCCGTTGCCGCTGCCGTCGGTGGCCTCTCAAGCCCAAGTCACTGGGCCCCTGCGCTCGGCCGCCCCTGCCGCCATCTCGGCCCCGGCGCGCGCCCCGGAAGTCGCGAGGACGCCCGGAAGGAACAGCTGGTTGGATCCAAAAGTGCTTTGGATTGGGACCGAGGTAGCGTCGTGGGGTGCCTTAGCTCGTCGTAGGTCCCTCGGCACGCAGCCCCCTAGCACGTCGTTTCCTGTCGGCGCGTTTCACGCCGATGAGGCCCGAAGAGGCTGGCGAGGGCTCTCGGGGGCCAAGTAGGCGTCCATCGTGACCAGCGAAGTCCGTTGGGGCCAAACGAGGTGCGCGGCCACGTAGCGGGGTGGCTGGTGCAGGGTGCTTATTGTCAATTAAGTAAGCTGGCCGAAGTTGGACCCACGTCGCCCCCCCCCCCCCTGCCGACGCGGTCGCGGGCTGCACTCGGCGGTCGACGACGACCCCGGGCATGACGGCGCTCGGCGGACCTCGGAATGGCGACGCGACTGCAGGGTCCAATGCTCCAGAGCCCCGCTGGCGCAGCTGTCGCAGCAGCGGGACATGCGAATAACGGCATCAGTAGGTGGAGCGCGCGGCCGGGCGCTAGCCAGCCCAAGGTCGGAGGGCGCAGTGCGGGAGAGGGGGGGGGGGGGAGGCGTTAGCTTCCGTCGCGTGTAATGTGGTGGGGAGGGGGAAATAATGCCTCCCCACCGTGCGGTTACCCTGTGTTACGAAGCTCCTGAAACCTGACGAGGTCCCGACTAATTTCCACTACCATTCTCTCCTCGCTGGCACAGGGAGGTCGGGCACTCAGATGATGTCGCGGGGGAAGCGCGGGGCCTGCAGCAGCGACAGCGGGCTCTGGCGGGCAGCAGCTAAGCGCTGCGCTGGAGCCGCTGGCAGTACCTCCTGCGGCTGCCGTTGGTGGCCCCAGCGGTCCCAGGCAGTAGTCTGGGCTCGCGCTGCTCGCCAGTGCTCTTGGCGCCTCCTGCCGTTGAGCTGCCGCTCCACCGACCGCTCGAGCCCCATCTTGGGCCCCCCCGCCCTGCTCTCCACCCCGCCCTGGTGCGCGATCGCCGCGTTGAGCGCCTGCTTGAACATCACTGCTTGGAAGCCGAGCAGCGACGCCATGTTGGCCTCCTCGATCGGGTCTTTGTAGAGGACCGCCGACAGGCACGGGCCGGCGTCCTGATCCATGGAGTCGTCGCTGTGGTGGGTCTCCTGTACCTCGCACTTAATGAAGACCTCCGTGATGGCCTGAGTCCCCACTCGCCCTCGACCTGCTGCATGAGCTCCTTCAGGGCCTGCTGCCTGCTGAACCTGGCGAGGAGGTGGAGGCGTCTCTAGATCCTGCTCCATCGCTGCGATCAGCCCGCCCACGAGGCTGGCCGCCACGCGTCCACGTGGCGGGGCGAGCTTGTGGCCCTTGCCCTGCCCCTTAGTCTTGCGCCCGCACTCCTTGCCCGTTTCGATCGCCGTCGCGATTGCCTCGCTGGGCGCAGGAGCGAGCCAGAAGCCTCCCGCACCATTGGCAAGCCCCCGCCGCGCCGCGCCGTTCTGGAGGGCGAGCTCCCGGAGTGCCTTGATCTCGCCCGTCTGCCAGCCCATCGGCCCCGCCCCCGCCACCCGCGGGCCCTCCTGGGGCTGCGGGGCCGCCTCCCTCGCCCATCGCCTGGCGGCCCTGGTTGGGACTCTTGGCCCCATCGGGCTCGCGACTCTTCGGCCCCCCCGCCCGCTGCGCGCTTCCCACCCTGCATTCTCCTCTACGGGGCCACCGCAGCCACATCTGGCATGTCGTCGCACACTGTGAGCTGCCTGGCCTTTGCGGGCGCGCATCTGGAAGGGGCCTGCCAAGTGCCCGCTCGCAATATTCCTGCTGAGTTTGAGCCTGCTGATTACAGATCGAGCAAGTCAGAGCCCGCGGCCCCTCGACCTCGCGGCCCCCCCATCGGGGCGATCCTTGCGGCGAGCGCCGCGGTAGTGCACCGCTCTCGTCGCACGGTCCACTGCCGTCTGCCCATTAACAAACGAAATATAGCACCACGGAAATCGGTTTGCGACGATCACGGACGCCACCAGAGGTCGGACGCTGCGTCGCTCGCGGCGATGCCCAGCTAACGCTGCGCGGGCAGGGGATCGCACCCCTCAGGCGCACTCGTCACCGTTCTCGCCGGTCGTCACATGATCACACCAGTATGGCTTGAATAGCTCCCCCATCCTCCTCCTCACCCATCTCCGCCCTCCTCGTAGGCGCATCCCGTTTCCTCGTGGCTGCGCAAGACTCGGGGGTCAGTCTGGAGCCAGTTGAAATGCTCTGGGGCCCCAGGCTGTAGTAGGGCTGCGTCGGAGGCGAGCGTCGCATACCATTCCATGCCGTCGTCTATCGCCGCTAGCTACTGCAGGTCGCCCAGGCACTGTTGAGCCCATGGATTAGCCCCTGCACGCGCCCGCGCCTGGCCCTGGAGTCTCTCCTGCCCCCGTGCCTCGTCGAGCCGCGAAACGCCAAATGCCGCAGCTATAGCTGCCCCGCGATCACGCGGGCGTCGTGCCCAGCTCCGCACCGCCCGAGCCTGCGCGCCCTCAGTGCGATCGTGCGATCGCAGCGCGGCCCAGCCTCCAGCACCGAAAGACCTGCGCAGCGCTGCTGCACCTCGCCGCCCTGCCCCCCCTCCCCAGCGAGATCCCCCCCCCGGCCATTGTGATCAAATGCTTCGCAAGCACGCTGTCGAGGGCATCGGCATGGGCAGCTAGGAGGGGGGGGGGGGGGCGCCAGTCCGCTGAGCGCGGCGCCGAGGACGGAGGCCGCGAACGTCAGCCTCTTGATTTGCCTCGGCGTTTCCGATGTCCAGAAAGCCCCGCGATGTCGCCAGGCCACCCTGATCGCTGAAATTCGTCGCGCAGCGATCTATCCAGAGTGGCCTTGGCCAGCGGGAAGAACCCTGGGACTTGCATTTCACGTGGGGCCGTGCCTAGGAGGGGCTTGCTGCATCGCAGATACCTCGTGGCTGCAGAAATGCATAACTACCTGGTCTTGCAAGCTGGATCAGGCGGTTGGTCTTTCCGTTGCTTAGTCCCCAGCCTTCTTTCGCCAGCGTTCTGGAGAGGCGGCCGGTGGCGGCGCTGAGTAAGCGTTCGATGTCCTGCGGCGCGTGGCGAGTTGAGAAGTTCTGAGCGCGCTTTGCGTCGCCCATGAACGCGCTAATGGCAAGGTCGCGCTGTTCCCCCGTAAGAAGATGGCGGTGTCGTGCAGTTGTTTGGTCGAGGTCGGTTCGTTCGCTTTGCCGCCATTCTTCCACGCGCAGGTCGTAGGCATCGTTGAACTGTCCAGGGTAAATCCCACGCGGGCCCCCGCGGTGCTCTCGGCCTCCTTTGTGTCGTCTGACGCGCTGAGGGCAATGGTGGAGTGGCCGATAGCTGCCATTGCAAGGCGTTGGTCGTCTGGGTGCGAGCGCCCAAAGGTGACTGCCCCAAGGGGGGCTCGCTTGGTGGCTGCAAAGGCGTTGGCCCCGTCGCAGTTAGCGGCTACGGTGCTGACGCCCGCCTGTCGCGCCCCCCACTGGGCGGCGCACGCGCATAAGATCGCGTTCTCGCGGCAGCGATGCGGTAAGCCCCCAGTTGGGCCCATGGGCTGCGGTCGGAGCGTGCTCCTCATCTTGCTACTCCTGCGTGCCATGCCATACTGAATGAGTCGCGCACATGTAGCGCCCGCTCACCCTGGACCCCCTCTTCGTTGTTGTTCTTTTCCTGCAGAGAAAGCTCGGGTCCGATGCCAGTAAAGCGGCGCAGTCTGCATAGCGCGGCATTGTTCCAAGAATCGCTGCGCGTAACCCTGGAAAGGGAACGAATGCTCGTTCATCTTTGATGCGCCTACCCCTGCTAACTCACCCCTTCCCACGTGCCAGGACCTCTCGACCCGGATCTGCCGCTGCTGCTCGCGCGTGTAGAGCCCCTCCCTCCTCCCCAGCCTCTGCCCGTCAGTCAATCCAATCCGTTGTGGGAGCGAGCGGCATCGCCTGGACTTGCCCAATATAGTATAATGGGCAAGGTCCTCGTCGTCCTCTCGTGCCTCAGCTGCCTCGATTCGCTCAATTGCGAGTCGATCGCCCAATTCGGTGGGGCCCTCGAGATGGAGAGACGGGTCGAGTAGGAGCCCTGTCATCTGTCGGGATACCCCATGCTGGCCACGCCCGCCGCTTGCAAGCTTTCTTGCAGTAGCGGGGCATTTCTCGCCTGTCGCGTTCCACCTGCGCCCGTAGATCGCTGTCGTAAGGTAGTGGTGCAACTGTGTTTTCGAAATGCGCCGCATGCTCCGCACGTGCCGCGTCGCGATCTATGAGCTGTGCGCCGAGACCCCCGTCTTGGGCGGGACGGGCCAGCTCCTGCTCCCACCAGTCACTGGGCCAGTGGGTCTCGGGGGAGAGGTAATACCTTTTTGGAAGGCCCCTGCCGTTGCGCCGGTACCGGATACGAACCCTGTGCATCTCGTCGAAATTGCGCCGTTCGTAGACAGGTAAGCTCGACTATCTTCGCGCGCATCGCTGTCTCCAACGAGTCTCGGGATTGCTTCCAAGCGGCTGCGACGTCCCTAAGTTCCGACACAACCCAATTATAGTCTGCATCTTCGCAGTCCGTGCTGAGTGATTGTCGCAGTTCCTGTCGTCGTCGTAGTAGTTGCAGGGAGCGGCCTGCAGTGCTGAACATGATCTCATAGCCCCGTCGGCACCGCGATGTGATCCACCTACTAGTGCATCCTGAGTGTCCGTAGTAGGTGGGTCCCGTCTTCTAGTAGCTAGTATCGATGCTGAGGTCGCTAACCTTGCGCAGTCCTCTGAAGCTGGTACCGTCGGGGTTTTCCGCCTTAGTGGTAGCTGGCCTACTGTCGGGGCTGGGCTGCGCACAAGGCTCCCGTCGAGGTCCCTATGGTATCCCACGTCACTGTTGATGACCCCGCCAATTACTACTGTCGTGCGGCAGCCTAGGCGGTCGAACTGTTGTTCCAGCCAGCTTGCTAATATTCTGGCCAAGGGTGGAATGAAATTTAACGTGGGTGGGTGCGTAGTAACAAACGAACAGGGCGTAGTCGTACGCACTGGCGGTCAGACGAATGCCCGCCACTCCCCCCTGAAGGTACGCAAGTGGGTAGTAGGTCTGTCGTAATACAGCTGGGCCTAAGTTGACGTTGAGGAGGAAGGCGAGGCCAAAGCTTTTGTTGGTCCATTTGCCCTTCTCCATACCGACATTGTAGGCCTGATAGTAGGGGAGGTAGGTGCAAGTGCATGGCTCTAGTCCCGCCCACCTCGCGGTGCCGCTCAGCATCACTACATCCCAACTGCGCAGCTTGATACTGATGTCCCCCAGTCGTTCCCGCGCCCCCGCCTCTACACGTAGGGCTGCAATCGCATGGTCGCATGGCGGGAGAGAAGAGACAGAAAACCACGAGGGGCCCCAGTCCCTGGCGCCTCACGGGTCCGCAGGCTGGGCGCGAGGTCTCCGCTGCGCACTGGCGCACATGAGGTTCGGTCGGGCGCCCCCCGAAAACCTCGGAGGAGGAAGGAAAAGGAGGAGGGAGGAGGGGGAAAAAAGAGGAGGGAGGAGGAGGAAAGAAGGAAACCCTCGACCTCGGAGGAGGAGGAAAAGGAGGGAGCGCGGGGGCCCGCAGGGCGGAGGAGGAGAAAAAGGAGGTTCGGTCGGGCGCCTCGCCCGCGGCGCGAGGGCGCGGCCTGCCGCGGCGAGAGCGCGGGCGGCAGGCCGGGGCGGGGGTCGGCCAGCAGAGCTGGAGAAGGAGGGGGAGGAGGAGGAGGACGAGGAGGAGGAGGACGAGGAGGAGGAGGAGCTCTTTCCGAGCTCTTTCGAGCCGCCACGTCGCGGCTCGCCCGCGCGGGCGCGCGGTCGGCGCGCGCGCGCGGGTCAGCGCTGCCCCCAGCGCCGCTCGGCCGACCTCGGCCCCTCCTCTCAGGCGGCTCCGCAGCCTTGTCCTTCTGCTGCGGGGCGGGGAGGACCGCCTCTTCTGCCGTCAGCTCCGTGTCGCGTGGCCCTGTGGCCCCGCCCTGCAGGCCGTTCTCCTCCGTCCAGCAGCCGACGAAGTTCGCCCAGCGCCAGGAGCGGGCCGACGGCCGCCGCTCTGGTCGGCCTGGCCTCGGGCGGTGGGCGAGCAGCTCTCCTCCTCTCTGCCTCCAGCAGCGCTCGCGAGGCCTCGCGTTGCGCTGCCTCCTCCTCGACTGCGTCCTCTGCGGCTGCTGGGTGGGCTGGAGTCGGTGCTGGCGTCGGTGCTGGAGCGGCGGCGGCGGTCGCGTCCAGAAGCCTCCTCACGACTGGTTCTTCATCTCTGCGTCGTTCGCTTTCTGACCTTTCGGGACTCCTCTCTGTCTCCGCCCTGCGCCTGACCAGCTCGGCCCTCTCCCCAATATCCCGCCTCGCGGGGCCCCTGGCCACACCTGGGGCACTCAGAGGTGGGGGAGGGCCTGGCTCGCCTGCCCCAGCCTCTGCCTCTGCGCCAGCGATGTCGCCTCGGCGCCTCACTCGCTGGCGGCGGGATGGCTCCCCCTGTTTATTTCGCCAGGAAACACCACTTGTGCCCCCCGCCGCATCGGACTCCGTGATCTGGCTGCCGCTGGCTGCCTCCTGCTCCTCTGCCGCCGTGGCGCCTCGCGCTCTCGCTGCAGCCTCCTCCTTCTCCGCCCTGCGCCTGGCCAGCTCGGCCCTCCACCCATTATCCCGTCTCGCGGGGCCCCTGGCCACTCCTGGGGCGATCAGAGGTGGGGGAAGGTCTGGCTCGCCTGCCTCAGCCTCTGCCTCTGCACTCGCAGCGTCGCCTCGGCACTTCACCCGCAAGCGACGGGGTGGCTCTTCCTGTTTGTTTCGCCAGGAAACACCACTTGTGCCCCCCACCGCGTCGACCTCCGTGCTCTGGCTGCTGCTGGCCGCCTCCAGCTGCTCCGCTTGGGGCTCCTCCTCGGTGCACTCCTCGGCGGGCATGTCGCAAGTGCCTCTCTCGCACGCCGCTTGCTTCAGCCAGCACTGGAGCCTGTAGTGCCCGCTGTCGCACGCCGTGTGTCCGCAGCAGGGCTCCTGCAGCATCTTGGCGATCAGCTCTGTGGTGGCTCCTCCGCAGTTCTCGCAGAAACATCGGTTGTGCCTCCTGAGCCGCCTCAGCTTGTGCGTGTGGTGCGACTCGACCCCGTACTTCGTGACCGTGAGTGCCGTCGGGGGCGGAGGTCCGCTGCAGGTCTGCGTCAGCCATCCGTGAATGTTCTTCGCCGTGGTAGTGCTGCTGACCGACTCCCAGCAGCAGAGGCATGTCCAGCCTGTGCCCCGACGGTCCCGCTTCAGGACGCGACGAGGAGGAGGAGGAGGAGGAGGAGGAGGAGGAGGAGGATGGGGGAGGAGGAGGAGGAGGAGGAAAAGGAGGGAGCGCGGGGGCCCGCAGGGCGGGCTGCTGGGAGGGACCCTCGACGCAGGCTGCCACCCACGATGCGACGCGGCGGTGGACGAGGCCGCCACGAAGGAGGCTCGAGAGCAGGGGGACGCCGCTGCTCCCCCCAGGGAAAATCGCGTCGTAAGGAAAATCAGGACGGGAGGTTTTTCCCTGCCGGCCCTCTGGGGCCCTCGCCGGGTCCCGGGACCGTCGAAAAACGGCCCGGGAAGAAGAACCGGCCCCAAGAAATGGTCGGGACTCCCGGGGACCGTGTATTACAAAAGAAAAAAAGGACGTCGCATGTTTGGGCCTGGACCTCTGGGCACTGGGGAGGGGGGGTGCGGCCAGGCCCGCAGCTCCTGGTGCGCCGCGTGGCCCAGGTGATGGTGCTGCGCCTCACGGACCCGAGCGCCTCCTCCTCCTCATCATCCTCCTCCTCCTCCTCCTCCTCCTCCTCCTCCTCCTCCTCCTCCTCCTCCTCCTCCTCCTCCTCCTCTTCCTCATCCTCCTCCGCCCTCCGCCCTCCGCCATCCGCTCTCTGCCCTCCGCCCTCCGCCCTCCGCTCTCCGCCCTCC